>JAECXR010000034.1:3467500-3978847 GCA_018153035.1 Drosophila pseudoananassae pseudoananassae
CTTGCGGATCGTTTAATAGCCGCAGGAGACTACAATGCCAAACATACGCACTGGGGATCACGTCTAGTGACTAACAAACGAAAATCAAGTGTACAATTCAACTATAAATTTGAGAAAAAAACTGGACTATGTCAGACCACTGCTCAAGGGAAGGAAGTAGACTTATATTCTACAAATCCAATCAGCAACTCGTGCGAGAACAGAAATTCACGCGTCGTGATTGGCAAAACAGCAGATCACCAGCTTCAAAGCAACGCCTTAAGAAAGCAAACCGATCACTCGACCAGGCTCTTCACCATCAGGAAGAAAATTCACAGTTGAGGTACATCCAGAATCTTTTTTCAACAAGTACAAAGTAATTAAAACGATCACCCCGATAAGAAACTCTTCGAGATGATGGGCTCGACGAAGATTGAGCTAAAAACATTCGCTACACTTCTCCAAGGTGTCTTCCAGCTAAACTCTGCCTCGAATTCATTCCTCCTCCCAGTAATTCAGCCAGAAGCTACCTCTCAGCCAACTGCATCTTCATTCCCGCCGAACGAACGTGGTGACCTACTGACGCCAAAGATGCTGATCGTACTTCCAAAAATGCGCTAATAGGTCGCTTGCAAACTATTTAATGGGATCATTAATCTGGTTAGTTATCAAAGCCTGGAAAAGACCACAAAATTGCGACATCATACAGACCACAAAGCCTTCTATCTTGTTTTTCTAAATTGCTTGAAAAATTCTTGTTAACTCGCATAATACCATGTCTGGAAGCTTGCAATATTATTCCGACACACCAATTTGGCTTCCCAAGAAAATCACGGAACTATCGAGCAAGTGAACAGATTAACATCTGAAATACGCTCAGCCTTCGAACAGCGAGAATACTGTAGCGCTATTTTTCTCGACGTATCTGAAGCTTTTGACCGAGTTTGGATTAAAAGTTTCATGCACAAAATTAAAACGTATTTGCCAACATGCCCACTCACATACATCCTACTGGAGCTACTGGAATCAGTGAGATGCAACGCAGCTATTTCGGGCGACTTCATGTCTATATATTGTCTATATTTTTTGTATACCGCGGATATTCCAACAACGTCAACGTTCGCCGACGATACCGCTATCCTTAGTCGCTCCAGATGCCCAACCCAAGCGACAAATAAACTCGCTAATCATCTTATAGTAGAGGAAAGGTGACTGTCGCACGATCGCCACTGAGCCTGGACTAAAAGTCACATTTCTACAATTCAGTCCTAATGCCAATTAGGGGCACCTTGGTAGGCTCGCAACAAGAACATCCACCGAGATCTGGGCATCCTCGCAATGGAGGACAAAATCCAGAAGCAAAAAGTGTCCTACAAAAAAAAAACTGTCTGACTGTTAGATAAGTTAAAAATATAAGATTTGATACACCTCTCGTCTCGCAATACCTATTAGTCTCGCAAATAGAAGATTCAAGAAATAAAGGTAGGGTTAAAACAAACAAAAAAACAAAAAAATTGAGGACGGTGGCAGAGTTTTTTTTCGAGGGAGACAAATCGTCGAACAATTTAGAATTGAATTTCGCCGTGGTATTGGCGGCGATGACAGCGTTAACCAGGGCAGAATATTCGGAGCAGTGGGACCGCAAGAGAAAATCAACAGAGAATCCGTCTGTCGCAAAGCTGGTATCGCCAATACCAGACACCACCTTAAATGATTTGCAACTCTGGAGATGCAGCTGACTAGCCAGTCGGGAAGTAATCCACAGGAATGTGGTATTTGTAAAGCAGTACCAAGGGATACTAAAGTACCAGAGGATTTTGCCTCATCTTCCTTCCAAAGCCGTATCTAGAAGCAATATCCAGGAGCGGCCACACGCCACATATGCGTTTTTCCACAAGCACTCACATTTGCACTCAAATTAGATATATTTTGAGAATTTATTGTACCACAAGATTGAGCGTGTTCGCGAAGCAACCAATAACGCTTTTTAACCAAACCGCATTGTAGGTTACCACTGCACCATGTCCAACTGACCTATTTTGTTGGCAAAAATTCATTTTTTAGAAGTTAAAAATAAGTGATTTCGACTAATGTAATGCATTTTATTGCATTGAATTAGGAAAAGACTGACCACCATATTTGCGAAATCCTAGGTTAAACTCAGCTGGTCGAAGCTGATAAAAAAATGAAGTAAACAAGTCAAAAATAAAGTCATTTTTAATATCATATAACTGCAAAAAAACTGTAATCTGATCAATCTTTTGGCATGAACAGTAATCAGTGGGGTTCGTACTTTGTGTTGTGTGTATTGAAATGTTACAAGATTTTGTGGTGTTTTTTTTTAATATGGTAAAGCGAATCAACTTAGCAGGGACAATTTGCATTGAAGTATCCTCTTAAAAAAAATTTAGAAATTTAGATAACCCAGGACGCAGAGTCAAAATAAATAAAATGTTTGAATTTTTCCATGCTCCTATCCCCCCACAAAAATAAAAAAAAATTAATATTGAGAAAAACTTTAAAGCTAATAACTTAAGATTTTGACCAAAAATTCTTCTTCATATTCCAAATTTTTAAAATGTTCTAAAATTGAATTCATATTGGTTTAGAACAGGGGTGCCCCATTGCTCTCGGTGCTCCTTTGTTGTTGGAATTGCTGTTTCATATGGGAAATTCAATTTCATGTACGTGTGTTGCTCCCAGCACAGGCAAAGACCAAATACAAAAACAATTTTTAGTTTTTTCGAATTAAGCAACAACAATTGTACTCAGTTTTTCGTACTAATACGAAGGCACTTTGTTTTTGTATTGCCGAAAACTTTTCACTGCAAAAAATCACTTTTGGTTGAGATCTCAAACAGAATGGTTGACATCGGAGTTATGAATTTATTTTATTTATAATTTTATTACAGTTTTTAATTTCTATTTCATTAATATTTATTTTATTTCTTTTTTTTCATTGAAAATGGTACTATTATTTTTTTTAGTATACCGACATGACTTGCAAAAAAAATTTCTAGCTGCATTTATCCGTTAAAGGGGTACCTAAATACACTCCTATCAGTTCCTTCAATAGACGTACACAGAAACTTATTACAAGTCCCACTGATTCGATTATATATAAAATATTTTATATTTAAATTCATTAAGTTAACATTTATAGTATAGGTATTATAGGAGTCTCCATGCCGTATATGCTTATAGGCTCACACGAATTTAATATACCCTTGTATTTTATCAGTGCCGGTCGGTGTTACACCCATTTTCGGAACCCACTGGTTTTTGTGCAATCCATTCTTCCCCAAAGGGGTTGGAGACTTGGTAGTTTTCAGTAGAACGATCAACGGGCACATAGCCCTTATAGGCGTGACTTGGTATAAGTCTATTTTGGTACGACCATAGTTAGTCATTTTTCATAGGCTGGGCTCTCGTAATCTAATTGCTGATAGTGTGGTTACCTTGACATGCATTATCTCTACTGTTAGTAAGTCAATGATGAAGTCTAGGGCTTCGCTTAGTGTGGTATGCAAGCAGCCTGTAATGCAGATCTCGGCCATCCGCTGAATTTGCCTACACGCAGCTAAGGGGTTATACGCAGTTGGGACTTTCAAAAAATCAAACCTTTTTTTTTATATTTTATTCTATACATATATATATGTGCCTATTCCTTTCCACTTAATCTGATAAGGATTTTTGCACCTATACATACATTTTTTTTGTTTTTTTTTAATTATGACAGGGGCGATTTTATTTATTTACTGTCCAACAGAGCAATCCATTAAATATTGTGACAGAAAACTTGGCTTATGTCTAACTTAAGTTAGAGGTGGAAAAATAAGAATGTTTAAGAGTTATTCTGAATGGGGTCCAGCGGGTGAGTTCTGCGCAGCCTCCGCATCTGTTCGATGTTGTCGAGGATAGTGGTCGCCAACTCGTTGGGGTGGTTGTATAGCCTCTGGATGTACTTGCTGCAGCTTCTCTGGATCTCCTCCTTCACCAATGGGAAGCCAAGCACCTCCTGGATTGTCTGGTTGTCGTGCTAGACGTAGGCCGCAGTGGCGATACGGCGGGCTCTATTTTCAAATGTCTGGATAGTCCGAATATTAGTCTTGTTAGGCCATGCCCCAATGTTTAATCCCGTTTGTCCAAATTGGCCGAATAATCGCCTTGTAAATTATTATTTTCGAAGAGGTCCTCAGGCAGCTTCGGCCTCCTACCCATCAGCCAATAGTACGCCTTTAATCTTACTTCACACTGCTTTCGCTTTTTGACTAGGTGAGGCTTCCAAGAAAGCCTCCTGTCTAGCGTGAAGCCTAGGCATTTTGGGTTTTCTACTTGCGGGATGGGGGAGCTGTTGAGGTGGACCGGTTTTTCGACGGAGAGAAAATGTGGTGGCGGTGGATTTATCCACCTAATATTCCACCTAATAAGAAGATCTAGTTGCTCCTGCATAACAGCAGCTGCCTCTGTAGCGGTGTCAGTGGGTCGCTGTTATTATGTTGGGGCTCCGCAAGACTGGGAGATCGGCCGTTTATACATTGACATTGTATAATAAAGGGCCTGGCATGCTGCCATGGGGGACTCCGGCGCAGACCTCCCTGAGTACGAAAGTGGCTTCTCCGCATCTGACCGCAAATTTGCGGTTCTTCAGGAACGACTCCAGCAAGAGGTAATAAGTTCTGGGCAGTCTTCAATTTAATCAGGAGACCGTATTGCCAGACCCCGCCGAAGCCTTTTTTGACATCCAGCATTTCAGTCAGGCAGTACTTCTAGGTTTCGAAGGCGTCCAGGATATACTTCACCACTCTGTGGCATTGTTCCGGGGTTCCGTGGGACTGCTTGAAGCCAAACTGGTGATTGGGGTTCAGACCAGCCTCGTCCAGTACTGGCAATGTTCTACTCAAAAACAGTCTTTCGAGTATTTTGGAGAGTATCGATAGGAGACTAATCAGACGATAAGAGGCAAGATCGGCTTCGGGTTTTCCCTGCTTAGGTTCCATGGTTACCAGAGAATGGTTCCAGTTGGTCGGAAAGTACCCAATTTCTAAGCATCTATTGTAAATTTTCGTCAGTATCTTGATGCTTGGAGGTGGCAGCAGTTTTAATGCGGTTGCATTGATGCCATCATCGCCTGGGGCCTTGTTGTTGCTTAAAACTGAAATCTGGGCGGCTGTCTCATGTGCGGCTGTGCGGGCTCTGCCAAGAGTCGTTCCGTTACTGCTGCCTCTTCGGCGAGCAGCGGTAGACAGGGGTGAATACGCTTTCCAACTGTTCAACAACACCCATCGAACGCTTCCTTCCTCAAGTCCGCCATGAGTTTAAGAGCCAATTGGGGACTTTATTCAGGTTGCTCTTGTCCCTCGGGTTTTTGGACAGCATCCAGACTTGCCTGAGTCGGCGCTATTTCAGCTTGAGAGCCGTGGCGTCTTGATTCCAAAAAGGGATATCCCTGTCACTGGCTCTCGGGCGGTTGAAAAGCCTTGGAGCTGCCTCGGCTACCGCAGCTTGGATTTGCGCGGTCAGTTCCCCGACGGCCGCCTCAATCTGGTCTGGGATTCCAGAGTTGTGTTAAGATCAACGGCAGAGCACATTCAGGACTGGAATTTCCCGATGTCCGTCGTCTTATAAATAAGCTTTTTCCGGGCCGACCTTAGGATAGCTGGCGTGTATAAAGAGACGGCAAAAGCGCTGTGGTCAGAAATAAGGTCGGCGACTTCTCGCACCTGGATTCCGGCCGAGTCCAGTGCTCCTGTGATGGCGAAGTCTAGGACATCTGGGATCTTCAATGGATCTGTTGGCCAGTAGGTCGGAGCGCCGTTAGCATGGCAGCCGAGATCACGAGCCCAGATTTGCCTAATAGGGCCACGCCTTTTGGATTATTGACTCTGGAGCGTCACCAAGGGTGTTTGGCATTAAAGTCCCCGCCAATGAGAAACTTGGGCCTGAGGGTGTCCAGGAGCATCCCAAAGTCAACGTCGCTGACATTGTTTCAGGGGGGGGTAGTAGGCAGCAGCGATGGTAATGTCTCCATTGGTGGTGGCGACTTAAGTTTTAGCGCATTGCACCGAGTCCTCTCTAATGGCTGGCAGGGTCTCGTACTTGATGCTGGTGCGGATGAGGACGGCCGCACCCCCGCGACCTCTTCCGTTTCGGTGGTTGACAACAATAAGGTCGTATCCTCTGAGGGTTAGGTAGGATCTGTTTGTAAAATGGGTCTACGATATGAGTAGAGCTCCACTGCTGGACTGCTTTTCACCAGGCCGTTGGCGTTCCAAATGGTGAAGTCTGTGGCAGGCAGTGGCGATCATTTGACACATAACTTTTTCCATCATTCTCTCGAACATGGCCTCCATTCTGGACATAACCGCGTCCAGAGGATTGCCTGGCGCGATTGGGTTGGCGTTGGAGCTGGTCTCAAGTTGTGGGGCAGCATTTCTTGCTGCGTCAGCGTAGCTGACATTGGGGTCAACCCTGTTAGCGTTGTGGTCCATCCTTTTGAAGTGGGGGGGCTGGTACGATGAGCAGCTACCTGCTTGGGGCCAAAAACGTTTTTCCCTCTCCCATAGGCTGCGCAGTCTTTGTAAGAGGCCGCATGAGGGCTATCGCAACGGAGACAGAGGGCCAGTTCGCTGGCGTTAAAAAGCTGGCGTAAAAAGTTACATTCGGCCTTTGGTTGCTCTCTTTACACAACGATTTTCACACTGGCAGTATCTTTGGGTGTGCCCATAGGCCTGGCAGCGGTATCATTGCAGGACATCGTTTTTAATTTAATTGGCGGCTCGACCGTCACTACTGAGCTGCATAACCACTTCAATTGGAACGCCTTTTTTTTTATTTTAGGCCGGCTCAAAAAAGATTAACAAAAAAGTTAAACCAGTTAACAAAAAAGATGTTTAGGGGTTTCTTGGTTCTCCTTTGTGTGGGTTATGTACGTTCCTGACTTTGGGCCCGAGGCGGCCGAATCCCTCTTTGGTATCTTCCAGATCAGTAGAGTAATATAGGCCCTGGATGACCACCCTGTAGGCGCGTTCTTCTCTGGGTTGGAAAGTGTCAAAACCTCTTTTGATTTTCACTAAGGATTGTCTTAAGGTTGGTAAATGCGTCCTTGTTCGGGGTCATGACTCGAATGAAATTATTCTGGTCGGCCTTATAAGTGATCTCAACCTTGTCACTTAGGGCGCCAGAGATGGCTTTGGAGAGGGCCTACATATTTTTTATGTCCGGGTTAAAAATCAGTAGCGTCTTGATCTCCTTGGGTGCTTTGACTACTTTGTCGTCCTTCAAGTTCTTCGTCCTTCGGCCGAATATTCAAAAGGTCGAAAAACGAGAACGAAAAAATGATCTTGCCTCTTAATTTCGAGTATAATTTCGATTATATTTTTCTCTAATCTTAAGCCTAACTTATCTATTGCGAATATGAGCTTTCGCTCCCGCTCCGCCCTAAGCTATCTTAGAGTAAATTTAAAGACTAACAACTACAAAATACAATTCAACTATAAACTATACTTCAATTTTATGACAACTTCGATAATAAAAACAAATCCATTAACACCGGCCCCGATGAAGGCCTCCATCAGGCTTCAACCAACTGGCAGCCGCGCCAGCTTGTGGACCGCTCTTTTATACTCCGCTTCAGAGCTAGTTCTGACGACGGCGACCCTGACCCTTCCGTCCCCGCCGGCGTGTATTGCTCCCACTCTTCCTGTGAGCCACTGTTGTGGCGGCTGGTGATCCTCTGCGATCAGGACCAGCTCGCACGTCCGGATGTCGTCCTCCTTGTTCTGCCACTTCGACCGCGCCTGTAGGCGCGAACTTACCATAATAAGATATTAAAACGAATTAATAAATATGTATACTCCAGCTGTCACTAAAGTTGAAGAATGAACTAAAGCTGAAACTAGAGTAGGAGCTTCTATAGCAGCAGGTAATCAAGACGAAAAAGAAATTTGAGCAAGGCGTCTCTGGTGGACCCTCTGGTCCGGGGTCCGCGGTGCTGGTGGGGCGATTAGCGGCCCGCCTGTCAACAGGTGCCCGGGAGTAAGCGCCTCGCCGTCGCTTGGGTCCTGACTCAGAGCCCCCAGGGGTCGTGAGGGCCTCGACTTCAACGAGGACGGTCTGCAGCTCCTCCGCGGTCAGCCTGACGTTCCCAACCGCTCGTAGGAGTAGGTATTTTGCAGACTTCACACCTGCCTCCTATAGTGCGCCCATGTGCGGAGCCCCCGGCGGTATAAACGCAAATACGCATCCGTTTTTTTATGCGTATTGCGTGACCGCGTCGACCTCGTCCTCGATTCTCCGACGAAGGTCTGCGAAGTGGCGACTCGCTCCGACGAAGTTCGTCGCGTTGTCGCAATTAACGATCTGTGGACATCCTCGGCGCCCAACAAACCTTTGAAAAGCCAACAAAAAGGAATCAGTTGAAAGTTCGGAAACTACTTCTAAATTAACTGCTTTGGATGCAAAACAAACAAATAAGGCAATGTAGGACTTATAGGGTGGACTACCACGTATTTTCAATTTCGTATCAATAGGACCACAAAAATCAACACCACATATGGAGACTGGGCGGAGAGCACGAATTCTATCTAAGGGTAAATCACCCATGATTTGAGTCATCAGACGAGGCTTGTATTTAAAGCAGCATATGGATGACCGTACTGTCTGTCTGCAGACTTCCTGCGCATTTACGATCCATATGCGCTGTCGCAAAAGACTCACAAGTGCTCGTGGACCCACATGAAAATTCGACTCGTACAAGTATCGGACGTAGCTCTGAAGAAATTGAGAGCGTTTTGTCAACAATACTGGAAACTTGGCATCGTACGATATAGGAGCATTAGCTAGTCGCCCCCCAACCCCCAACAACGAAAAGGTAAGCCCAGCCTCTGATGATTCGTGTAGAAAGGGATTCAGCTTTTGTAGACTAGGCCTAACACTTAAATTTTTCCGGATCTTTTCTATTTCATCTTGATACTCGTGCTTTTGGACCATTTCGGCTATCAAATAATTAATTATTTTGAAGACTGTTTTAGATTTCCGCTCCGCCCTAAGCTATCTTAGAGTAAATTTAAAGACTAACAACTACAAAATACAATTCAACTATAAACTATACTTCAATTTTACGACAACTTCAATAATTAAAACAAATCCATTAACAGAGACCTGGCCAAGTTTCTCTTCTTCGAGATTTACCCATCCTTTTTTCTCCTTCCTTCTACTCTATCGGCCGGTCCCCCCCCTGACCCTTCCGTCCCCGCCGGCGTGTATTGCTCCCACTCTTCCTGTGAGCCACTGTTGTGGCGGCTGGTGATCCTCTGCGATCAGGACCAGCTCGCACGTCCGGATGTCGTCCTCCTTGTTCTGCCACTTCGACCGCGCCTGTAGGCGCGAACTTACCATAATAAGATATTAAAACGAATATACTCCAGCTGTCACTAAAGTTGAAGAATGAACTAAAGCTGAAACTGGAGTAGGAGCTGCTATAGCAGCAGGTAATCAAGAAAAAGAAATTTGAGCAAGGCGTCTCTGGTGGACCCTCTGGTCCGGGGTCCGCGGTGCTGGTGGGGCGATTAGCGGCCCGCCTGTCAACAGGTGCCCGGGAGTAAGCGCCTCGCCGTCGCTTGGGTCCTGACTCAGAGCCCCCAAGGGTCGTGAGGGCCTCGACTTCAACGAGGACGGTCTGCAGCTCCTCCGCGGTCAGCCTGACCTGAGGAGTAGGTATTTTGCAGACTTCACACCTGCCTCCTATAGTGCGCCCATGTGCGGAGCCCCCGGCGGTATAAACGCAAATACGCATCCGTTTTTTTATGCGTATTGCGTGACCGCGTCGACCTCGTCCTCGATTCTCCGACGAAGGTCTGCGAAGTGGCGACTCGCTCCGACGAAGTTCGTCGCGTTGTCGCAATTAACGATCTGTGGACATCCTCGGCGCCCAACAAACCTTTGAAAAGCCAACAAAAAGGAATCAGTTGAAAGTTCGGAAACTACTTCTAAATTAACTGCTTTGGATGCAAAACAAACAAATAAGGCAATGTAGGACTTATAGGGTGGACTACCACGAATTTTCAATTTCGTATCAATAGGGCCACAAAAATCAACACCACATATGGAGACTGGGCGGAGAGCACGAATTCTATCTAAGGGTAAATCACCCATGATTTGAGTCATCAGACGAGGCTTGTATTTAAAGCAGCATATGGATGACCGTACTGTCTGTCTGCAGACTTCCTGCGCATTTACGATCCATATGCGCTGTCGCAAAAGACTCACAAGTGCTCGTGGACCCACATGAAAATTCGACTCGTACAAGTATCGGACGTAGCTCTGAAGAAATTGAGAGCGTTTTGTCAACAATACTGGAAACTTGGCATCGTACGATATAGGAGCATTAGCTAGTCGCCCCCCAACCCCCAACAACGAAAAGGTAAGCCCAGCCTCTGATGATTCGTGTAGAAAGGGATTCAGCTTTTGTAGACTAGGCCTAACACTTAAATTTTTCCGGATCTTTTCTATTTCATCTTGATACTCGTGCTTTTGGACCATTTCGGCTATCAATTAATTAATTATTTTGAAGACTTTGTTTTAGATTTCCGCTCCGCCCTAAGCTATCTTAGAGTAAATTTAAAGACTAACAACTACAAAATACAATTCAACTATAATCTATACTTCAATTTTACGACAACTTCAATAATTAAAACAAATCCATTAACAGAGACCTGGCCAAGTTTCTCTTCTTCGAGATTTACCCATCCTTTTTTCTCCTTCCTTCTACTCTATCGGCCGGTCCCCCAGATCCCTCGGATTATGCTGTTCCGCCTTGAATTGCGGTTATTTAAAGAAGGGAGTGTTAATAAAAAACAACACAACTTCCATAGAAAAATTGTTGAGGATAAATCATAAACGTTGGAGAATTGTACTTTGTAGATGCTATTTATTTTTTTTTACATAGAGTTTATATGTTTAAAAATGTTATATGTTTTGATAAAACCCGGTATATTTAAAAATAGTTTTGAAACTTTCGTATTTTTTATGCGCGCTGCAGTTCTATTTAAATTTGTCTTAAACAAACAAGTGTTATTTATATTTAATGATGTACTCCATATTGAAGTGCCTGGGGTGACTAGCCCCATTGCTCTCGGTGCTTCTTTGTTGTTTTTTGACTCTAAATTGACTCTAAAGCATTGGCGAGCAAATGCATATATGTACACAGCTATCGGCATGGACGCAACATCCATATTCATGTGCATAAATTTTATATTTTCATTGTTATTTCATAATTGTCTTTATTATAAAAATGTATCTCCTTAATTTTTTTTAGTGTATCCATTGAAAAAAAAAATTCTTTGCTAGTGTTGGTGTTTTCTTTTAAATGTATTGAAATTTCCTCTGTCATAAGCAGCGTTTGGGCACCCTTGCTATAGACCAGTGGTGGGCAAACTCTCATTTTACATAGCACGCGAGTATAGGGTAGGAAATTCTGCCGCAGCGCTGCCGGCACACTGACAGTGTGAGCATTCTCAATTTTTTTTAGAAGCTCTCTCATTTTGACTCATTTGACAGCCCAAACTTAAAAATCAAAATGTTTCCACTGAGAATAATTTTCTCACAAATTGGGTTGAAAAAACTTTTCTCCATAGAAAATAAAGATAGGGAAGTATTTCATTTTTTGTGGTATTTCATTTTTTTAAGAAATGTTGCTAGAAAAGACGTCTTTAAAATAAAATACACTATTATAGTTCCCATTCAAACTTTTGAATAACGAAAAATTAAATAAAAAAATAAGTTTTTGCGCTCAGTGAATTCTCTGCTCTGATTGTTTTTCTCTGCTACGCACACACTCAAATTTTAAACATGTGTTAGTTTTGCCCACCACTGCTCTAGACACATAAACCGTACTCTAGTATCGGACGGACCAAATTAAAAAGGCCAAAAAGTCCCGAATTGCGGCATTTTTACATTTTCTTTTGTTTTGTATTATTAAATTGACTTTATTTTCTGAGTGAGAATACTACAAGAAGACTGAAAAACATTTTAAAAAATTTTTATATTTTCTGTCTATCTTAGATTTTGTTGTGAGTTTTATCTTTAAATTGTAAAATAAACAAAAAAGCTTAAATATGGAATTTAATCGTCAAGTATGCAAAATTAATTATTAGCACCAAATGTTTATTACATGTGTTATATTTTCCAATCGTACAATGTGTTGTTGGTACATTTTTAGACCGCTGTTTACAAAGGTATCTGTGCTTCTGTGAAGCGTAACTTGTGAGTCTAGGCCAGTCGAGGCAATTTTAAAACTAAAGGTTATTAAACTGTTAACAATCAAATAGTGGTTAAAATTTTGGCCGTTTTTGACGATTGACGATTGACGACAATACTCAATTTTGAGTTTTGAGTCAATTGAGTTTCTTAAAGATGATACTCCACGCGAAAAGCCTGGTCGCTTGACATACACTAAAGCAGAACCAAGGTTAAAACAAAAATCGGCATCTGAATTGGTCGACAAAACTGAAGATTCCATGCCGCTGTTGTTGCATGCAACTTCTACATTGGGCAAAAAAATTGAAAACTGGTGACACTTCTTCTCTACTGTAAAAAGCATTAAATAGAGAAAATCTAGCTGGTATGACGAACCAATTAAGTAGAATGAGATGATAACAATAAGTACTGAAAATAATAAGTAACATAAGTAAAAAGTCGGGTAAAAAAATTATTTTTCAATATTTTTCAAAAGTTTTACTACCGGCCATAGCCACATGCACACAGATTAAAATGCATTTTGGTTTCAGATTACCCAGTTTGCCGGAATCGTGATGGCCAGCGGAGAATTTGTTTTTAAATACTGTTTTTTATCGCGCAACACCTTCATCAATTTTTACTTTTTCGCTCAAAAAAAGTGGTGAATATTCGTGAATCCATAGAAAAAAATTCCCAAACAAGAAAGAAAAGCTAACATCGGGCGGAGCCGAAGTAGATATACCCTTGCAGTTAAAACCGGATATATATTGAAACATCGGATATAGTTGGCTGATTCTTATGAGAATATCATAATACAACCAAATTATTACAATAAAAAACCTAAAAAAAAATTTGCAAGTTTCTATCCAAAATACCAAAATTGGTATTTCTACCAAATACCATTTCCGATCGTTCAGTTATGTGGCAGCTATAAGATATAGTAGACCGATCGATATGAAAGTTGGTAGGTCGGATTAAATAACCAAAAATATATTCTGTACTATTTTCCGGCTTTCTATCTTTAAAAACACGAAAGTTGGGTCATTTCCGATCGTTCAGTTATATAAAATAAAATTATAATACCCTCTGCAAGGGTATAAAAACAGTTAGAAAAACGCCTCCACACGGGATGATACCCTTAATCCATTTTAATTGAAAACAAGAAAGGAAAGCTAACTTCGGGCGGAGCCGAAGTTGATATACCCTTGCAGTTAAAACCGGATATATATCGCAAAAATCGGATTGAATTGGGCGATCCTTATGAGAAAATCATAATATAACCAATTTATTACAATAAAAAATCTAAATCAAAGTACCAAGCTTCCATCTTCAAAAATATCAAAGTTGGTATTTTTACCAAATACCATCTCCGATCGTTTAGTTATATGGCAGCTATAAAATATAGTCGGCTGATCGTTATGCAATTTGGTAGGTTGTATTATTTTGCCAAAAATAGCATTCGTACCAAATCCGAATTCTCTAGCTTCAAAAACACCAAAGTTATAGCATTTCCGATCAATTAGTTATAAGGCAGCTATAGGATATAGTCGGCCGATCCTTATAAAATTTGGTAGGTCGTATTATTTTGCCAAAAATAGCTTCCGTACAAAATCTGAACTCTGTAACTCTAAAAACACCAAAGTTATACCATTTCCGATCAATCAGTTATATGGCAGCTATAGGATATAGTCTAGTTTTGCGTAGACTAGTTTGCGTAGAAACAGACAGACGGACAGACATACAGACGGACAGACGGACAGACGGACATGCTCATATCAACTCAGGAGGTGATCCTGATCAAGAATATATATACTTTATAGGCTCGGAGATGTCTCCTTCACTGCGTTGCACACTTTTGGACAAAATTATAATACCCTCTGCAAGGGTATAACAATTTAACAGAACAATATATTATTATAAAAGCAATGAGTAAGCTCCATGGATGCGATATTTATCCCCCTTATTCGGAAGTTACAAAAATTAAATTCAAATGCAGACCAGAACAAGATAAAATAATATATTCTGAATATAAAGTTGAAGTATCGCTGCAGAATTTATTAAATCATTGTGCTGACCGCATATTTAAAATACAGAAAGACGTCATTCGTCTTTGTTCATTCGCAAGCTACGGGTTTGATGGCTCAACAGGACAAAGTATATATAAACAGCGATTTCACCCTGAGAATCCTGTTGGATTAGATCACTCACTGATTGTAACCACAATAATTCCCTTGAAATTAATAGATTCCAAAAATCAAATTATTTGGTTAGTCCTCCTCAATGGGTCAAATTCTACCGACCCCTTAAAATGGAATTTATTAGGGAAACAACTGAATTTATAAAAACTGGACGGGTAAATAAAAAACCTGGATGAGCGCACCTACACATGCGGAAAGCAAAAAATAATAGTGAAATATGAAGCACATTTGACTTTAATCGATGGCAAAGTTTTAAATGTGTTGATTGGTACAAGATTAAATTATAAAAAAAGGCTACCAAGAGATGTTTTTAGAATCTCCTGATATTGAGCTTCCAACAACAGGCACATGTATAGACAATAATGTTAATGAATTCGAAATACTCGGGCTGGATTCTCTAGAGTTAGAGAAAGAACTTTGGGAAGAATAAATTATTAACTGGACAACGTATGGAGTCACAAAACTTATATTAACTAATTTTTTATTTAATTTTCCAGGTATCCAAATCAACTTTATAATGCAAATTTACTAAAAATATATTAATTAAATACATTTAATGCAAATTTATTATATATTTTTCGTTAAAGTATTTTTAAACAATTTAAAAAAAAAACGCAAATTGGAACTTTATGGTAATGTGGGGTATTAGGACGGCATGGTCCAATTAAAAAGAAGGTATGTAGGTTTTAGGTATATGTACAAAGTTTTGTTTTTATACCCTTGCAGAGGGTATTATAATTTTGTCCAAAAGTGTGCAACGCAGTAAAGGAGACATCTCCGACCCTATAAAGTATATATATTCTTGATCAGGATCACTTCCTGAGTTGATATGAGCATGTCCGTCTGTCCGTCGGTCCGTCTGTCTGTCTGTCTGTTTCTACGCGAACTAGTCTCTCAGTTTTAAAGCTATCGTCTTGAAACTTTGCACACACCCTTCTTTCCTTTGCACGCAGTATATAAGTCGGAACGGCCTGGATCGGCCGACTATATCCTATAGCTGCCATATAACTGATTGATCGGAAAGGGTATAACTTTGGTGTTTTTAGAGTTACAGAGTTCAGATTTTGTACGAATGCTACTTTTAAAATAATACGACCTACCAAATTTCATAAGGATCGGCCGACTATATCATATAGCTGCCATATAACTGATTGATCGGAAATGCTATAACTTCGGTGTTTTTAAAGCTAGAGAATTCGGATTCGGCACGAATGCTATTTTTGGCAAAATAATAAAACATTCCGAATTTCATAAGGATCAGCCGACTATATCCTTTAGCTGCCATATAACTGATTGATCGGAAATGGCATAACTTCAGTGTTTTTCGAGCTAGAAAGTTGGGATTTTCTATGAATTCTATTTTTGAAAAAAAATAATACGACTTATCAAGTTTCATATGGATCGCCCGACTATATCTTTTAGCTGCCATATAACTGAACGATCGGAAATGGTATTTGGTAAAAATACCAACTTTGGGGTTCTTCAAGATAGAAGTTTGGGATTTTTTTTTAGATTATGTCTTGTAATTTATTGGTTATATTATGATATTCCCATAAGAATCGGTCAACTATATCCGATTTAAGCGATATATATCCTGTTTTAGCTGCAAGGGTATATCAACTTCGGCTCCGCCCGAAGTTAGCTTTCCTTTCTTGTTTTTATACCCTTGCAGAGGGTATTAGTGAAGGAGACATCTCCGACCCTATAAAGTATATATATTCTTGATCAGGATCACCTCCTGAGTTGATATGAGCATGTCCGTCTGTCTGTCAGTCGGTCTGTCCGTCTGTCTGTCCGTCTGTCTGTCCGTTTCTACGCGAACTAGTCTCTCAGTTTTTAAGCTATCGTCTTGAAACTTTGCACACACCCTTCTTTCCTTTGCACGCATTATATAAGTCGGAACGGGCGGGATCGGCCGACTATATCATATAGCTGCCATATAACTGATTGATCGGAAATGCTATAAATTCGGTGTTTTTAAAGCTAGAGAATTCGGATTCGGCACGAATGCTATTTTTGGCAAAATAATACAACATTCCGAATTTCATAAGGATTAGCCGACTATATCCTATAGCTGCCATATAACTGAACAATCGGAAATTACCCCACTTTCCTGTTTTTGAAGATAGAAAGTTGGAACTTCGTACAGATTCTATTTTTGGTCAGTTAATAAAACCTACCAAATTGCATAACGATCGGCCGACTATATCTTATAGCTGCCATATAACTGAACGATCGGAAATGGTATTTGGTAAAAATACAAACTTTGGTATTTTTGAAGATGGAAGCTGGGTACTTTGTCCAGTTTCCAGTTTAACTGCAAGGGTATATCAACTTTGGTTCCGCCCGAAGTTAGCTTTCCTTTCTTGTTTTTTTTTTTAATTTTTTCTTCCCTTTTTTTCCGTACCCCCCCTTTTTTATACTCGTACTTATTTTATTTTCTATGTATTCCTATGTATATTTCTATTCTATTTATACTATTAAATGTATAAAAAAGGATTATTATTTATTTTTTTTAATTCAATACCCATGGCTTTTTCGCCCACGGCTCCTCTTCCTCCTGCTCCGTCCCTGGGCGTGGCGTTGGTGGTACCACGGCATAACCTGCCGCACCCTCCTTCCATCGCACAGTGGTTGATTCCATAGGCCAAAAATAAATAAACAAAAGTCCGCAATTGGTCACTTTTTGTCTTTAAAATATTCCTTAACAGATCAATAAAAAGAACAGTATTTTCATTTTTGTCCTTTCTCTTTCCTTCGTTGTAAGAATAGTGAGAGAAGAGTGTCAATGAAAACACGTGATCGTTGCATTGAACGCAGCTTGAAAATTAGCTCTAACAAAAAAATTTAATAAAAGTATTAAATCGAGTCTAATCGTCGTCCAATTAAATTAATTATGAAAATGAAGGCATGTACTATAAAACTGAGTAATTTTTCTGTCATTATGTGTTGTGTTTTTGTTTTAAAGTTAGTGTTTCATCAATGACCTTTCGACTGCCGAATTTTTGTGTATAAGTAAATATAAATGTGTTTGTGTGTTAATGTGTAATGGTAGGTTATCCCCCGCAGCAGTCAGCGATGGCTCAAACGTTGGAGATATGTTGGGTTGATTATTCCTGGCGGTTGCCGAGAGAAAATCCTCTTCAGGATAGGAGTTATGATGGGAGCACTTGCCCCGTTGTCACGGCCCTTGAGGCGCGGTGACCAATTCAACAAAAGTGAGTTTACAGTTTAACGGCAATGCCGGAGATTGGTTTTGATAGTGCTCTTTATTGAACGAGACTCTGACACAAACTGAAACTTAAAGCTAACAAAAAGTATTTCATTGCGGCCACGCAAATGTGCAGTGCTTGCCGCTATGTATGGGCATCCGGCCAGACGCTGTGTCAGCAGTTTGGCCAGAGCGAACTCTTAAATAATCGGACATTGCCGCGGCTTGGTTAACTTCAGTTGACTACTCCCTCTTCAAGAATGAGGCCGCCCTCGGCCGACCCTATTTGGGCAATCATCTCCTTCAGCTGGGCCGCGGTTTTTCGGGCCTGAGTGACTCGCCGATAGGTCAAGCCGATGCAAAATAGAACGCAGAATATTGCTCCCGCTATGAACACCAACTGTTGTAACTGATGGTTTTTTTTTTACCGGTCTTTCAGAATTTGGAAATGGCTTGTACATCAATAAGGGCATCAATAAGAGCATCAGCTAGCATTCCTGTATTCATCATAAAGCTTAGAGGCCCAGACGACCGAGGGGCGCTCAGAAACGATTTGTTAGAATATATTAAGCTATTTTTAATTTATTAAGCTAGGAGGAGTTAGTAAGGAAATTTAAAATTCTATATTTTAAATTTGAGGGACAGGAAAGAAATGTTATAGAATAGAGACCATTGTAGTTCGAACATAATACCCTTAAAGGGTCATGCAGTGCATATGTCGAACTAGAACGGCTAAGGAACAGAGGAGTTTCGAGTCCTTCTATTAGGATTGTTACATTTTAAGCGTTTTAGTAAATGCTGGCTACCTACATCCCCGTTAATAAGGTTATGCAGAAAGACTACACCGAGCATTGTCCTACGATTTGTTAAGCTAGGTAAGTTTATGAGTAAGAGTCTACTATTAAATGATGGAAGGTGAAGATTTGCGTCCCAGTTTGGACCTCTAAGTGAAAAAGTTAGGAAATTCTTTTGTACAGATTCTATGCGGTCCTGATGTACTCCATATTGAGGACTCCAGGCACATGAACCGTACTCCAGAATAGGACGGACCAAAGAAATGAATAATGTTTTGGTTATATAGGGGTCATTAAATTCTTTTGACCTTTTAATAAAACCAAGGACTCCTTTAGCCTTATTAACCATTAAGGAAATATGGTCGGCAAATTTATGTTTTATGTCTAATAGGATGCCGAGATCATTAACCTGGGTCAATTTTTCTAAGGCAATCCCATTAATAGAATAAGTAGCTTGCAGAGGGCAAGAACGATAAAAAGACATATGCTTGAATTTTGATCCATTAAGTATTAAATCATTAGCTAAACACATTTCTTGAAAGTTATCAAGGTCAGACTGAAGATGCATTGGGCAGAGATGGATTTGTACTGAAGACAAAGCTTTACATCATCTGCATACATGAGAACTAGAGAGTTCGTTAAAGCAGGGGGCAAGTCATTTATAAAAAGCGTGAATAATAGCGGGCCAAGATGACTTCCTTGAGCGGCGCCAGATGTAGCACGGACCAGACGAGACTGTATGTTTTTAAATAAGACTCTTTGTGTCCTTCCATCTAAATAGCTGGAGATCCACGTTAAGAGGTCTATAGGAAAACCCAGCATATTCAGTTTACTCAACAAGAGTGAGTGATTAACTGAATCAAATGCTTTGCTAAAGTCTGTGTAAATTACATCGGTTTGATATCCCTTACAGAAGCCATCTAAGACAAAGGATGTCAACTCCTGTAAATTTGTGGTGATGGAGCGACGCTTAATAAAGCCATGCTGACAGGGAGAGATGATCGAAGAGCATAGGTGTTGCAAGTGAGGGGTAATTAATTTTTCAAATAACTTTGGAATTGCCGACAACTTAGAGATGCCTCTGTAGTTGGCAGCCTCAGACTTTTTCCCTTTTTTATGTAGGGGAATTATGAATAATTCCTTCCACTTAAGGGGAAAAATCGAGGTTTCCAAAGATAAGTTGAAAAGTCTTAGAAGAGGTTTGCACAGAGCCCTGGCACAGTATTTTAGCACACAGCCTGGTACTCCATCGGGGCCTGGCGAATAAATGGGTTTGACCCTTAAAAGACCAGATAATAAGTTGAGGCTGAGGCGGATCAGAGACAGCGGATTTCTTACGCTTAGGGGACTTATTTAGCAGCTTATATGGACACAGGTGCCATTATCCACACACACGCGGGCCGAGCGATCATTTACAATTATTATCCTAAATCGCTTTGTTGGATCTTGCAATGCGCCGTGCCTCCAGCGTGAAGCTCTTGGGCGCATGATCTTTTGCGAGCCAGCCGGCAAAATGTAGCTCCTGATGTCGGGGAGCACTTTTCCACGATGTGGATTTCACTGTCGCATTCGGCAATGACGTTGTCTTCCAGCCTGAGCATGGTGTCGTGATGTGACACTGGGAAAACGGTGATTTTGCTGCAGGCCGACTTTATCTTCGGGAACTTAATAATAAAATGTAATATGTTATCGGACTGTAAAATCTTAACAGACGATACGGACAAAACATCTCTAATCGCGGTCTCGGTGCACAGTGGTTGTTCCCATAGGCCAAAAATAAAAAAACTGATTACGGCAAAAATGTACGAAAAGTAAAAAAATCGCCTCTAAAATGCCCAAGCTTCTTCGTGGCAAACCGGATTTTTATAGAAATCTAACGGGATTTTCTAAAAATATATTTGAAGATGTGAACAGTTGCTCATTTGTAAAGCGCAGCTGCGCGCATCGCGAATATTTCACAACTAAACCGAACTTTGAAATGGTCGTATCCATATTTACGTGTTTAAATTAAAATTATTTGTAATAGATTTTAAAGTTAAAGATTTTTGCCGTTTTGCCGGCAGTTTTGCCGTTTATTTACTTGTTATGCTGTTGCTCTGTCTTCGTTCATTCTTGTGTTTACCTTTTCAAAACTATTTGTTCATTTTCTAATAGTTTTTATTTTATTTTATTTTTTTTTTTATAATTTAGTTTTTTGTTTATAATTTTTATGTCATTTGTATTGTGTTATTTTTAAAGACTGTGTTTCAATTAGTGTCCAGTGGCGAATTTTTGTATATACATAGAATTAAGAAAAAGTTGTGATACCTGTCATTCCCTTTAGTGAATCTGATTTATTAATACTAGTGAATGTTTTCTTAGACTTTGTTTTAAATTTCAGCTGTAACTTTTGGAAAATTTTCGTCTTATTTCCTTTTATGTGTTCGATCAAAGTTTTTGTTTTGTTGTTTTCGTGCATACTTTGTGTTTTGTTCTGTTCGTCATATACGTCCATTAAAACCGGATGTATAGCGCAAACATCGGATATAGTTGGCCGATCCTTATGAGAATATCCTCATAAAACCAATTAAATTCAATAAAAAATCTAGAACAAATTACCAAGCTTCCATCTTCAAAAATACTAAGGTTGATATTTCTACCAAATACCATTTTCGATCGTTATATGGCAGGTATAAGATATAGTCTGCCGATCGTTATGAAATTTTGTAGGTTGGATCAACCAAAAATCAACCAAAAAACCAAAAATAGAATCTGTACGAAGTTCCAACTTCAAAAACACGAAAGTTGGGTCATTTCCGTTTTTTCAGTTATATGGCAACTATAGGATATAGTCGGCCGATCCTTACGATATTTGGTATGTCGTGTTATTTTGCCAAGAATAGAATTCAGACAAAGTTGGAACTCTCTAACTCTAATAACACCGAAGCTATAGCATTTCCGATTAATCAGTTATATGGCAGCTATATTATATAGTAGTCCGATCTGGTCCGAAAAAAAAAATATTTTGTGCCAAGTTTCAAGTCCCTACCTCAACTAGAAGTATTTTTGGCCGCGGCTCCATACAAGGCCAACCACTGTGCGGTGGGCTCTTCCATCCACACATCTTCCAAGTCTGCATGATCTAGGATGCTGGAGCTAACAATATTAACTTTGGCGAGTGCCACTGCTAGCATCAATCCCTGCAGCTCCATTGCTATCATCCTATTTCGAGTTAAAAGCATCTCGAATGCCCAGTATCAATTTGGGACTTTTTTTCTGACTTCAGAAGTTGGTTGACGGTAGCGGAAATTTTATTGATTTGAACTTGTACTTTGTTATTGATGTTAACCTGCCTATTGTTTGCATTTGTCAATTGGAATTCATTAAATTTAATTTTTTCAAAATCTTCTGCGTCCGGCGTTCCTGCCACTACCTTTAGCGCAGTCCCTAAGAAGTCTAAACTTCTTGCTACCCTATGATGGATGCTCAAGGAGTCGAGCATGTCACGTAGGTGGGCGACATCAACAACTAGGAGTTTCTGCATGTGGGATTGCGGGAACATATACGCGCCTATATTCCGAGAGATTGAGTGATTGCTGAGTGTTTTACGAAAACGAATTCCTCCCATATCAGGATTCGACCATCAATGATGGGAATGTATTTGGCTTTGGAATAGTCCGTGACGCGAGCCGATGTTGTGGTCAAAAGGAAAATCAGGGATATGGTTGAAAACTTGTAATTTGGATGTATTATGAACTTTGTTGAAGTTGGGTAGCCCACCACCAAAGCATGATTAAAATAATAAAGGGCGCAAAACTTATGCCAAGTGGCTAGAAAAAAGACAATAAAATAAAGATGAAAAATTATTAGGCGGGCGATAGTTGAGTCACGCTCGGCCTACCTAAGGTTGTCTTTGTGGACCACCCTCCCCTTAATGAGGACTGTGGTACCCATGTCCGCTTCCACGAGTTCTTTCTCGAACAAAGGTGACAGTTTGTTGCTCCGTCGCCTGCTAGTCTACACTAGGATCTTTTCTCCAACTTCGAAAACCCTGTTTTGCCGGGAAGTATTTCTCCTATCGCGGAACTTATTCTGGGCGTGTTTAATCGTATTCTGTATCGCGTATTGTGGGTCATTCGATTCCGTTTGAACCCCGTCGCCTGGCCTCTTGTCGTTGGCCGACGTGTAGCAGGGATATTCCCTTAAAAAATTAATTTTATTTTTTAATAGCAGGATAACGTTTATTTAAAACTGTCCTTTAGGGACAACCATTAAATGTTATCACATAAACTTCACTTATAAATAATTTTACATATTAATATGGTAGAAATAAATTAGAGTAGTAAGGGGAGGTCCAGCGGGTGTGTCCTTTTTAGTCTTCTGGGCTGCTCGCTGTTGTCCAGCAGGAAGCTGGCCAACAGGTTCGGGTGATTATGAAGCCTCTGCATGTAGCGTGCGCTGCTTCTTTGGATCTCGTCCTTGACCCAAGAAAAATTGAGAACCTCGATTGTCATGATAGACGTGGGCCCCAGTGGCGATTCGAAGGGCTCTATTTTCGATCGTTTGTATAGTTCGGACATTCGTCTTGCTCGCAGTGCCCCAGAGCTGTATGTCGTACGTCCAGATTGGGCGTATTATGGCCTTCTAAATGAGAAGTTTCGTGGAAGTTCTCAGCTTCGATCTCCTACCCATGAGCCGGTAGAAGGATCGAAGTCTTTGATCAGCCTGCTTCCTCTTCTTAATCAGATGGGGCCTCCAGGTGAGCCTTCTGTCTAGGGTGAATACAAGGTTCTTGGGATTGTCTTCCTGTGGGATTGGGGAGCCGTTGAGGTTAACTGGAGGGCAGTTGCCTTTGCGGAGAGAAAATGTGGTGGCAGTGGACTTCTCGTTATTGACGGCAATGTTCCAACGCTTTTGCCAGTCGCTGAGCAAGTCAAGCTGCAATTGCATCGTTTCTACTGAAACGATTCAGCATTGCATCGTTTTTCAGTTTCTGCTTCTCATCTTTTCATCAAAAGATGAAAAATTATTAGGCGGGCGATAGTTGAGTCACGCTCGGCCTACCTAAGGTTGTCTTTGTGGACCACCCTCCCCTTAATGAGGACTGTGGTACCCATGTCCGCTTCCACGAGTTCTTTCTCGAACAAAGGTGACAGTTTGTTGCTCCGTCGCCTGCTAGTCTACACTAGGATCTTTTCTCCAACTTCGAAAACCCTGTTTTGCCGGGAAGTATTTCTCCTATCGCGGAACTTATTCTGGGCGTGTTTAATCGTATTCTGTATCGCGTATTGTGGGTCATTCGATTCCGTTTGAACCCCGTCGCCTGGCCTCTTGTCGTTGGCCGACGTGTAGCAGGGATATTCCCTTAAAAAATTAATTTTATTTTTTAATAGCAGGATAACGTTTATTTAAAACTGTCCTTTAGGGACAACCATTAAATGTTATCACATAAACTTCACATAAATAATTTTACATATTAATATGGTAGAAATAAATTAGAGTAGTAAGGGGAGGTCCAGCGGGTGTGTCCTTTTTAGTCTTCTGGGCTGCTCGCTGTTGTCCAGCAGGAAGCTGGCCAACAGGTTCGGGTGATTATGAAGCCTCTGCATGTAGCGTGCGCTGCTTCTTTGGATCTCGTCCTTGACCCAAGAAAAATTGAGAACCTCGATTGTCATGATAGACGTGGGCCCCAGTGGCGATTCGAAGGGCTCTATTTTCGATCGTTTGTATAGTTCGGACATTCGTCTTGCTCGCAGTGCCCCAGAGCTGTATGTCGTACGTCCAGATTGGGCGTATTATGGCCTTCTAAATGAGAAGTTTCGTGGAAGTTCTCAGCTTCGATCTCCTACCCATGAGCCGGTAGAAGGATCGAAGTCTTTGATCAGCCTGCTTCCTCTTCTTAATCAGATGGGGCCTCCAGGTGAGCCTTCTGTCTAGGGTGAATACAAGGTTCTTGGGATTGTCTTCCTGTGGGATTGGGGAGCCGTTGAGGTTAACTGGAGGGCAGTTGCCTTTGCGGAGAGAAAATGTGGTGGCAGTGGACTTCTCGTTATTGACGGCAATGTTCCAACGCTTTTGCCAGTCGCTGAGCAAGTCAAGCTGCAATTGCATCGTTTCTACTGAAACGATTCAGCATTGCATCGTTTTTCAGTTTCTGCTTCTCATCTTTTCATCAAAAGATGAAAAATTATTAGGCGGGCGATAGTTGAGTCACGCTCGGCCTACCTAAGGTTGTCTTTGTGGACCACCCTCCCCTTAATGAGGACTGTGGTACCCATGTCCGCTTCCACGAGTTCTTTCTCGAACAAAGGTGACAGTTTGTTGCTCCGTCGCCTGCTAGTCTACACTAGGATCTTTTCTCCAACTTCGAAAACCCTGTTTTGCCGGGAAGTATTTCTCCTATCGCGGAACTTATTCTGGGCGTGTTTAATCGTATTCTGTATCGCGTATTGTGGGTCATTCGATTCCGTTTGAACCCCGTCGCCTGGCCTCTTGTCGTTGGCCGACGTGTAGCAGGGATATTCCCTTAAAAAATTAATTTTATTTTTTAATAGCAGGATAACGTTTATTTAAAACTGTCCTTTAGGGACAACCATTAAATGTTATCACATAAACTTCACATAAATAATTTTACATATTAATATGGTAGAAATAAATTAGAGTAGTAAGGGGAGGTCCAGCGGGTGTGTCCTTTTTAGTCTTCTGGGCTGCTCGCTGTTGTCCAGCAGGAAGCTGGCCAACAGGTTCGGGTGATTATGAAGCCTCTGCATGTAGCGTGCGCTGCTTCTTTGGATCTCGTCCTTGACCCAAGAAAAATTGAGAACCTCGATTGTCATGATAGACGTGGGCCCCAGTGGCGATTCGAAGGGCTCTATTTTCGATCGTTTGTATAGTTCGGACATTCGTCTTGCTCGCAGTGCCCCAGAGCTGTATGTCGTACGTCCAGATTGGGCGTATTATGGCCTTCTAAATGAGAAGTTTCGTGGAAGTTCTCAGCTTCGATCTCCTACCCATGAGCCGGTAGAAGGATCGAAGTCTTTGATCAGCCTGCTTCCTCTTCTTAATCAGATGGGGCCTCCAGGTGAGCCTTCTGTCTAGGGTGAATACAAGGTTCTTGGGATTGTCTTCCTGTGGGATTGGGGAGCCGTTGAGGTTAACTGGAGGGCAGTTGCCTTTGCGGAGAGAAAATGTGGTGGCAGTGGACTTCTCGTTATTGACGGCAATGTTCCAACGTTTTTGCCAGTCGCTGAGCAAGTCAAGCTGCAATTGCATCGTTTCTGCAATTGCAATGGAAGACCAAATTTACGGTCTTCCAAGAACGACTTTAGGAACTGGAAGTATGGTCGGGGTAGGGCAGTCTTTAATTTATGCCAGACTCGGTCGAACGCCTTCTTCACGTCCAGCATGACGGCCATGCAGTGCTTCTTGGTTTCAAATGCGTCCAGGATGCACTGCACCTCCCGATGGCACTGCTCTGGAGTGCCGTGTCGTCGTCTGAAGCCAAACTGGTGGTCAGGAATCAGTCCAGCCTCGTCAAATACTGGCAGTGCTCTGCTTAAAAACACTCGTTCCAGTATTTTGGAGAGCATTGGTAACAAACTTATTGGTCGGTAGGACGAAAGGTTCGCTTCGGGTTTCCTGGTTTAGGTATCATAGTTACCTGGGCACGTTTCCATTTGGACGGAAAGTACCCTTTCCATGTGGACGGAAAGTACCCTATCTCCAAGAATCTATTATATATCCTCGTAATTAGCTGAATGCTTGGAGGTGGTAACATTTTTAATGCAATTGCATTGATACCATCGCCCAGGTCCTTGTTGTTGCTCATGATGGTTATGAGCTCAGCTGTTTCTGAGTCACTGGTCGTATGGGATCGGTGTCCCTGGAAGGCTCGGCTTGCAGTCGGGCAGTTTCAGCAGCATCCTCCGGTGAGCAGCGATCGAAAGGCGTAAAGACACCTTCGAGGTGTTCGGCGAAAGCGTTGGCCCTGTCCATCTCCGATCTGCACCAGCTGCCGTCGGTTCTTTGTACAGGTGGGATCCTTTTATCGGCTGTCTGATAGATTTGGTGACTCTCCATAAGTTATGTTGAGGGTCGCCTGGCTCACGAACAACCTGGTTGTTCGACGAACCCGTCAAAGGCCTGCTTTCTTAGTCTTACCAGCGTTTCTGTTAAACATTTGGTCGCTCTATTCAAGGCGGTTTTATCCAAAGGATTCCTTGAGAGCATGCATACTCTTCGGAGTCGTCGCTTTTCAAGTTTGAGTTCTTCGACTTCTGGGCTCCAAAAGTGGATGTCCCTGTCAGTGGCTCTTGGGCGGTCGATGTCACCGTTGTCTTCCAGCCTGAGTATGGTGTCGTGATGTGACACCGGGAAAACGGTGATGTTGATGCAGGCCGACTTTATTTTCGAAAACTTAATGATAAAGTTTAAGATGTTATCGGACTGTAAGATTTTAACAGACGATACGGACAAAACATATCTAATCGCGGTCTCGGTGGGCTCTTCCATCCACACACTTTCTAGGTCTGCATGATCTAAGATGCTAGGGCTAACAACAAGTGGCAAGTGCCACTGCTAGCATTAAACCCTGCAGCTCCATTGCTATCATTCTAATTCGAGTTAAAAGCATCTCGAATGGGTGCCCTGTATCAATTTGGGACTTTTTAGCTGAACTCAGAAGTGAGTTGATGGTAGCGGAAATTTGATTGATTTGAATTTGTAATTTATTGTTAATATTAACTTGCCTATTGTTTGCATTTATTAATTGGAATTCTCTAAATTTAATTTGTTCAAAAGAGAATAGCAGGGGTTTGGATGTAAATCTTTAATTCGGATATATTGTGACTTTTCTTTAAAACGGAGTAGCCCACCGTCAAAGCATAGAAAATAAGGTACAAATAAAATTATTAGTAATTAAAAGTTATGCCAAGTGGCTAGGAAGAAAGATAATAAAATATGAAAAACAGTTTCACTCTGAACTCCGACCAGTAAAGACGTGCGACTATTTAAAAACCAAGGCTACTGCTTATCTACTTTTCTAACTCGGTTCGCGAACAATATTTCGCGACAAACTATCACCCGAACAATACTTACAACAAACACCTAGAACATTAGCTACAAACATATCCCGTTAGGGCCCGAGCCCTCGAGACACCACAATGTCTCTACCACCCGACCGACCCCCGCCAACGTCCCCAAGTGAACCTAAATACATAATTATCACCAGAAAAGACAATAACACCTTCGAAAAAATAAACCCATTCCTAATCAAAAAAGTAGTTGACTTTGAATGCAGTGGTGCAGTCGAAGTTTGCCACAAAACAAAATCTGGAGCCCTACTAGTGAAAACCAAAAATTCTTTTCAAGCCCAGAAATTAATTAAAATGGAAACTTTCCACAACTTTCCAGTTCATGCGGAAGAACACAGATCCTTAAACACTTCCAAAGGAGTCATCTACTCCAACGATTTGCGGTACTTAGAAGAAAACGAAATTTTAGAAGAACTTAAGCTCCAAAAGTAGTTGCTGTACGCAAAATTCTAAAAAAATAAACCCAGACGACAACAACAAGGCACAAACTGGTCTTATAATACTCACGTTCGGCACAGTAACCCTACCAAAAAGATTATGGATAGGCTACGAGAGCGTACAAGTACGACCATACATCCCCCCCCATGCGATGCTACAACTGCCTTAGATTCGGACATACTACCACCGCATGCAAAAGCCCCAAAGTATGCTCCAATTGTGCCGAAAAAGAACACATTCAAAACAATGAAACTTGCACCAACACCAAAACCTGCATAAACTGCAAATACGAAGACGACGAAACAAAACACCACAATGCAATGGATAAATCCTGCCCCTCTTTCATAAAACAAAAAGAAATAACTGCCATAAAAACACTTAAAAAAGTAGAGCACAAAACAGCACGAATAATATATAACACACGACACATTCGCCCTCTAAACTCCTACGCCCAGAAAGCAGCGCTTCCACCATCCAGTACACCATCAACATCCGCAGCAATATTAAAACGACTAACTTTAACACACACATCTACTCCTACACCTCAATCATCAACATCATCTACACCTCAACCATCAACCTCAACTTCTAAAGCAACATCTTTATCCTCATTGACCCCAACAACACCAGCCCACTCTAGGAGACAATGCACCACCTACGACGACCTACTCGATGAACCCATGGACACGACCTCTTCAAAATACTCAACGCGATCTGAACTCTCCGACGACCTTAAACTTAAAATATTCTCAATTAAACCAAATAAAATAGGTACCTCCTTAAAATCCAAAGAGAAACTCAACACCAAGACTAAGCCCGACAAGAAAACTAAGAAAAAAAATACAGATAACACCAGCACAGACGAAGACTTTCAACTTTAAATTTCACCCACTCCATATTAAAAATCACCATGCTCAAAATAATTCAGTGGAACATGGACGGATACATAAACAATTATAGCCAATTACAAATCCTCATTAAAAAACACTGCCCCAAGATAATTTCTATTCAAGAAACACACCTACACTGCACTCAAAATATACCTATACCGATTAACTATACGCTATATCACGAAAACACTTCCACCAACAGTTTTGGGGGTGTCGCTCTCCTCATCCACAACTCACTGCAACAACAAAATGAACCAATTAACTCCCTTTACTTTGACTCAATAGCAGTATCAATTCAGTCCAAAACTAAATTCACGATAGTATCTTCATACATACCACCCAACAAAAACTACACAATGCAAAACCTGAGAAACATATACGACAATCTAAGACCTCCCCTACTTATTACTGGCGACTTTAATAGCTGGCACAGAAGCTGGGGCTCACCAACCAACAATAAAAGAGGTAAAATTTTATTTGAATACATCAATCAATCTTCGCTCACAACTCTAAACAATGGCTCAGCCACCCACTTCACAACCCACCACACATTCACGCACATAGATCTCTCAATTGCATCTCCACCTCTTAATCTGAGCTCCAAATGGTATACGGATACCTCCCTATCAGGCAGCGACCATTATCCAATCCATATCGAAATGTTTGACGAACATAGAGTAAACAACCCCACTGAAAGACCAAGATTTAATCTAAAAAAGGCAAACTGGCCACTCTTCCAGGAAATCGCAGATAAACTATCCGCCGAAAAACCCCCCAGCGCTAATATAAACAAAGAAACCGCCAATATAACCAAGATAATAATCCAATCTGCCAACGAATCCATTCCCCAATCTCACCCCTCTAACAAAAAGAGGAACGTTCCATGGTGGGACCAAACTCTCCAAAAACTACAAAATGAAAAACAAATGGCTTGGACAAATCTAAACAGATACATTAACACCACAAACATACTAATTTACAAAAAAGCCAACGCTAAACTCAAACGGGAAATAAAAATTAGAAAAAAAAAATCCGTGGAAAACTTCACTGCACAAATCAACCCAAATTCTCCAATCGGAGAAATATGGTCCAAAATCAACCGTTTCTGCGGCCTGAAAACCAGACACAACATCCACTGCCTTACCAATCCCATTGACACAAAAAGCATTCTAGACAATAACGAAATAGCCAACACCCTCTGCACACACTGGTCAAATGCATCACTCGACAGCAACTTCCACGAAAATTTCATTCAACGAAAAACTAACCTAACCCCTAACACACACATTCCGTCACCCACAGCACTTGAGATCGAAAAAGAAATAACGCTTGTAGAACTACAGACTGCACTCAACCAACTCAAGGGAAAAACTCCTGGCAGAGACCGCATAAGCTATCCAATGCTGAAGTACTTACCCACTAATCTAAAAATCAGACTTCTTAATCTCTTCAACAACATCCTCCGATCAAATATCCCCCAGCAATTTAAAGTAAGCAGTGTAATTCCCATACTCAAGCCAAATAATGACAAAACCAACACTAACTCATACCGACCCATCTCGCTTAACCCCTGCATTTCAAAGGTTCTCGATAAGAAAATAGCAAAACGGCTATGGTGGCTAGCTACAAATGGCAAGCTTCTTGATAACCGTCAAATGGGATTTAGGAAGGGAAAATCGGTTTCTGACCCTCTAGCTCTGCTAGATTATCAGATAACTACGGCCCTTTCCAGAAAAAACCACATTTCGATCATCTCGTTAGATTTCGCCAAAGCTTTTGACAGAATAGGCATCCACAGCATCGTTGACGAACTCCACACTTGGAAAATAGGACCCACTATCCTAAACTACATAATAAACTTTCTCACCAACAGAAAAATCACAGTCCTAGCAAACAAATCGTACTCCAATCCGAAGCCACTACACAACGGAATACCGCAAGGTTCTCCCTTATCTGTGATACTCTTTGCAATCGCATTTAACCAACTTAATAAAATAATAGCTAAACACAAAAAAATCGAATTCACTGGATACGCTGACGACTTCACATTAACCTACAAGCCAGGGAAAATACAAAACAGCATCAACTTGAACCCACTTCTAAATGACATAAACCAATGGTGCAACTACTCTGGCGCATCGCTTTCAACCAGAAAGTGCAAACACTTGCATATCTGTAGAAAGAAAAACTGCTGCCTCACACTGCAATCCAACAGCTCCCCCCTACAGAATGTCACTTCCCTCAAAATACTTGGAATCACAGTAACCAAAAACTACAAATGGAACAAACATGTAGAAAACCTCACACTAGAACTAGCCAAAAGACTCGACGTAATCAAATGTCTCTCTAGCAAAAAATTCTGCTGCAACACAACCACAATTTTATACGTGGTCAAATCCATCATTATGTCAAAAATCGACTACGGGTTACACATATATGGGCATGCTCCCAAAACCACACTAAGCAAGCTTAAAACAATATACCAATCAGCAATAAGAATCGCTTTCAATGCATTCCGTACAACCCCAATCAACAATCTTCTCCACGAAGCCAATATATTACCAATAGAACATAGAACAACATTTGCAACGCAAAAAAATTTCAAAACTATAATCCACTCCAAACACTCTCCAATAGAAAAAATATACTACAAAATCAAAAACTCAAAAAAAACTCCAAAACTCCCGTCGGCACTACACAACACAATAGAACAATTCAAAAATCTTAATATTCACATATCACCGGTAACATGCAAAAAGGAAAAGACCCCTCACTGGATAAGCAGCAACGCAAACATAAACACTTCATTACACGCACTGCACAAAGAAAACACAACACCCAACATCTACCAGCTAAAATTCAATGAACTAAAAAACACACTACCAAATAGACAATTCCTCTACACAGACGGATCTAAATCTGAGGACGGCGTATCATTCAGCGTCACAAGAGAAAACGAGGTCATCGAACACCACATACTACCTCAGTACTCCTCCGTATACACTGCCGAAATATCGGCAATACTAACAGCTTGCAACTACGCCAGTAAACTTCGAGGGAAATTTGCAATATGCACGGATTCCCTCTCAGCCTTACAGGAGATCGGGAACACCAAAAAACAAAATTTTTACACCACCTCCATTAGGGAAATATTAAACAAATTTAAAAAAAATAAAATCTTGCTATTATGGGTCCCTGGGCACTGCGGGATCATAGGTAATGAATTCGCAGATACAACGGCAAAAAAAGCAAACAATTTCCCACTAATCATTCAAAACAACCACAACCAATCCGACATCTTTAAATACCTTAAACGAAATACCCAAACAATTAAAAACTCAATTCTCAACAACTGCTCAACCCACTACAAACAAATAAACCACGACAGCGAACCTACTAAAAACATCTCTCGAGCAGACTCAATTAAATTCGCAAGATTAAGACTAGGACATACCAACATAACCCACAGCCACTTAATCAAGAAAACACCACCACCAATCTGCCCAAACTGCAACACAATCTTGACCCTACAACACATATTCGTCGACTGCCCCGGACTGCAGCAAGAGAGATCCAAATTTCTAAAACAAACAATAGCTGAAATTACCTCATACAAAAATATACAAAATACAATACAATTCCTAAAAAGCACCAATATTTACCACTGTATATAATCATAAGCAATCATACAAAAATTACAAAAATTTTCATCATAAAATAAATAGATATTAACAAAACAAGAATTTCCAATGTACATAACATACTTCTAGAAAAAAAAAAAAATGTTCAACAATGTAAATAAGTAGCTTAAGGCCTTTAGTTGCTATAGCTGTAAAAATATACTTTTCCGCGCAATTTAAATTGCGCGTAAAATTCTTAAATAAATAAATAAAAAAAATATGAAAAATGATCAGGCGAGCGATAATATTTCTATGCTCGGCCTATTTAAGGTTGTCCTTGTAGACCACCCTCCTCTTAATGAGGGCTGTGGTCCCCATGTCCGTTTCCACTTCACTCACATGTCCGGTTTATTCTCACACAAAGGTGATAGTTTGTTGCTCAGTCGCCTGTTAAACTTCACTAGGATTTTTTCGCCAACTTCGAAAACCCTGTTTTGCCGGGAAGCGTTTTCCCTGTCTCGGAACTTATCTTGGGCGTGTTTAATCGTATCCTGTATCGCGTATTGCGGGTCATTCGATTCCGATTGAACCCCGTCGTTGGCCGACGTGTAGCAGGAATTTTCCTTAAAAAATTAATGACGTCCGAATCATAATCTTGAATGACGTCGTCGTAAATTTGCTGAGCCGTGCTTGAAGCTGCGGCTGTACATTTCTCCCCGGTTCCGCCTGCGCTCTGCGCGACGTGTTTAACTTTCTGCTTGTTGTGCAGCCCCGATCGATCGTACACGGTTGGTATGACGGGGCCTGAGATGGATTAAGAATCTTGGACAGCGATGGGTCGATGTCCCTGGGTTCATGGGTATTTGCACTGCGTGGAGCAGAGTGTACCTGCGCCTTGTGTTGTTTGGCGTAGTACGGATTTTTGTCAGCGTTTGTCTGTGTCTGTGTGAAAACCTGTCGGTATTCTTGCGATTTTGGGTGCTGTTTTTTGTTTTTGTCCTTTTGGCTTTTGGCAAATGAAGCCGCGAAGGAGTATCTTTCGTGGTTAGATTCCACTTCTAGTGCCGAAGCGAGAGCTGAAGGCATATCTTTCGGCTTTGCCGAAAAAAGGACATCCGTGAGGCTGCGCTTAAGCCCCGTGATAAATATTCGGAGTGCGTCATCCCGGAATTTGTCAAACAAAACTTTTGCCGCCGAGGCTTCGTACGACATGGTAGCTTTGTTGGTGAGCAAGGTGAGTTTTTTCTCGACCTCGTCGTAGTATTGCAGGAGGGTTAGATTTCCCGGCCTGAGAGTACCCATTTCTTGCTCGATAACGTGAATCTGACGCTTATCACTGTACGTAAAGTCGAGTCGATTTATAATCGCGTCGAAATTTGGTACAGTACCAAACGAAGACAGTACGGCATCGGCAGGGCCCCTTATTTTATTCCTAATAATAATAACTGCCTGATAATGGCGCGAGCTATTTACATAATTCCTGAAAATATAATATGCGGCTACTGCCGCTTGTCTCCAGGAGACGTATGCGTCCTGGGCAAATTCGGGCAGGGACTTGACGGCATCTAGAGGCTCGTCACATTTGACGTCGTCCCTGATTTCTATAGGTTTATAGGCTTTGATTTGGGGAGCTTCCGCTTGGGCGGGAGCGATTTGTGTTGCAGCTTATTATCAGCGATTTGTGACTGAGCCTCCGCTTATTATAAACAAAGACAAAAAAAAATAATAATAACAAGAAAGGAAAGCTAACTTCGGGCGGAGCCTTGCAGTTAAAACCGGATATATATCGCAAACATCGGATTAAATTGGCCGATCCTTATGAGAATATCATAATATAACCAATTTATTACAATAAACAAGAAAGGAAAGCTAACTTCGGGCGGAGCCGAAGTTGATATACCCTTGCAGCTAAAGCAGGATATATATCGCTAAAATCGGATATAGTTGACCGATTCTTATGGGAATATCATAATATAACCAATAAATTACAAGACATAATCTAAAAAAAAATCCCAAACTTCTATCTTGAAGAACCCCAAAGTTGGTATTTTTACCAAATACCATTTCCGATCGTTCAGTTATATGGCAGCTAAAAGATATAGTCGGGCGATCCATATGAAACTTGATAAGTCATATTATTTTTTTTCAAAAATAGAATTCATAGAAAATCCCAACTTTCTAGCTCGAAAAACACTGAAGTTATGCCATTTCCGATCAATCAGTTATATGGCAGCTAAAGGATATAGTCGGCTGATCCTTATGAAATTCGGCATGTTTTATTATTTTGCCAAAAATTCGTGCCGAATCCGAATTCTCTAGCTTTAAAAACACCGAAGTTATAGCATTTCCGATCAATCAGTTATATGGCAGCTATAAGATATAGTCGGCCGATCCTTATGAAATTTGGTAGGTCGTATTATTTTAAAAGTAGCATTCGTAAAAAATCTGAACTCTGTAACTCTAAAAACACCAAAGTTATACCCTTTCCGATCAATCAGTTATATGGCAGCTATAGGATATAGTCGGCTGATCCCGGCCGTTCCGACTTATATACTGCGTGCAAAGGAAAGAAGGGTGTGTGCAAAGTTTCAAGACGATAGCTTAAAAACTGAGAGACTAGTTCGAGTAGAAACGGACAGACAGACGGACAGACGGACATGCTCATGTCAACTCAGGTGATTCTGATCAAGAATATATATACTTTATAGGATCGGAGATGTCTCCTTCACTGCGTTGCACACTTTTGGACACAATTATAATACCCTCTGCAAGGGTATAAAAATAAAATGGAATTTAAACTTGTCTGTGCCATTAAGTCTTGTAACAAGACAATTTCCTCATCCCAGCCTGCCATCCATTGCTGGCTATGTGAGAACGTCGTGGCGGTTGCCGGGAGAGGGTTGTCTTTCCTTATAGGTAGCGAGCTTCGCTTATATCCCTGGCGGTTGCCGAGGGAAATCCTCTTCAAGGATAGGAGTTATGATGGGAGCACTTGCCCCGTTGTCACGGCCCTTGAGGTGCGGTGACCAATTCAACAAAAATGAGTTTACAGTTTAACGGCAATGCCGTAGATTGGTTTAGATAGTGCTCTTTATTGAACGAGACTCTGACACAAACTGAAACTTAAAGCTAACAAAAAGTATTTCATTGCGGCCACGCAAATGTGCAGTGCTTGCCGCTATGTATGGGCATCCGGCCAGACGCTGTGTCAGCAGTTTGGCCAGAGCGAACTCTTAAATAATCGGACATTGCCGCTGCTTGGTTAACTTCAGTTAAATTATACATAGAATTAAAATAAAGAAAAAGTTGTGTTACTAGTTTTTCCCAATGATGAAAGACTATTTCCAATTTATTAATACTAATTAATGTATTCTTAGACTATGTTTTAAATTTGAGCTGCAACTTTTGGCAACTTTCTGACTTATTCTCTTTTTTGTGTTAGAGCAAATTTTGTGTTTTGTTGTTTTCGTGCATATTTTGTGTTTTGTTGTGTTCGTCATATTCGTCCGTCAAAACCGGATATATATCGCAATCATCGGATTTAGTTGGCCGAACCTTATGAGAATATCATAATAAAAAATTAAATTCAATAAAAAATCTAAAACAAAGTCCCATGCTTCTATCTTTAAAAATACCAAAGATGGTATTTCTACCAAAACTATTTACGATCATTCAGTTATATGTCAGCTATATAATACAGTTATCCGATCTCGCTGATTTTAACATATTATTTTAGAATAACAATATAAATATTTTGTGCCAAGTTTCCAGTCCCTACCTCAACTAGAAGTATTTTTGGCAGCTCTCTTCGTACAAGCCGGACCACTGTGCATCGGCCGCCTTCCTTTCCACCCCCTCCTGCTCCTCGGCGCGTTCCGACCTTGGGCGTGGCGTTGGTGTAACCTTGGGCCACCGCGTCGCCTGGCGCCTTCTCGTTCCGGAGGCCGCCTTCTTCTTCGCACACCGCCTTGTAACATGTAACCATGTAAGCGGGCAGATGGTAGTGTAGCTGCAAGGAGGTTGCACGCGCTGGTTCCGGTTTTTTGGTCGGCAGATGGGAGTGGATCTCTAGGGTCCTTGTGCTACTCGCTCGCAGTTATCAATCGATTATTTAAAAGAAATTCGCGTGCGGGGGTGTTAGTACGTATTGAAGGAAATAGCGGGAAGTGGGACAAAAAGGATTCTTGCATTGCTTTCGACATTCAAAGCAATTAAGGCCGTTGTCACTGTGCTGGTGGAGATGCAGCAGATGACGTAAAGCTGGGCGGATGTTTTGCCACAGCTGTTGCCCACCCATCCATGATCACCAGTTCCGCGAAATAATTATTGGTGATCCCAAAGAAATCGGTTATTTCATTTCACCTGCCATCTTCATCCTGTATGACTCCCACTGATAATAGATTTAGCAATTCATTTTTAAACGTTATAAAATTTATTCATAGTTATAAGGTTGCATAAGGAAAAAAAAGGGAAATTTAAAAGTAAGTATAAAATTAAATGTAATTAGTAGTTAGGTTATAATCGAAAAAAAAATTATCTTACAATTTGTATTTAAATTTGACTTCCATTTCTTTCTCTTAAGCGAACGGTCGTGTTTTTTTGTGCGCACTGCGTTTTATTATAAATATTGGTAAACCGGTGTTTACATACTTATGAATTAAATCTTGTGAATCTTAACTATCTTAAAGCCTAAACCGTATCGCTTCGCGAGTGCTGTGGTATATTTGGAGTCGAATTAATAAATTCAATAATCTCAATTCCAAGCATAGCTCAGCTCTGCTTCTTACCGGTTTTAAGTTTTTTAACATTTTAAATATTAATTTTTGTTTTATTAAATATAAAAAAAATAAATAAAAAATAAAATGGAATTTAAACTTGTCTGTGCCATTAAGTCTTGTTACAAGACAATTTCCTCATCCCAGCCTGCCATCCATTGCTGGCTATGTGAGAACGTCGTACATGCCAAGTGTGCCGGTTTCACTGCATCAGTTTCGGATGCCATTTCCCGTAGGTCTGGGATACATTACTGTTGTGAAAATTGTCGTACTGTGCAAGGCGAAATGAGGTCGTTCATGAGACAGACCAAAAATGGATTTAAAGAGCTGATCACTGGTTTTCGTAAAATCAATGACCAGCTCTGTGCGCTGGACACTCAGAGCCACTAAATGGCCACTAAATTAAGAAATTCGCGTGCGGGGGTGTTTTCCACATCCACCACTTTTCTGTGGTGCACGCCCTTGGTGGTTTTTTTTAAGCGTTTGGGTTACAAGTCCGACATGTAGGTTTATACGTATCGGCCTTCCCACAACCATAGCAGAATATTTTTCGATCAGCCAGAAATTCTTGATATCTGTGACCTTTAGCGGCACAGTTCCAGCAGGAAACATCAAGCGCAGACAACTCATATTCATCCTGATCTGAGTCCTCATCTGATGAAGGTGCCACCTCTGGGTTCTGAAGAGAATTGACTTGTCGCCTAGGATTGGGTCGAGAAGTCGATAGTGAATTCGGTCTTGAGACAGTTCTTAAGAACATTTCTCTTGTGCGGACCGCTGTTCTTAACTCCTTGAGAGTAGTTGTAGGGACGTACAATATTTCATTTTGAATTTCCGGTAATAAATTATATCTTAATGTTTCCACTAGGGAAGCTACAGATAGTGGGGTTGAAAGTTTGTCGGCTAGGGCCGCTATGACACCATAGAAATCGTCAAACAGTTCATTATGACGTTGCTTGCGGTTTTCTATTTCTGACTTAATAATTCTATCGGTTCTATCATCGTTAAATTGTCCACGAAGGGCCTGACACAGACCTGGCCAGTTAAGTACTGTGACACTTTTGTGATATCGCCAGAACCATTCGCTAGCACTGCCCTCGAACAAATTACTGGCATATCTGGCCGTTAAATTAAAATCCCCCTCTAAAGTTTGGGTCGTCAGAGCCTCTACACGATAGATAAAGTCTTCAACTGACATAGAAGACCTTCCAGTGAATCTGAGTTTCCAATTTGCCATTATTTGGCTTACCCGATCAGGTCGTACTTCATAATGATTTGGATGAGGCAACTGAGTTGGTAATCCTATGAAAGGTTCTGATCTTGTTTCCGGTGGATTCTGTAATGGCAAACCCGATTGTGCCACCGATGGCCTACTAGATGGAGATTCATTGGCTGATCCAGTTAAACTACTATCACGAAGGCAACCTGAAAGTGCATGGATTATCTTGTTAGTCTGATCGGTTAAGCTAGAAGCTATCATCTGAGTTTGTTCTATCATGGCTTTTATTGCTTCGGCAAGAGTTGAGGGTACCGTTTCAGTAGTATTGGTTGGTTCTTGCGGTTGGTTGGTGATGGTCTGAGCCATATTGTTCGAGTCTAAATTTGGAACCTCTGACTGTTGTACGGCAGCCACACGTTTCGTTTGAAGTCGAGTCTGTAGGGATTGAGATGTTGAAGCCATGAGGGTGCTTGTAATAGATAATCGATCTGAACTAAGGTTTTCAACAGACGCTGAATTGGATTGGGTTAGTTCCTGTTTACAGACGGGACACCTTTTTGACTTTCCTACTTTGGAATTGTAACACGCACGGTGAAAGATATGCCCACAAGATGTAGTTAATAATTGCGCTTGGGAAACTATTATTTCGTATCTCATCTCCTGTATCACTCGTATGAGACAAATTCTCCGTGCTATGGGATAACACCATTTCAGGGTTTCCTTAATATAATTTGGTTACCTAGTAATTTTAGAATTTAATTTTACTTTTAACCTACTATGTGAAATATACTGTATCAACATCAGAAGAATGACTTTATAAAAATAATAATATAAGAATATATGAATTTAAGAGTTAAAAATTCGAAAGAAAATCTGGGAGTCATACATTCTGCTTCTGGCTGGTAATAAATAATTTGTATTTTTGTCTTTTATGAACGAAAGTGTTGCAAGATCCCAATTATTTTTATACTCGTTAACCTCGTAAAACTTCGGCGGTCCATCTTCCGAATCATTGGACATCTTCCAGAAGAATTTTCAAGGCTTTGAATATAAGGATTGAGCCATGGCCATGAAGGATTCGGTTGGAAAAGTGTCTGCATCAGACAAAAGGTATTTTCCAAGTCCGTATACTCTTCGAGCCACAACAGGGGAATAGGTTAGAGAGGATATTCTGTTGGAAAGGCGCCTGCATCAGACAAAGATATATTCCAAATCAGATTTATCCCTCAACCACAACGGAGAAAAGTACATGATTAGGGTGACCAGGCGTCCGTATTAATACGGACATGTCCGTATTTTCAGCTCTGTGTACGTTAGTCCGTATTTTTTGTAAAATGTCCGTATTTTTCGCGTTTTTGACGAAAAACCAGGTTGCACCTGAAATTTTTCCGAAATGAGTTTCTAGACTTAAACATTCGAAAGCGCCCGCGCTCGCAGTTGACGTCTCGTTTTTTCAGAAATATTCATTATTGTGTAGGGGGGCGTTGGTTCCTCAAAAAGATTCCAGATTGGGGTTGAAAAGTGAAAAGTCGGGGGCGTCTTTAGTTTTAGTGTAAAGCACGCGTTCAGCTTTATTCGGCTGCTTACAAGAGATAACTAACTTAAAACTAGTACAAAAAAGACGATCGACGACAACCAACGAGCGAGAGAGAGGGCACAGAGGGGCGAGTGTGGATGCGCTCTTCAGCGCGGGTGCGCTCTTTAGCGCGGGTGCGCTCTTCCGCGCGGATGCGCTCTTCAGCTGAGCGGCACAACGGCCCCTCACCTAAACATTCTCCCCCCCTTGCAATCGCTCGGGTTGCAACAAATCCCTCGTCGCTAGCTATGCGTCACTGCAGCTAGAGGGCGTACACGGGTCGATGAAGGCCCCCGTGTCGAAAATCCGGGTCCCGATGTTGACGCTGTTCCGGTTCAGCATCGACGATAGGGTGGGCGCAGCGACCGCGTCCTGCGGGGGCCCTCGGGGAGAGGCGGAAAGTTGCCTAGGCGCGGATGACGCGAGCGGAAGAGCGGTGGACGGCACCCGATGAGTGGCGGACGAAAGCAGGGGAGCACTTGACGGCTGCCGGCCAGTGGCGAAAGAATGCCGAGGAGTTATTGAAGAGTGCCGGGAAGTCGGCGGCCGTGGATCGGTTTGGGAATGCCGGAAAATGGCGAACGCAGGGCGAGAAACACCCGAACCGCGCCGGGAGTTGGCTGATGACGGCCGACGAGAGAGCGAGACACCCCGTGTACTGTCTCCCGCGGGCGGTGACCGGTGCTCCTTGGTCACGGGGCGCAGCAGCGTGTGGTGATCCTGACCACACGTCTTACAGCCGTCTCCACGCCGACAGGATCCGTCGGAGTGCTCGTGGGCCAGGCAGCTCGAGCAATAGCGGTTCGCGAGAGCTGCTCGGAGCCGCTCCTCGGCACTAAGGCGTAGGAAGCGCCGACACTTCTTCAATGGATGGATCCCATTGCCGACTCGGCATCGGTAGGATTGTGTACCTCGAGAACATCTGCTCTCCAGTGACTGGGCGTTGCGTGGGCGTGGCGACATTGTGCTGAATATGATCTTGGAATCCGATTCCGAACTGATCCGTGTGGGCACCTCTCCCTGATCCAGTGAGTCACCGAGGCTGCGGGCAACTCGTGCGGAAAAAACAGACACGCTGCGGGGGTTTACTGGAGATAGTGGGCCGGTTAGCACCCATCCGTAAATGGTCTCCTGACCGAGAAGCGACCCGCAGATGTTAGACTTGGAATTACCGAGGAGAATGGACGGAAGAATGTCAGCTCCTATTAACACATCGACTTGGGAGCTCTCAAAGAAGTTGGGGTCCGCCAGGGTAATATTGGGCAGCCCCTTGAGACGATCTCGCGAAATCGGATATGATGGCAGATTTCCTGCCAACTGCGGAAGAACGTAAGCCGCAGTCTCTAATTGTAGCCCGGGTCTTGACGGCGACCGAATGGAGAAATGGCACAATTTAGTAGACTGCGCGGAAATGGTTTGATTAAGGCCGGAAACTTGGGCTTGAATCGTTTTGAAGGGAGGCTTAACGAGGTTGAACAGTCGTTCCGTTATGAAGGTCGCTTCGGACCCTGAGTCTATTAGTGCTCGTGCCTGGACGGTGCACCCCAAATGGCACACGTTGATAAGGGCCGTGCCCAGTAGGACGGCTCCTGACCCGGAGGCGAAACACACCTGCACATTCGACTGATCCTCTGAGCCGTTTGCTGGCGTAGGCGGACTTGAAGCGGTAAGCTGCGTAGGCGGACTTGGAGCGGTTGCGAATGGATTGCCGCGGTGCAAGAGGGTGTGGTGTCTGCTGTGGCAAGTGAAGCAGGTATGGGCGCTCGGGCAGTCTCGTTGCTGGTGGCCTCGGGCAAAACAGTTTAAACATAACTGCTTCCTCCTTATGTAGTCAGAGCGCCCATTTACATCCATTTCTAGGAACCGCGAACATAAGCGAATGGGGTGGTCCTCCCTCGAACAGAGATCGCAGCCCTTTTGGCCCGGAACCACTCGAGTCTCGTATGAAGTGAGCCTCCGAGCAGGGGCAGTAGGAAGTCCCGACCTTGGCGGAAATTGCACGGAGCCACTAGGCCTGACGTCGTCGATGGCCTCCAGAGTGCGATGGCGCTCTGTCAGGAAGTTATCTAATTCCTTCCATGTTGGAATCTCGGCCTTATTATGTACGGATTGCTCCCACATAGAAAGTGTGACTTTGGGGAGCTTTGACGAAATCATGAATACCAGGAGGCATTCCCAAGCCTCAACATTGATGGAGGACATTGCTAGGGCTGTCAGACAACTCTGAATGGTGGCTTGGAGCTCCTTCAGCGCGACCCCGGACTCTTGAGAAATAGCCTGGAGGTTGAAAAGGATTTTCAACTGGCTATTGACCAGTAGCCGCCGGTTCTCAAAGCGGTCTGTGAGGCTTTGCCAAGCGACGGCAAACCCCTCATGGGTAAGGGGAGCCTTGGAAACAATAGCGTGGGCGTCACCACTTGTTTTGGACAACAAGTGGAACAACCGCTCTACCGGGGTGAGCCGCGAGTTTTGAATGTAAATGGCCGTAAACAAGTCTCGGAAGGTGGGCCACCGAAGATAATCTCCCGCGAAGACCTCGGTATCCACCGGAGGTAACCTGCAGCCTGTAGGCGCGGGCGTGTGGACATTGACGGGAGCCTGAGTGGATTGGGAAGCAATTTTCTCCCGAAGCTGGGCAATACATCTCGAATAGACGGAGTAACAGTAGCTGTACTTCGATTCCAGCACTGTCGAGATGGCCGCATTGTCGCCGGACTCGGCTAGCAAATCGGAGCAGCTCTCGTAGCTTTTCTCCACCTTCTCCCACAGTGCCCGAATTTGGTCCCGATGGACTTCGCACACGTATTGGAAGCCCACGTCCGTTTCTCTGGCGCCCGGAGTATTTATGTTGGCCTCAAATTGGCTAACTCGATCTGTTGTGGCGATGAACTTCTTCAGCGCCACGTCGACCGCACTTTGAGCCATTTTTGCGACGGAACGAGTCTGCCTCTGTGAAGGACCGGAGCTCGTGTTGACGGATTCGTCACTCTTCGCCCTTGGAATGGCACTGTACGCCTTAGGCTTTAAAAGAGGCGTCCGCGGAGAAGCGGATTGAGATCTCTCCAAACGGATGGTTGGGATCGGACGTGGCTTTTGGTCGTCTCCCGTGGGCATTCTCAGACACCAATTCGCTGGTCAGTGCTTGTCGACTGACGTGCGCAATAGGTGGCTCGTTCGAAGCGGTAGCCGGTCACTAATGTGTTGAGACCGGTGAGATCTCGGACGAAATGCGATTGCAAGGCCAAGTGGGAATTAGTAGCGCCGATATCGAGAGGAACGTCGGAAGCGGCACAATTCGGGTGTGGGAAAAACTTCAGGAAGCCAAAAAAAACCAGATGGGCCAAGGTTTGTCGAGATTCTAGGCGGATGTTGCCATATGCGGAGTAGGAGCAAGGTTAGGAAAAATGCCGGAGCGGAAAATGGAAAAGGACCGGAAAATTCGTGCTCGTTCGGAAAAATAATTGATGACTGTCGATATATGTATATTTCGACCAGTATGGCTCGTACGTAAATATTTAATTCCTAACTATTTTCGAATTTGCGGAGCCGGAAAGGTGGACTTGACCTTGGCTTGGATTTAACACAGAGAGAAAATAAATAATTAATTGTTGCCTAATTGTCGGATTTAATTATTATGGAGACAGACAGGTGGGGTTGAAAATCTCAAGTTTTAATCAATTGAGGTTAATTATCCCGAAGCTGGAACGGTGGAATTGAAACCGCGGCTCGATTCTGATAGAAGATCGACAAAATAAATTATTTCATTATAATTTTTCGATAATTAAATTCTCGACTTTAATTATTGAGAGGCCGGAAAGGTGAATTAAAAAACCTGGCCCTTTGCTCGAACGGAAAATACGAATTAAATAAATTTTTGTAGTTATAAATATAAATAATTAAATTTATAATTAATTGATTTTTTTTTTTTTTAATTTGTTTGGTTATATATTCCCTGAAATTGGAGGCAGAAAATATTTAGAAATATATGGGCATGCATGCAAGTAGGGCAAGGGCATGTAGGGCATATGATGGCACAGTGGAACGTCGATAAGTGGACTGTATGTGTTAATTTTTATCGGTTATATATTTCCTGGAATTGGAGTCAGAAAATATTTGGAAATATATGGACATGCGTGCAGGTACGGATATACATATGTAAGGGCATGTGGGCATATATTGGCACAGTGGAGCGTTGATAAGTGGACTGTATAAATGGAGGAACAGAGAAGTTATGTGGTGTAAAAAATGACACTGATTGAGGAAGATAAGAAACAAATATTACGACAGCGGCGGACTGTTCGGTGAATTTGGAAATTCCGGAACTAATTCACACCGGTGGCCAATATTAATTATGCCTTCTTTTTGTCACCACACAATTTCACTGTTCACTTGCGAGTTTTTCGCGGATTAATTGCACCAAAAAAATATGTATGTGCGTATGTATGTATGTGGATGCACATATGCCTCGACCGTTGGCAAGCGAATGGATAACGGAGAGGCCGAAAACGGCGAGGAATATGGGCAGCACACAAAACGGAGACGGATGGAAAAATTTGCAGAATTTTAAGAATATTATAGATTATTAGAAAATCTCAACTTGCCGTTGTGTCGGAAAACTCGGACTTGGAGTTGACACGGAGGGAAAAACAATCTTGCAGCAGTGTGAACGAAATTTAATGTTCGGATCACTGCTGAAGACCGGCAGAGAGATGGAGACGGAAAAATGTACTTATCTTTTGGCGGAACAATGCCGAGAACTGCTGGCAGAAGAAAATCCAGAAATTATCCGGCTCGAAGGACCAAAATGTGTAGGGGGGCATTGGTTCCTCAAAAAGATTCCAGATTGGGGTTGAAAAGTGAATAGTCGGGGGCGTCTTTAGTTTTAGTGTAAAGCACGCGTTCAGCTTTATTCGGCTGCTTACAAGAGATAACTAACTTAAAACTAGTACAAAAAAGACGATCGACGACAACCAACGAGCGAGAGAGAGGGCACAGAGGGGCGAGTGTGGATGCGCTCTTCAGCGCGGGTGCGCTCTTTAGCGCGGGTGCGCTCTTCAGCGCGGATGCGCTCTTCAGCTGAGCGGCACAACGGCCCCTCACCTAAACAATTATTATATTATGTATATTTTATTTTACATATTTTAATTATAAAAATCTAAAAATATTTGCAATATTTATTAATAAATACTTTTCCAACAAAATTTTGCCGCTAAAAAAATTTTGTGAAATAGTTTAATTTGGAAACACTTAAGAAAACTAAACAAAAACACTAAGATAATAATAACAGTTAAAAACCATAATTAAAAAAACACTTTTATTATAATTCACCTTTCGGTCAATTCCCTCATTATGAAAGAAGTATTAGGGAAGCGTTTTGCTCAACAGAAGAAAATAATTGAATGAATGCATAGAGTGTGTTAAAAACATTCGAGACATTCGGCTGCATTCCTCATTCCAAAAGCACTCTTTTTACTTTCCACCCCAATTCACTTTGTTTCAAAGCAAGGTAATGCCCATGAGTTAGAATGCTCTCTCACTCTCCCACTCCCTCTCACTCAATTCGTTGTGTCTCTTGCACTCATTCATTCTATTCCATTCGGATGTATTCTATGGCTGAGGCAATAAGAATGTATTCCTGCAGACCTCTAGTATGCATACTGTCGCGTACATACATTGCATATAGCGTTGCGAGAAAAGTGTCCGTATTTTCAACTTCAGCTATCTGGTCACCCTATACATGATGGAAAATTTAAGGGATGACTGCGGCCTGAAATCCGCCAATTCAATTACGCTTAAACTTTACCATCTCTGCCTAAACACCGGAACTTGGTTAGCCGCGTTGACTCCGGAGTTATATCCAATTAAAGATGTAACGCATCCAGGAAGTCGGAGCTTAACCACAGTATCTACATAGTTATCGGAGTTAAACACTTGGCCTTGAAGTCTATGAGAAATTCTTGGATCCGAAGTGGCATCCGAAACTAACTAATACGTACGAGGGTATATGTCGGATGGAATGACATAGGTGTCGGGTCAAGCAGCAAGCAACTAATTTAAACACAACAATTAATTAGTAACTGATGTTTTGCTGGTCGCAAGCCGACTCTCTTTCGGCCGCTCGGCTGTGCTAATTCGGCGTTATATGTAGTTAGCGAGCATCCGCTCAGCCTATTCTGCAAGGTTAGCGCCACTCTCGTTCATCTTCTTACTGCGCTCGCATCCTAAATTGGATTTCTCCTATTGTTTATACATATATCCTCATAAATCCTAATTTCATATGCGGCCTGAATAAAGTTTATAACGTTGAAATTAAATTCTGATTTTTTATTTACGGCACTGAAAACGCTCAATGACCAAACAATAGGTATCTTAATTTTTGTACATTTTATTTTCTTGGGCAGCCTTAAACGGCTGACCCCACGTTGGGCGCCATTTTAAATAATATTGTAACATGTAACCATGTAAGCGGGCAGATGGTAGTGTAGCTGCAAGGAGGTTGCACGCGCTGGTTCCGGTTTTTTGGTCGGTAGATGGGAGTGGATCTCTAGGGTCCTTGTGCTACTCGCTCGCAGTTATCAATCGATTATTTAAAAGAAATTCGCGTGCGGGGGTGTTAGTACGTATTGAAGGAAATAGCGGGAAGTGGGACAAAAAGGATTCTTGCATTGCTTTCGACATTCAAAGTAATTAAGGCCGTTGTCACTGTGCTGGTGGAGATGCAGCAGATGACGTAAAGCTGGGCGGATGTTTTGCCACAGCTGTTGCCCACCCATCCATGATCACCAGTTCCGCGAAATAATTATTGGTGATCCCAAAGAAATCGGTTATTTCATTTCACCTGCCATCTTCATCCTGTATGACTCCCACTGATAATAGATTTAGCAATTCATTTTTAAACGTTATAAAATTTATTCATAGTTATAAGGTTGCATAAGGAAAAAAAAGGGAAATTTAAAAGTAAGTATAAAATTAAATGTAATTAGTAGTTAGGTTATAATCGAAAAAAAATTATCTTACAATTTGTATTTAAATTTGACTTCCATTTCTTTCTCTTAAGCGAACGGTCGTGTTTTTTTGTGCGCACTGCGTTTTATTATAAATATTGGTAAACCGGTGTTTACATACTTATGAATTAAATCTTGTGAATCTTAACTATCTTAAAGCCTAAACCGTATCGCTTCGCGAGTGCTGTGGTATATTTGGAGTCGAATTAATAAATTCAATAATCTCAATTCCAAGCATAGCTCAGCTCTGCTTCTTACCGGTTTTAAGTTTTTTAACATTTTAAATATTAATTTTTGTTTTATTAAATAAAAAAAAATAAATAAAAAATAAAATGGAATTTAAACTTGTCTGTGCCATTAAGTCTTGTTACAAGACAATTTCCTCATCCCAGCCTGCCATCCATTGCTGGCTATGTGAGAACGTCGTACATGCCAAGTGTGCCGGTTTCACTGCATCAGTTCCGGATGCCATTTCCCGTAGGTCTGGGATACATTACTGTTGTGAAAATTGTCGTACTGTGCAAGGCGAAATGAGGTCGTTCATGAGACAGACCAAAAATGGATTTAAAGAGCTGATCACTGGTTTTCGTAAAATCAATGACCAGCTCTGTGCGCTGGACACTCAGAGCCACTAAATGGCCACTAAAGTTTAGTGGCCTTCAGCTGCTAAATGAGTCCCCTAAGCGTAAGAAATCCGCTGTTTCTGATCCGCCTCAGCCTGCTCAGCCGACATTAATGCAGCCGCTTATATCTCTGGCCACCCCAAGGGCTGGAACTGAGAAAAATTCGTCCGAATTTCTCAGGGATAATGAGCAATTTTCCGATATGTCCGCCATGGCATCCCTTCAAGTGATGCCACAGGTCCTAAAGAATGAAACCCCCATTAGAGTCACCCAAAAGGGTATTACACAGTCCGGACCACCGGCACCGACTGATGCTGCAGTTCTCGTACCTGCGACACCAAAACCCTTACAGGTGATTCCTCCATCGAAACATATATTTGTTTCTCGGCTCGCCCCTGATACTTCAGAGATTGATATCTTGGCTTATATCAAAGCCAAAACAAAAGCCGATATAAAGGTGGAGGACATACAAAAATTTAAATATAATTATACAAGGCGCACGTCTTCTTTCAAGATTCGTGTGCCCGCGCTGATGTTCAAGACGATTTGTTCTCCCAGTTTTTGGCCAGAGAATCTTTTCGTCCAAGAACATCAGCCTAGTTCCGTTAAGAAAAAAGTTCAAAAACCAGTGGGAGTGAGACTTCCCAATATCGGAACCACTGACCAACCCTCCACCTCTTCTTTGGCTACTAACCCAAAAAACTAGTTTCCTCACTAACTCTTACCTATCAGAATACGTAGCAAACTCCCCAAGCTATATTCTGATAGTTCTTTCTTTGCATCCCATATAATAGCATTTACTGAAACCTGGTTAAATCCGGAGATCTTTAGCTCCGAAGTTTTTCCAAGTAAGTACACCACTTTTAGACGGGATCGATCTCAGCGAAGAGGAGGTGGAGTCCTCATTTCGGTAGACTCTACTGTTGCTTCTGAAGAGGTGAAATCCCATGAGTTTGGTGACATAGAATTTATTTGCGTTAAAATCACTATGGCCGTTAAAGCTTTATACATTACATGTTCATATATACCTCCTATGTCTGAACCGCCTACATATTGGCAGCATTTGTCCGCCATTCGATACGTCTCTAATCTTATGACGGATCGTGACCAACTCGTAGCGGTGGGCGACTTTAATATCCCAGAATTAAAGTGGTTGACAACTCACCATCTTTGTCACTTATAACTTACCATGACTTCACCGCGGGCATGTTTGACATGTCCCTAGGTCAGATCAAGCATGTTAGAAATTCGCTAGGTCGGCTTTTAGACTTATGCTTTGTATCTGATCCTGATGGTACTGCTCTCTCCAGAGCTTTTCCCCTTTCAACCCCAGAGGATCCATATCACCCCACGCTGGAGGTCTCAATCGAAACCACTCCTGGTATCGATCAGATGTCTCCGAGCGTGGTAAATAAGATTCGCTGTTTCCGTAAAGCTGATTTTCAGAAACTTAATTGCCTTATCGAGACTTTTGACTGGTCTGATATTCTGGCGTGCACTGATCTTAATGTCACTTTAGAAAAATTTTATTTTACTTTAAATAAATTTTTTGACTCATGTGTGCCTTGGAAATATCCGTCCGCTTCAACAAATCCTCCTTGGTTTACAAGGTGCCTTACTAACTTAAAAAAAAAAAAAATAATCTTTTACTTAAATATAAAAAAACCTGCAGTAGTGTGGATTTCTCAAGATACCTACTAGCTCGGTCGAATTTTACCGTGCATAACGCTGAATGTTACAGGAATTATATTGACCGCTGCCAGATAAAATTTACTCAGGATCCAAAGCAGTTTTATAGTTTTGTAAACACTAAGCGTAAACACGTATCTTTTTCACCCCTGCTTACGTTTGAAAATTCTTCTGCGACTTCGGATCAGGCCATTGCCGATCTATTCGCAGAATTTTTTCAAACAACTTATTCTCCTCCTAAATTGACTGATCAGCCTTACGCATATAACATTCAAGCAGCAAATCTTATTTTCTGTCCGTTTTTTTCTGAGAACAACTTATTATCTGGTTTTTTAAGGGTAAAACCCATTTATTCGCCAGGCCCCGACGGAGTACCAGGCTGTGTGCTAAAATACTGCGCCAGGGCTCTGTACAAACCTTTTCTAAGACTTTTCAACTTATCTTTGGAAACCTCGATTTTTCCCCTTAAGTGAAAGGAATCATTTATAATTCCCCTACATAAAGAAGGGAAAAAGTCCGAGGCTGCCAACTACAGAGGCATCTCTAAGTTGTCGGCAATTCCAAAGTTATTTGAAAAATTAATTATCCCTCATTTGCAACACCTTTGCTCTTCGATTATCACTCCTTGTCAGCATGGCTTTATTAATCGTCGCTCCACCACCACAAACTTATTGGAGTTGACATCCTTTGTCATAGATGGCTTTTGTAAGGGATATCACACCGATGTAATTTACACAGACTTCAGCAAAGCATTCGATTTAGTTAATCACTCACTCTTGTTGAGTAAACTGAATATGCTGGGTTTTCCTAAAGACCTCTTAACGTGGATCTCCAGCTACCTAGATGGAAGGACACAAAGAGTCTTATTTAAAAACATACAGTCCCGTCTGGTCCGTGCTACATGCGGCGTCCCTTTTATAAACCACTTGCCCCCTGCTTTAACGAACTCTCTAGTTCTTATGTATGCAGATGATGTAAAGCTTTGTCTTCAGTAGAAATCCATCTCTGCCCAATGCAGTCTTCAGTTTGACCTTGATAACTTTCAAAAATGGTGCTTAGCTAATGATCTAATACTTAATGGATCTAAATGCAAACATATGTCTTTTTATCGTTCTTGCCCTCTGCAAGCTACTTATTCTATTAATGGGATTGCCTTAGAAAAATTGACCCAGGTTAATGATCTCGGCATCCTATTAGACATCAAACTTAAATTTGCCGACCATATTTCCTTAATGGTTAATAAGGCTAAAGGAGTCCTTGGTTTTATCAAAAGGTGGTCAAAAGAATTTAATGACCCCTATATAACGAAAACACTATTCATTTCTTTGGTCCGTCCTATACTGGAGTACGGTTCATGTGTCTGGAGTCCCCAATATGGAGTACATCAGGACCGCATAGAATCCGTACAAAAGAATTTCCTAACTTTTTCACTTAGAGGTCTAAACTGGGATGCAAATCTTCACCTTCCATCTTATAATAGTAGACTCTTACTCATAAACTTACCTAGCTTAACAAATCGTAGGACAATGCTCGGTGTAGTCTTTCTGCATAACCTTATTAACGGGGATGTAGATAGCCAGCATTTACTAAAACGCTTAAAATTTAACATTCCTAATAGAAGGACTCGAAACTTTAGTCCTCTGTTCCTTAGCCGTTGTAGTTCGACATATGCACTGCATGACCCTTTTAGGGTATTATGTTCGAACTGCAATGGTCTCTACTCTATAACATCTCTTTCCTGTCCCTCAAATTTAAAATATAGAATTTTAAATTTCCTTACTAACTCCTTCTAGCTTAAAAATAAACAAATAGCTTAATATATTCTACCAAATCGTTTCTTGAGCGCCCCTCGGTCGTCTGGGCCTTTATGATGATTACAGGAATGCTAGCTGATGCTCTTATTGATGCACAAGCCATTTCCAAATTCTGAAAGACCGGTAAAAAAGAAAAAAAAAAGTATCACTATTAGTCGGCATAAGGAATAATAAGTTGAATTATTAATAATGAAATAATAATATATATGGCTATTAAGAACAATGTTTATTAAGATATCCTGGTCATCCATAGCATGTATTCTCTAATAATATTTCCTAAATTTATTTCTTAAAGTGTCTTTAAGTAACTTATTTATTTTCAATTCAAATTTGATAGCAAGGGATTTTAATTAACATTAGAAATGTTTTTAATTGTGGAACTCAGCCAAATATATAATATAGAAATAATATTCCAAGATTCCATTAATTTTTATTAAATATTAATTAATTAATTTATGATCAAAAATAAATTCATTTTTCTTTCCTTAAGTTATGGCGGAAGGCCGTAAATTAATATTCGGGAATATATTCAAAAAAGAAAACATATATAAAATCAACAACGTTAGTATTCACGCGCTTTAATTCAGTGTACCATTGTTCGGTATTTTAATTGCAAACCGCATGGTAAGGCCGTTGTCACTGCGCTGGTGGAGATGCAGCAGATGACGTAAAGCTGGGCGGATGTTTTGCCACAGCTGTTGCCCACCCATCCATGATCACCAGTTCCGCGAAATAATTATTGGTGATCCCAAAGAAATCGGTTATTTCATTTCACCTGCCATCTTCATCCTGTATGACTCCCACTGATAATAGATTTAGCAATTCATTTTTAAACGTTATAAAATTTATTCATAGTTATAAGGTTGCATAAGGAAAAAAAAAGGAAAATTTAAAAGTAAGTATAAAATTAAATGTAATTAGTAGTTAGGTTATAATTGAACAAAAAATTTTCTTAGAATTTCTATCACTATTAGTCGGCATAAGGAATAATAAGTTGAATTATTAATAATGAAATAATAATATATATGGCTATTAAGAACAATGTTTATTAAGAGAATCTGGTCATCCATAGCATGTATTCTCTAATATTATTTCCTAAATTTATTTCTTAAAGTGTCTTTAAGAAACATATTTATTTTCAATTCAAATTTGATAGCAAGGGATTTTAATTAACATAAGAAATGTTTTTAATTGTAGAACTCAGCCAAAAATATAATATAGAAATAATATTCCAAGATTCCATTTATTTTTATTAAATATTAATTAATTAATTTATGATCAAAAATAAATTCATTTTTCTTTCCTTAAGTTATGGCGGAAGGCCGTAAATTAATATTCGGGAATATATTCAAAAAAGAAAACATATATAAAATCAATAAAGGATGCGTAACCGATGCCACGGATAAAGTTCATTTTGGAATAAATGAGGGAGGCAAGATTCTCCCCAGGTGCCAGGTCATGCACCAGCGGGTAGAAAAGGACCGCCAGCGGCTGACACTGATGAAGTCAGCCGTAGACCTGGCCAAAGCAAGGGCCAAGCTGGGCCAAGAGACAGTCCGGCAAAGGAACGCCCGGGAATGGGGGAGGCTGTAATGCGCTTGTTGTAATTTTAAAAAAATAATAAAAAGAACAAAATGCCTAAAACTAAACCCCAGTTAGTTAAGCTTGGTATAGAAAAAATAGCAAAACAAAAAAGCTTGGTTAAGCTTAAAGTTCTTTATCTATAATAATCAATTATCTATCTAGAACTTATCATTTAAATTTCGGTCTAAGCGTAGTATAAGCAGCGGCCAAGTTTCTTTTCTCTTGTGGCTGCTAAGATAAGCTCATCGCTCGCGGTTAAAATCAAAGTTTATATTTAACCCCGGACAAAAAAAGGAAATAAGACACGTGGTGGGGAATTTCCACATAAGTTTCCCAAAACTGAAACGCCGAGGGAAGGGCAATTAAAGTGCAGCAGCGCCCAGTGCAATTAAAGTGAATTAAATTTTTTTTGTGGTGCCAATTTAAGGTAAATAAAACCTTTGTTTTCGGCCTCACGTAGTTTTTGTTTAATTCGACTTATTTTTTTTAGGTCGAATTGGCACCCAGTAAGAACCAAATTTTTTTTGTTCTTACATTGGGAATAAGTTCACAAGTCCCCAACTAGCCAGTTTTACCCCTAAGAAGAGCTCGCAGCGCCACACCGCGGGATCAGATGGATTAATTTAACTTGGTGTGAGAAATTAAATTTTCTTTGGAAATAGGGTGCATGTGCCAATAATTTTCCCTCATTAACTAAAACCCGCCAATGGCCAGCATATGCACCCCAATTATTTTCATCATCCAATGACGTCACTCATCGCCCCAAGACAGTTATGCCTGTCCAATGTTGGTTTCTGGAATTATTAATTTGTTTTAGTTATTTTTATTTTGGTAGTAATTATTTTTTTTGAGCTTGGAGTTTAATAATGTAAGGAAATAACGTTTCCAGTTCCCTTAATTTTATGTTTCTTAGTTAATTACTTAAATACTAAAAATGAATGGTTCGGAAATATTAATCAGTTTGGTGAATATATATATATATACGTAAATACGCAAAAATAACCTTTAAACCCCAAAATTATAGATTCATCGCTCAACCCGACAAAAGATCTTTTGGACGTCGAAAAATAAACTCGATGTAAGTGAAAAGAAAAAAAAAACATTATTCCAAATTAAAAATATTTTTTGTGGTTATGCCGATTTTTCTCAGTGTACCAAAAGCTTTACACGAAAGATTTTTATTTCCCTAACGGTGAAATAGAACCATGCGGTTTGCAATTAAAATACCGAACAATGGTACACTGAAAAAAAATTAAAGCGCGTGAATACTTGCATACAGCCGTCCCTTTTGGGTGTTGTAATGTGGAGGCCTGCGCATATCACTGTTGCGCCAAACTCGCTGAGGAAATCCCATCCTAGCACCTGCTCAACTGCTGTTCTTCCCCGGATAGTCCTCCTGTTAGTTTTGAGAGGCAGTACCGTGCGATCCCTGCTCTCCTCTCTGTTGCTGGGACCGCTGCGCGTTTCTCGACCGCTCGCAGCATTCTGTGCTCCTTACCCGTGTCGCGCCGCACATCTTACATCCTGCACCCGCTCGCCCAATGGCCAATGCCACCGCATCTGTTGCATGCTTTCGCTGGGCTCTCCACAGGACCCTGCCTTGGCCCTGCTGACCACTACCGATCTGGTGCTGGGTCTCAGGCTGTCATTTGGGCATCCAACCTTGATGTGGGCTGCTCTGCCGCTCCGGTGGGCTTTTGCTCCATCTCCTCTGCCAGGCACCTTCAAGGTGATGGCACCTTCTCTAAGGATGCGCACGCGTATGGCCTTATAAACATTTTCATCCTTGGCATGCAGTTTTCGACGAGCCTCTCGATTACCTCTTTATTGGTTTTTCTTAGTGGCTTCATTAGGGACTGAAGGTCCACCATGTACTCTTTGAGCGATTCTCCACAACGCTGCTTACGTTGACGAACCTGATCCGCCAATTTCTCGAAGTATCTATTCGCCAGGAAAAACTGTTCAAAGCTTGCCTTGAATCTTGCCCATGTTGTCCACTCTTCGTCGTTCTCCCGCACCTGCCTAGACACTTTCACATAATCCACATGCACCGGGACTAACTTCCTTAAGTCTTTCAACCTCTCTTAAACTACGTGATTGCATTGAGTCTAAAACAGTGGGGGGCAAAACTAATACATGTTTAAAATTTTAGTGTGTGCGTAGCAGAGAAAAACAATGAGAGCAGGAAATTCACTGAGCGAAAAAAACGTATTTTTTTTTTTCATTTTTCGTTAATTCAAAAGTTGGAATGGGCACTAAAATTAGGTATTTTATTTTAAAAAAAGCTTTGCTGCAACATTGCTTAAACAAATGAAAAACTACGCTTCCCTATCTATATTCTCCATGAAGAAAACTTTTTCCAACCCAATTTCTGAAAAAAATGTTCTCAGTGGAAAATGTTTGATTTTTAGTTTGGGCTGTCAAATGAATCAAAATGAGAGCAAATGAGAGAGCTTCTAAAAAAAAATTTAGAATACTCACACTGTCAGTGTGCCGGCAGCGCTGCGGCATAATTTCCTACCCTATACTCGCGTGCTATGTAAAATGAGAGTTTGCCCACCACTGTTATAGACCCACACAACGGAAAGAGAACTACGACAAGCAGGTAATGACGTTTGGGGCTAGTTGCTCCTCCAGCTGTGCCTAGTACGTGAAGAACAGAAATTCAGAATCGTTCAAGAAGCAATACCCACACGCTGTAAAGTGCATCCTGGAGAAGTGCATAAGTGCATTCGTCACTATGTAGACGACATGCTGGACAGCGTCGACACGGAGGAAGAGACTCGCGCGTCAGGTCCATTACATTCATCTTCAGGGCGGATTCCTTATTCGAAACTGGGTATCTAATTCCAGAGAAGTAATAAGCGCACTCGGCGAAGGAGCACCCACGCTGGTGAGACTAGACGAAACAACGGATGGACCAACCGAGAAGGTGCTGGGAATGTGGTGAGACACGAAAGAAGATTTTATCCGCTACCGTGTATCCCCACGATATCGCCATAGAGAACTTCTACGTGATGTATGCAAAAATAATATTTCAGGAAATATGGCGAAGTGGATGTACCTGGGATGGCCCCATACCTGAGGCAGAATGGATTAAATGGAAGCGATGGCTTCGGTATATCCCGGACGTTGAAAGAATGACCATCCCAAGATTCCACATGAAGGAGTCGCTGATGGATTCAGAAGTGGATATGCACACCTTCGTGGACGCAAGCGAGAATGGATTTGCCGCCGTGAGTTATATAAGATTTCAAAACGAGGCAGGTATCCACTGCAGTCTACTGGGCAGCAAAACCAAGGTAGCCCCTCTAAGACTGACATCCATACCAAGGCTTGAACTTATGGCTAAGTGCTTGAAGCGAGGTTAGTTCAAACACTGCAGCTCTCACTTGGCGCGAAGCTGAGCACACAGACATTCTGGACAGACTCGAGGATCGTGTTGAGTTAGCTGTGATCGGACCAGAGGAAGTACAAACAATTTGTAGCATTCCGTGTGATCTAGATTTTAGAGGGTACTAGCGTGAAGGACTGGCGCTGGGTACCTTACTCCGAGAACGTGGCTGATGACGCCGCTAAGTAGAACAAAGGACCTGATTTCAACCGAGAAAATCGTTGGTTGAACGGAGCGACATTTCTTTGGCAAGAGAGGCAATTTTGCCCGCTGTTAGAGGCGCAAGAAGGAGACGAATCAGGAATGGTGTTGAAGGCGCCATTCATCGTCGTATGTGACCGATTCACAGACGTAGGACGCGTGACCCTCATAGACTCCGAGCGGTCGCGGAGAGTCTTTTTTGTGGTCGTACGCTCAGGCAGAGTACTACCTGACGGAGATACGGCTGATTTTAAAAGAAAAATCATTGAAGAAGAATAACCTACTATACAAGCTGGTACCGTATAAGGATTCAGATGGAGTTTGAAAGCTGGATGAACGTTCCAAGATGATCAAGGGAAACGACCGCGTCGTACTCCCCTGTGGCAGCCACCTTACGCAGCTTATCATAAAGGAATTTCACCGAGACAAAAATTTTGGATACCAAAGCTGAGATCCACCCATGCTCGGATACGATGCTCCTGCCACATTGCAAGAACCGACAGGCCGCCGCGCATTGCGGAACTTCACTATCCAAGAGTAGCAGCCTTTCATAGACACCAGCTACACGGGTGTGGACTACTTTGGGCCTCTGATGGGGCGGGTCAGACGCAGTTCAGAGAAACGATATGGCGTGCTCTTCATCTGCCTCTCTACAAGGACAATACATCTAGAGGTAGCGTATTCATTAACAACTTTCTTTTGTATTCTAGCAGTGCGCAGTTTTATGAGGGTGCCCAGTGGAACTCTGGAGCGACAACGCACCAATTTGCAAGGAGCCTGCACGGAGTTGCGTAGGGCGTTCGAAGATGTGGACAAGGATCTCCTTTCTCGCGAGTTCACAGGACCCCAGATGACATGGAAGTTCATTCCACCCGCATCTCCCCACATGGGTGAGGAATGGGAGCGCTTGGTGCGTTCCGTGAATACGGCGTTGAAATCAATCCTCCTTGACAAACGACCATCGGATGAGTTGCTGAGAGCCGCTCTAATGAAGGAGGAGGCGATCGTCAACTCGCGACCCCTAACATACATTTCATTGGAAGATGAAAAAGAAGAATCACTGACACCGAATCATTTCCTGCTTGAAAGCTCAACTGGAAGAGGACCGACGATGGAGCCCCTACGTGAAGGAGTGCCGCTCAAGAAGAGCTGGATGGAATCACAACAACTGGCGGACTCGTTCTGGAAGCGGTGCCTTCAAGAATACCTGCCAGTGATCACTAGGCCGACCAAGTGGTGCGAAAAGACTAAGCCTCTTGTAGAGGGAGATATCGTGTATGTGTGCGATCCCACATAGTTTAAGCGGGTGTTGAATCTCTGTGAACTTAGCCGGTAACCATGTGCCTAAGCTTTCTTTTCTATTTGACACTCGAGGGAAGCGGACAAAATGTGAGAACTTTGAATTAAGATTTGATTATGAATTGTACAACTATTAATTTACTATGAATTTAAAGTGCTATCACTGCTTGGAGTGAAAGAGTGGTTACCGACTGTACCACTGTTAGCCCTTGCTGCCCTGTTATGAATGAAGAAAACAATAAACAATTATCAGCATCTACACGGTCTTTACTCGGTCGGCGCTAAAAAACTTCGAATACCCGCAAAAGTGACCTTTTGTCACTGATTAAGATTCCAGCTTTACTGAAAATTCTCTCGCTCTGGCAAGTTTTTAAGTCTTCGTTGTTATTTATTATCTGTAACATAAGGTTGTTAAATTATTTATCTAAAATGTTGTAAACACTAAAGATTTACCTTCAAATATTAAAGAGGATTGCAATCATTTTTGTAATCGAGCACCAACACCAGGTTAATATTCCGCTAATTAATAGAGGAATTATTAGTATTTTTTGCTTATTTTTGATTGCTCTTACTTTTTTAAAAAATTTTCAAAACATTTTTTTAAACATATATACTGAAAAAAACTGTATGTTTTGAAAAATAGTATTCTTAGTCGATAGTATCGATAGTGCCTTAATGTTTGGCCAGAACTAAACGGCAGACATATCGGAAAATAAATCATTTGCACTGAGCAATTCGGACGGTGAATTATACTCAGTTCAAGAGAGCCAGGGATATAAGCAACTGCATAATTGTCGGCTGAGCAGCCTAAAGCGGATCTCTAACAACCAGAGCTTGCAAATAACTGTCAACCGTTTTTTCTTGTGCTCTCGTTGCGAGAACAACCGAAAAAGGTTATACTCATTCGATCTTGCTCTGAGCAATAGGCTTTTGCTGTCTTCATTTCTGTTTTCTATTAAGCGCTTTTCGTTGAGCTCTTTTTATTTCGTTCAATGAGCAGTGCGTAAAGAGCGGAATGAAAAACCCTCGCACAAAGAGAGTCAGCAAAAGACCGATTGACCGAAAAACTGAAAGCTCTGAAAAGAAAAAAAACTCTTCACTATCCTAATGATTTTTGTGGGGAAGTTTAGAATGCACATTTTATGTATCAGCCCAAACGGAATCAAAAGCAGCTCGTTATCTAGCAGTACCATGCCGGTGGATTGGGATGCTGAAAAACTTCTATTTACGATTTCTTTTTTATTCTTACAAGAGGTTGGACTGTATAGTGGTTACGCAGGAATCCAAATTGAAAAGAAAGTAGGCAGGCATTATCCTCAAAGAACTGGATAAGCCTCTCTTTAATTATTCTCTCTAATATTTGGCTTACTAAGGAAAGGAGACTAATTGGCCTATACGAACAAGTACGAACAAGGTAAATGTATGGGTTTGTTTTGTTTGGCAATGGGGATTACCTTCGACTTCTTCCATGTATTTGGAAAGTAGCAGAGTTGAAGACATTTGTTAAACAGTACTGTAAAAAAGCTTATACCCTTGCGAGGGAGATGCCTAAGACATAGGTTGTCTATTCCATTGACACCAGGTGCTTTTTTAATTGAGACTTGGTCTCTCGTTAGTGGTGGAATGTTTGTAAGATTTATAGGCGTATTCGCAAGGGCACGGTTAGAGCTGCTTACAGTGTTTACGATAGAACAACTGGACCAATACTTCTGCTTTTTCCTCCGAAGTGTTATATCCACAAGTGTGGGCATTACTATGTGTTTCTTTTTAATGACTATTGTTAGTTTTCAAGCCCTTGTCTAAGGATGATAGTGTTGTGTTCCAAGGCTTATTTATAAGGTTGAACAACGCTTCTGTGATCAAAAAGTTATGTAACTTAAAAAATTCTAGGTCGATATGATGTCTGAACAGTATAAAAGTCGGAACGGCCTTGTTGAAACTTTCGTACAGATTCTATATCCTATAGCTGTCATATAACTGAACGATCAAAAGTTTTTTTTTTTTTATTATCAATCAATTAATAGTTATATTTAAAATCTGTCCAGAGTTATGGACAATAATTAAATTTTTTAATGGGACCTTAACTTAATGAAATATTGAGTAGTACAATGTTTGCTTATCCTAGGAAACTAATTTTAACAGTAAACCTTAGCGATAGAATTCAAGTTATTTATTGTCGGGCCCTTTAGTGGGCCTTGTTGGTTTTACAACTGCAGCTCAGTCCCGTTCGCCCGAGTGGCAGAGGTCCAGTGGATGGGTCCGTTTCAGCCTCCTTGTGGTGTAGCTGTTGTCCATGATCCAGAAGATTGATGGCCTCAGTGTTAGGATGTCGGTCCAGCCTTTCCACGTACCTATTGGCGAATCGATGAACTTCTTCGCTCACATATGGGACTCTTAGTTGGGCGTGGATTGTCGCATTGTCGTGGAACGGATGAGCTCCAGTTAAAGTTCTTAGGGCCTTGTTTTGGGCGATCTGGATGATCCTTCGGTGACTTAGACACGCCGTCCCCCATAGCTGGATACCATAGGTCCAGATTGGCTTTACAATGGCCTTATATATAAGGAGCTTGACTCTTAGCTTCAGCCTGGACCTCCTTCCAATGAGCCAGTTGAGCTGACGCAGCTTGATCCTGATTTGCGTCCGTTTGCGCTGTAGGTGGGTTCTCCAGGTAAGCCTTCTATCCAGTGTCATACCCAGATATTTGGGTGTAGGGCTTGCTGGAATTGGAGTGCCTTCGAGACTGACTCCAGGACAGTCGCCTATCCTCATTGTAAAAGTGGCTTGGCCTGATTTTTCGTGGTTGACGGCAATGTTCCACCTTCGAAGCCACGGATCAAGCATGTCCAGCTGGCGTTGGAGAGACGCAGAGGCCTCCTCTGGAAAGATTGCAGAGGTCAAAAATGCCGTATCGTCTGCATACGTAGCCGCTAGAAGGCCCTCCTCTTCAGCGACAGGCATGTCGGCTGTGTATATGGTATACGGAATGGGGCCAAGTACACTGCCCTACGGTACACCTGCCTTAATGCGTCTCCACATCTAACCCTAAATGACCTGTCATTCAGGTATGACTTGAGGAAGGCGTAATGCTCATGGGGTACGCTCCTTTTTATTTTCATTAGTAGTCCTGGATGCCAGACCCTGTCAAATGCCTGCTTGACGTCAAGGAAAACTGCGCAACAATATTTCTTCTCCTCCAGGCTGTTTAGAATCTTTTGTACAATCCTGTGGCATTGCTCCGGGGTGGCGTGACAACGCCTGAAACCAAATTGATGGTCTGGAATCAAGCCAGCCTCGTCTAATACGGTCTGAAATCTGCGCAGAAATACTCTTTCAAGTAACTTGGATAGTACTGATAATAAGCTTATCGCCCTGTATGAGGCAAGATCAGCTTCAGGCTTTTCTGGCTTTGGAATGAGGATGAACTCCGCCTTTTTCCAGTCAGAGGGGAAGTGGCCGATCTCCAAGCACGCGTTAAATATGCTCGTAAGCCTTTGGATACCTAATGGGGGGAGAAGTTTAATGGCAAATGCTTCAAGGCCATCCGCACCCGGGGATTTTTTGGTGTTAAGGCCAGCGACCTCCTCTTGAACTTCCTCTTCCGAGACTGGCTCCAATTGACAGAAATCCGTGCAGGGTAGAGACAGAAACCTCTCAGTCTCAGCCTCCGAGCATCTATTGAATGGAGTGAAGGCGTCTTCCAAATGAGCAGCAAATGCGTCCGCCCTCTCCTGATCGGAGCGGCACCATTCACCGTCGGGTTTCCTAACCTGAGCCACCCTTTTCTTTGGACGCTTGATGTGACTTGTCAGTTGCCAAAAGTTATGCTCGGGGTCGCCGGGCTCAACCTGACGTAGGTATTCTTCAAAAGCATAAGTCCGCAACCTCTGGAGCAGCTTCGTGAGTCTTTTGGTCGCACGATTGAGAGCTGTTTTGTCGCTGGGATACCTAGTTCGGAACCAAATCCTTCTAAGCCGTCGCTTTTCATTGAGCAGTAGAGCTACTTCTGGAGACCACAAATGTAGGTGCCTTTGAAGGATTTTGTTATTGCATGGAGCCCTTGGTGTTACGACTAAGGCAGCATTGTGCATCTCCTGAGTGAGGTTGACCACGGCATTGTCAATATCAAATCCTGTGTTGAGGTCCGGCTGAGTATTGCCTAGGGCGTTATTTAGCCACCCTGTGCAGGTTTCGATGTTGGTACGTGATTTTATCATCCGGGAACTGATGACCTTCAACTTCTTTTCAACAGGGTTATTAATGTAGAGCTCCACCGCGCTGTGATCCGAAAGGAGAGCTGCATTTGACGAGCAGGCAATAAAGTCCGGATGAATTCCGTAGGATATAGCAAAGTCCAGTAGGTCCGGCCGTTTTTGGGGGTCAGTGGGCCAGTACGTAGGCTCTCCGGTTGAATGACAGTTGAAGGCTCTACGCTGAATACACCTGAATAGCGTAGATCCTTTAGGGTTACTCACCCTCGAGCCCCACCATGGGTGCATGGCATTGAAATCACCTGCAAGTATGAATTTGTGGCCCATGTTATTCAGCAGTAAATCAAATTGGTTATCGGACACTCTCTGTCTAGGAGGAATATAAGCGGAACCGATCATAATTTTTCCCCCAAGGGTGGAGATACTGATTTTGGCGCACTGGATTCATTCTTCTTTGATTCTTGCGATCTCGCTGTAGTCAATGCTAGATTTGAATATAATTGCCGCTCCTCCGTGCCCTCTGCCACTGTGATAATTAGCATGAATGATATCGTAGCCGTGTAAAGTGGTGTATTTGTGTGTGAAGTGGGTTTCTTAAATTAGCAAAATGTCAATGCAGCGGGTGTGGATGAAATGCTCCACTTCTAGCCTTTTTTTAACTAGGCCGTTAGCGTTCCAGAAGGCTACGTGCAGTCCTACTTGTTGCATAGGATGGCGCTCATCATTGTTGTCATACGTTCTAACATCTTATCCAAAACTCTCCAGGAGGCTTTCCACTCTCAACGTAAAGGCTGCCAACTGTTCGGCTTGTGGCATCTCGGGTGCTGCCGCTTGTTGCTGATGTGAACGGGCTCCTCCCCTGGCTATATCAGCATAGCTCCTTGATGAGGTTTTCACTGTTGGATAGTGTTGAACAGGTTGGAAAGCTAAAAGACGTGGTTGAGCTGGACGTGGATCTTTAGGGGCCATGCTGGCCTTGGCTTTCTTATATGCTGGGCAGCCTTTGTAGGAGGCAGGATGGGGTCCATGGCAGTGCACGCATTTTGCCGCCTCTTTTCGATTTTTCCTGCACTTGCTTGTGCTATGTTGTTCACCACATTTGACACAACGATGCTGCAATTTACAGTATCGCTGGCTATGACCAAATCCTTGGCAGCGATAGCACTGCGGCACGTCATGGAATTTGCGTGGGGGTTCCACCTTAACCACAGAGTGGCAACTTTTATTCACGTTAAAGACCTCTTTGTTGTTGCTAGACGGCTCTAGATTAAGAAAAAATATAGGTAATGGATTCTTGGTGATTTGCCCTATGGCATTGTGCACATCACGGACTGCATGTCCTCGACGCCGAAAGTCTTCCTTAATCTCGTCTATATCGGTGGTGTGGTGGAGTCCCTTTACTACAATTCTGTAGGCTCTATCTTCCTTGGGCTGGAATGTGTAATATCTTTTCCCGGCGCTATCAAGCTGGGATTTGAGGGCTGACGGCTTTGTAGGAGAAGTCCTTCTTTTTGCCAACGATGTCCTCGATGCAGGAAATTAGAGCAGCAATGTTAGAGACATCTGGGATAAAAATCGGTGGTGGCTTGATTTCCTTTTTCTTGGGGGACTTTGAAGACATAAGTACCTCTTCATCATCGACCGCTTCCATGCCGTTGTCTAAAACTTCATCTTCAAGATCAGATAGAATAGCATAATAATTACTTTCAATATTAGCCTTCAATGCCGCTCTTGCTGCTTTGCTGTTGGTTGGTTCGTCTTCCCTGACGGGTTTTTTAGCCGACTTCCGTTTCATTTCTCCAAGCTCGGAGTCGCTGGAGTCGACATCTTGAAAGTTAGAATAGGGCTTCTTTTTAGAAGGCGGCTTGATTTTGATGGAGTGGGGGGCGTCTTGCCAGTCCATCGTGCTGATTTTGTCCACGATAGGCCGCGAGATTGTGTATATAAACGTGGTTTTTAATTTTTTGTTTTTGATGAAATTTTTTATTTTTTAACACACACTAAAAACTATACGTTAGGTTCAAAGCAATCTATAATGATACTACGATCAAAAGTGACACAACATTTGTGTTTTTGATAGAAAGCTGGAACTTAGTACAGATTCTATTTTAGGTCAGTTGATCCAACTTACGCAATTTCATAAGGATCGGCCGACTATATCCTATAGCTGCCATATAACTGAACGATCGGAAATGACCCAACTTTCGTGTTTTTGAAGATAGAAAGTTGGAACTTAGTACAGATTCTATTTTTGGTCAGTTGATCCAACTTACCAAATTTCATATCGATCGGTTGACTATCAGGCATGCTCCGGTTCTCACTTTCGGTTTTCGTTTTCGTTTTGGGACCAAAACCGAGATTTTCGTTTTTAGGTGCTCCGGTTTTCACAAGTTTTTAGTTATCGTTTTGCTATCGAAACGTGATTATGATATGATGATATGATTATTTGTGTTTTCCCCTGCAAACAATATATTAGTATTATTGTTTTTTATAAAAATAAGCTTTTTTACTCACATTTAAAAAAAAAAAGTTTTTCAAAGGCAATCACTTGTTTCCCACAAATTAAGGGGATGCCACCTTTTCATTGGATTTCGTTTTCATTTCATTCCGGAGTTTTCAACAATTTTTTTTATACACTTTTAGCACATAACTAATTAAATTAAATTAATTAATTTTTAAAAAACATATTTTACCTAATTTCAACAAATTTATCGCCATCCATTTGATTATACAAGTATTTTTAACTTGCTTTTTATTCTATCAAAAGTATGGCAGCTTAGGCGATAACTTATGGTGTCAAACTTATCGGTCGTTCACCAAAACGAAAATTGTTGTTGCCGACGGCAAAATTTGATATCCGAATTTGAGCTTGGGTCAGAAATTACTCGTTTTAAAAATAACTACAAGCCTAATTGATCTTCTAGAGGTCTTAATAGAACGACAATAAACCAATAAGTCAACTATTTTTTTCCTTTTGCAAATAAGATCCGATTTAATATAGAAAAAGGCATTTACTTTTCATTTAGGCAAGACAAATTTTTTCGTTTTTGAATATGAAAAAATCTTGTGAAAGTGAAAACGGGAGCACCAATTTTTTCGTTTTCGTTTTCAAAACGAAAACGAAAACCGAAAGTGAGAACCGGAGCATGCCTGTATATCTTCCATATGCTGCCATATAACTGAACGATCGGAAATGGTATTTGGTAGAAATACCAACTTTGGTATTTGGGATAGAAGCTTGGGAATTTTTTCTAGATATTTTATTGTAATAATTTTGTTTTTTTATGATATTCTCCTAAGGATTGGCCAACTATATCCGATGACCGAAGTTAGCTTTCCTTTCTTGTTTATATATAGTTTTTAAACATATTTATTGTCACATTTTCGCACTAATCGAACTTCTTCGTTCACTTACTATAATATGTAGGGCTGAGGTACGACGTACTTTCGACGTACACTTGCGTTGCAGGTTTACCCAGAACAACCTGCACTTATGTGCAAAAAGTTACAAATCATTAAAAAAATCCAATATTTTTTAATTTAATGGCAAGCGACCAAATGTTACGTCAAAGTTTTCGATGTCAGAAAAAAATTTGGCAAGTTTTGTAGAAACAGGATCTTCTTTGCTTTCTGAAACTGTCTGAAAATCGTCCAAAAATGCCGAGAACAGTGACTTCTCTTGAGATGAGGATGCGGTTGAAAGATTTGAAAAGACAGGGGAAGCAAAAATCTCTTCATGCAAATTAAATTAATCCCGAAGTTCACTTTTTAAAAAATTAATTTTTTATTTTAGAAAACTTGATTTATTATTTCTTATTTGACCTGTTGTACCTAGCCCCAGCAATAACACTGCCTATTTTTAATTGATAGATAACCAACAAACCTCGGCTTAAGAGAAACTACCTAAAAGGGTTCATGGAGAGAATAAACAATTGCCCTAAGAGACTTTAAGAGAAAGGGACAATTGGCTGATGCAATAATTGGGTAGAAATACCAACTTTGGTATTTGGGATAGAAGCTTGGGAATTTTTTCTGAAAAGTGATGAGATCGCAAGATCGATCGAATTCGGACTGGTGACGGCGAGCCGGCTCTAATGTTTATGTCTGGATTAGGCCATGGAAAATTTATGGGTATGTTTACAAGTAGATCTTGGGAATGTTTGCAAGTAGAGCTTGATGTTTAGTCTGGATAATCGTTTGGGGATCCTCAGAAACGAAGGAGGGGAAATTTGGAGACAAGATAAAAAATGGCATGACGCATTTAGCAGGGGCTACTGCGTTTTGCAAAAAATGAAGGTGAAGCAATTTATGAGTTGGATAACACACCCCCTTCTAAATTGATGCGTCCCGATTCAAATGATGGTGCAGTCATGGAGTTTAGTTGAGCTGTTAATTCTGCTACGATTATTTCTTCATGCGGGATTTCTTGATCGGACAAATTATTGTTTTTTAAAATATTGCTAAGCCGTGGTTTAAAGGTTTTACAATATTTTCTTAATTTATAGATTAATAACCAAATTATATATGTTGAAATTAATGTGATTACAATTAATGTTAGTGGTATTCTGGTTTGTTTAATTTGAATAAAAGGATATAGGATATAGAATATTTATGTTATCAAATGATAGTTCCGAATTGTTGGATATTATATATTCGAATATTACAAAATTATTTTAATTGTGGGCTGTTATATATTCTAATATTTTATCATCTACGTTTGAATATGATATATTATTAATTATTGTGGTGCCATTGAATGTTATTAAATAAGAGACATTTGCAGAGTGCAAGAGTCATTTACAATATTATTTCCATTTACTAAAAAAACACCTTCCTGAATTATATCTATTTGTTTATTTTTATACCATTGCAGAGGGTATTATAATTTTGTCCAAAAGTGTGCAACGCAGTGAAGGAGACATCTCCGACCCTATAAAGTATATATATTCTTGATCAGGATCACCTCCTGAGTTGATATGAGCATGTCCGTCTGTCCGTCTGTCTGTCCGTCTGTCTGTCTGTTTCTACGCGAACTAGTCTCTCAGTTTAGTTTTATCGTCTTGAAACTTTGCACACACCCTTCTTTCCTTTGCATGCAGTATATAAGTCGGAACGGCCGGAATCGGACGACTATATCATATAGCTGCCATATATCTGATTGATCGGAAATGCTATAAATTTGGTGTTTTTAAAGCTAGAGAATTCGGATTTAGTACGAATGCTATTTTTGGCAAAATAATACAACATGCCAAATTTCATAAGGATCAGCCGACTATATCCTATAGCTGCCATATAACTGAACAATCGCAAATTACCCAACTTTGGTGTTTTTGAAGATAAAAAGCTGGACTAAGTACAGATTCTATTTTTGGTCAGTTAATACAACCTACCAAATTGCATAACGATCGCCCGACTATATCTTATAGCTGCCATATAACTGAACGATCGGAAATGGTATTTGGTGAAAATACAAACTTTGGTATTTTTGAAGATGGAATCTTGGTACTTTGTTTTAGATTTTTTATTGTAATAAATTGGTTATATGATGATATTCTCATAAGGATCGGCCAATTTAATCCGATGTTTGCGATATATATCCGGTTTTAACTGCAAGGATATATCAACTTCGATCAAATCGTATTAAGTAAGGTAATCTTACTCTTGCCCTTTCCCTAAAAAATGGTCCTCCTGAATATTATTAATTTTCATGGTTTTATTTTGTGGTTGATTTACTGTATTCTCAAGCTCTCGCTTTACTGGAAAATTACTTGGGCCAGCTTCTTGATTTACAAAGTATTGTGGATTATTATTAGAAGGACGGCTATAATTTTGTTGATAATAGTTTGGTCGACTCGAATACGGACGATCATGATTTTGGTTTGTGCTAAAATTTTGGGTATATCCCTGACGATAATTATTAGATTGCCCTTTTGGTCGGTTTTTTAACTGTATGGAAGGATCGACTTCCATTGTTTCCGGGGTTTTCTGTCCCTGAACGTTATTCTGGTCGAAATTAGTCTGTTGGGGCCAACTTTGGTTTTGGCCGTTTCCCCATTGATTTTTAGGTTTATTAAAATTTTGTTTTAGTTGGACCTAATTAAACCTTAGGTAACTATTTTGCCTTCGGTTTTCATTTTGAAAGCCATAATATCTATTGGCGAATTGTGCTCTAAAATTATTAGATTCTAGTTCTTGCACTTTTGCTAAGGCGATTGGAAGGTCGGGTGGATTTAGCGAGAAAAGCGTCAATGCTATTGATCCGTTTAGACCAGAAATAAAGATTCTTAGAGCATTGCTCCTAATTACTTTATTAGTTTCTTTTGTGATTTCGCTTTCTTTACCATATGTCATTATGGTTTTATTAATCAGTAGGGTGATCTTTTTATTTACCTCGTCATAGAACTCCATAATAGACAATTTACCTTGTCTAAGAATACTTAGTTCAGCTTCTAGAAAGTGGATTGGTCTTCCATCATTATAGATAAAATCCAATCTAGAGAAAGCATTGAAATTAAGAACTGTTCCATGGTTGGTCAGGGCATCATGTGCCGCTCCCATGATTTTGTTACGAAGTATGGTTAACGCTATAAAATATTGCTCACTGTTTATTTTATATAAACTCATTGCTGTCTCTGCAGCCTCCCTCCAGCCTACATACTGAGTAGAGTAGGCTCCCCGTTAAATTTTGGCAGAGCTTTTATAAATTCTAATGTTGTATCTCAACTTATGTTGAGATCAATTATATGAATTTTATAATCTTCTACCGTTTGGTCCTTACTTTCTACTTTCGCCGATAATTCATTAATTTTTGTTGTCAATTCATTTATCTGGACGTTTATCAATCTATTTATTAATTCAATTGTAATAGAACTGGATCCAATTCCACTACCTAACATGTTTGGTCCACCACCGGTTGCCATGTTTAATTTTTGAAAATTATTTATTATATCTTCCAGATTGTTTAATCTTCAAGTTTTTAATTTTTTAAGAGGTATGACTTAATTTTATAAACATTTTTTATGTTAGTATTTTTTTAAATGTAATATAAATTTAATGTGTTGTAATATGCACATATGTATAAACATGTAGCGAGGTAACGCTGTACCCTGCATGCATATAACAAACAAATAAACCAATTCAAGTGCGCGAAATATGATCGCCCACTTATGAGTTAGGCTAAGTCAGCGTTCCCACGCTGACCGCATGTGCCAAAGACATGTGTGCATAAGACTCACTCTCTATTCATTTACATAAACTAAGCGTGCATGCTCATGTGACATGCTCGCCAACAACATACCACCTAAGTATATGTATATAAGAAATATGTAATGTAGCCGCTCCGCTGCCGTCTGAACTGGCAGCGCTAAACCCCCGAAGTGGGATAATGCTCAAAAACTTCTCAACGAAACTTTTTCAACACATCGAGAAAAAATCGAGTTAAAGAAAAAAGCCACTGACTCAACCTGTAACTCACAAACAATTCAGAATAAAATAACTAATCCAAAAACTCATCGTCCAGATCAAAAAAGGATACAGCCTTACAAAGCCAGATGTCCAGCTGACTGTGAAAGCCCATTATACAGCCCGTACTGCATGGAGACATGCATACAACATACCAGGAACAGCAACAAAAGCCAGTGAACCCAGCACCGGCACCGCCAGCAAATCAAGCTGCGCCTAAAGAAGTCGACAGCACCACAAAGGGTGCATAGAGTGCAGGTCAACCCGACAGCGCAACTAAGTGCGCCCAACACCTAGACACTACATCCCTAGGCACTACATAGAGTACAGGACAACCCGACAGCGCAACTAAGTGTGCCAACCAACGCTTAGATAGCTACACTAATAATAATACTAATATATAAATATAAAAATCATTTTAATACCCGACCACAATTGAGTCTACCGGTAAGCGAAAAGCCATTCGAAACAATAGGCAGGAAAATATGTATAAAAACTAAAGGTCTATAGAGACAAACAAAATAAGCAAAGATATAGAATCAGAAAAAAAAAACAAGAAAGGAAAGCTAACTTCGTTCATTGATACACGACAATAGAAAAAAGTTAAACTCTCACTGTTCAAGCATTGAACACTATTTTGTATAGAAATTCTTAAGTTAGAGTTTCAAGGGATCGGACCCATGAAATATGAGTCAAACACATGGTTCAAAACCGATCCCCTGCAGCCTAACACAAACAAATACATAAGTGGTGCGCTTATCGCACTGGAGAAAGGGTCGCATAGCAGGTCAGCGTGCAGTGCGTTGACAAGTAGTTTTAAATAGTTTTAAGATTCTCATGTATCGTATTTATAAGAGAACTTTAACAAATAAAAACAGTTTCCAAAAGGAGCTCATTGGAGTAAGACCCGTATTTTGGGGCTCCTCTTAACACTCACCATTGGTCGTATGTATCTAGATTTTTACAGAGGTTGAAAAATAACCTTCAGAATATAAAGACAAAATACTAACAAGAAATTACAATACCTTCGATACTGAACAAACCAGCGGTAATCGAAGAAGAAAAAAATACAGATACAGAAACTGTAAGCGATTCAGAAATTGCAAGCGATTCAGAATATCAGATTAAAGAAGAAGATCTACATGATCTCACGATACCAGCGGTAATACATTTTCCCGAGGTATCCGAATCTGAGTCAGAATCAAAATAAGTCGTAAAAATGGTCGATAAAAAAAGTCGATAATGTACAATATCTAACGATTGCCTCATCTCTGCTGCCAGAGTTTGGTGGAAAGGCAGAAAATCTGACAAGTTTCATAGACGCATTGAATCTAATTGATTCACTAAAAGGCTCTCATGAAACTACAGCCATTAACTTAATCAAGTCAAAATTGAAAGGCCATACAAGAAAGCTCATTACCACAGAATCAACTATTGTTAAAATAATTGGTAAATTGCAAAGTAAAATAAAAGGTGATTCAGTATCAGGGATAACTGCAAAACTAATGAACCTTCAGCAAAAGCAAAAAACGGCCAATCAATATATACAAGAGGTAGAGAAGTTGGCAAAAGCCCTAGAAGGAGCCTACATCGACGATGGACTATCCTCCGAAACAGCCACTAAATACAGCACTGAGCATGCTGTCAGTGCAATTATTAAAAATTGCTCAATAGAAAAAGCTAAATACATAATGGAGGCTGGAACATTCAGCACTCTAGACCAAGCAACGACTAAGTTTGTCAAAAGTTGCACAGATGCAACAGGACAATCTAATACTGTTCTATACTTCAGTGGTCAACGACCCTATAATAGAGGTAGTCGAGGAAACTACCGAGGTAGAATAAATACCCAAAACAACAGTAATCGTCGTTATAATAATAACAATAGAGGCAGAGGCCAGTATAGAGGAAATTATAGAGGTAGCGGTAATCAAAGCCGCGGCCAATATAATAACTCCTCTAATGTACGTGTCACTCAGGGTAGTTTTGAAAACTACCAGTCACCTTTAGGTACACAAAATTAAATAAAAAAGTACACACACTAAACTTAAGTTTTAATATGTTTGTAGTATTCAAAAACTCCGCCACAAATAATAATCTCACATTTCTCCTAGATACAGGAGCAGACATTTCATTACTAAAAGGTAATTCAGATGCTTTTGAAAACATCGAGCAAGATAGCACAATAGATATACAAGGCATTGGACAAGGAGTAATTAAGTCCAATGGTTTAGTTAGAATTGAATTGCAGACTGACAAATATACAATTCCGCACAATTTCCATTTAGTTTCAAAATATTTCGCAATACTATGCGATGGAATTGTAGGAGTTGACTTTATAAAAAACGTTTAATTGCAAATTAGATTGTGAACCAGCAAATGATTGGTTCATAATAAGACCAAACAACTTAAAATACCCAATAAACGTTCCAATAAAGTTCAGTTCTGGTAATAATTTAACTCTATTACCTATACTCTATTATAACTCTATAAAAAACTACAGAATACTCCACAGTTATCAAGGAGAAATAAAGAACCAAGTAGATAAACATATTAAAGACAATATAGTTGAAGAATCTGTATCTGAATACAATAGCCCACTTATGTTAGTACCTAAGAAATCACTCCCAGGTTCTAATGATAAAAAATGGAGATTAGTAATAGACTATCGCCAAATTAATAAAAAACTTCTGTCCGATAAATTTCCCCTACCTAGAATTGACGACATACTTGATTAATTAGGTAGAGCTAAATACTTTTCATGCCTTGACCTTATGTCAGGTTTTCATCAAATAGAGCTTGAAGAAAAATCAAGAAATATAACGTCATTCTCAACCAACAACGGCTCATATCGTTTCACGCGATTGCCATTTGTTTTAAAAATAGCACCAAATTCCAAGCATTCCTTTATATGGACGATCTTATCGTCATTGGATGTTCAGAAAAAAATATGATCAAAAACCTAACCAATATATTTGAACTCTGTAGAATAACCTTAATAAACCTTAAAATAACCTTAAATTACATCCACAAAAATGTTCATTCTTTATGCATGAAGTGACATTTCTTGGTCACAAGTGCACAGATAAAGGAATACTTCCAGATGACAAAAAGTATGATGTCATCATGAATTATCCCGTACCACAGGATGGGGACAGTGTTAGACGATTCGTTGCATTCTGCAACTATTATCGACGTTTTATAAAAAACTTCGCCGACTATTCACGGCACTTAGCACGATTAAGTAAAAAGAATGTCCCATTCTTATGGACAGACGAATGCCAAAAAGCATTCCTGTATTTAAAAAAGAAACTTATGGAACCAACCCTGTTGCAATATCCCGATTTTAGCAAAGAATTTTGCATAATCACTGATGCAAGTAAGCAAGCATGTGGAGCAGTTTTAACCCAAAACTATAAAGAACTCCAACTTCCCATTGCTTACGCATCGCGAGCATTCACAAAAGGTGAAAGCAATAAGAGTACTACAGAACAAGAATTAGCAGCAATCCACTGGGCAATATTACTTTTTCGACCACATATTTATGGAAAACATTTTACAATTAAAACAGATCACCGACCTTTAACATATTTAATTTCTATGGTAAATCCTAGTTCTAAATTAACACGCATGCGGCTAGAATTAGAAGAATACGACTTTACTGTCGAGTACCTAAAGGGTAAAGATAATTTCGTGGCAGACGCCCTATCTAGGATAACAATATCCGAATTAAAAGACATACACAATAAAATCCTGAAAGTCACTACCATGTACCAAAGTAGACGAAATATCTGCGCAGATAATGAAAAAGTAGAATTGCCAAGGCAATCTACAGAAAAAGCTTCTCAGCCCAACGTATACCAAGTCATAAATAATGACGAAGTACGTAAAGTAGTGACCTTGCATATAAAAGATGCTCTATGTTTATTTAAACATGGTAAAAGAATTATAGCAAGAATAGATATTGGTGATTTATGTGGAAATGGAAATATTGACTTAGGACAACTATTTCCAAGGCTTGAAAAAGAAGTCGGTACATTAAAAATAAGCCAATTAAAAATGGCACCGCGGGAAAACATCTTTGAAAAAATTTCAATAGATGATTTCAAAAATATGGGCAATGAATTATTGAATACATTAAGAGTAGCGCTACTCAACCCGGTGACCACTTTAACAAATGTAAAAAGAGAAAGAAGCAATATTGTCTACATTCCATGATGATCCTATACAAGGAGGTCATACAGGCATTACAAAAACCTTGGCCAAGGTAAAAATAAATTATTACTGGAAAGGTATGACTCGTGATATAACACAGCATATACAGAAATGTGAAAAATGCCAAAAAGCAAAAATAAAAAAACATGTTAAAACCCCCTTAACTATTACTGAAACCCCTTTAAAAGCCTTTGACAGGGTTATAGTAGACACTATAGGTCCACTACCCAGGTCAGAAAACGCAAACGAATATGCAGTCACATTAATTTGTGACCTGACTAAATATTTAGTAGCAATTCTAATTCCAAATAAAACCCTAAAACAATAGCGAAGGCTATATTTGAAAATTTTATTCTGAAATACGGTCCAATGAAGACGTTCATTATGGACATGGGAACAGAATACAAAAATTCGATAATAAATGACCTGTGCAAGTATTTAAAAATAACTAATATAACATCTACTGCACACCACCATCAGACAGTTGGAACAGTCGAAAGAAGTCATAGAACTTTTAATGAATATGATACATACGTTCATATATATCGGTTGATAAAACTGATTGGGATGTATGGATCCAATATTTCGTATACTGTTTCAACACGACCCCATCTATGGCACATGACTATTGTCCATATGAACTTGTCTTTGGAAAAACAAGTAACTTACCTAAGCAATTTAAAAGAACTAAATAATATAGAACCATTATATAACAGAGATGATTACGCTAAGGAAAGTAAATATAGATTAGAAGTTGCATACAAAAGAGCAAGAAATATGCTGGACTTGAATAAGCAAAATAAGGAATATTATGATAAAAAAGATTAAAAAAAATAAGTCTATCAATAGGAGATAAAGTTTTACTTAACAATAAAGTAGGATATAAATTAGACTTCCAATACACAGGGCCCTATAGAGTAGAACAAATTAATGATAGAGATAATATAGTGATTTCAAGAAATAAAAACAAAAAACAAACAGTACATAAGGATAGGATAAAAATTTTTATTTCATAAGAATCAACGGTCATACATTTCAAAAATACTATATAGATATATATATGAAAAAGAAAACACTGAAAACACTCAAATATAATAATAATAAAATTGTTAAGTTTTAGCATGAAAAATAAAATAAACTAAAATGAAATTTAACAAATAAAAAAAAAAATATTAAAAAACAAGAAAGGAAAGCTAACTTCGGGCGGAGCCGAAGTTGATATACCCTTGCAGTTAAAACCGGATGTATATCGCAAACATCGGATTAAATTGGCCGATCCTTATGAGAATATATAACCAATTTATTACAATAAAATATCTAAAACAAAGTACCAAGCTTCCATCTTCTAAAATACCAAAGATGGTATTTTTACCAAATACCATTTCCGATCGTTAAGTTATATGGCAGCTATAAGATATAGTCGGCCGATCGTTATGCAATTTGGTAGGTTGCATTAACTGACCAAAAATAGAATCTGTACTTAGTTCCAGCTTTTTATCATCAAAAACAAAGTTGGGTAATTTCCGATTGTTCAGTTATATGGCAGCTATAGGATATAGTCGGCTGATCCTTATGAAATTTGGCATGTTGTATTATTTTGCCAAAAATAGCATTCGTACCAAATCCGAATTCTCTAGCTTTAAAAACACCGAAGTTATAACATTTGCGATCAATCAGATATATGGCAGCTATATGATATAGTCGGCCGATCCTTATGAAATTTGGTAGGTCGAATTATTTTGCCAAAAGTAGCATTCGTACAAAATCTGAACTCTGTAACTCTAAAAACACCAAAGTTATACCATTTCCGATCAATCAGTTATATGGCAGCTATAGGATATAGTCGGCCGATCCCGTTCCGACTTATATACTGCGTTGAAAGGAAAGAAGGGTGTGTGCAAAGTTTCAAGACGATAGCTTCAAAACTGAGAGACTAGTTCGCGTAGAAACAGACAGCCAGACAGACGGACAGACGGACATGCTCATATCAACTCAGGAGGTGATCCTGATCAAGAATATATATACTTTATAGGGTCGGAGATGTCTCCTTCATTGCGTTGCACACTTTTGGACAAAATTATAATACCCTCTGCAAGGGTATAAAAATAAATAAATAAAATTTTAACAAGAAAGGAAAGCTAACTTCGGGCGGAGCCGAAGTTGATATACCCTTGCAGTTAAAACCGGATATATATCGCAAACATCGGATTAAATTGGCCGATCCTTATAAGAAAATCATAATATAACCAATATATTACAATAAAAAATCTAAAACAAAGTACCAAGCTTCCATCTTCGAAAATACCAAAGTTGGTATTTTTACCAAATACCATTTCCGATCGTTCAGTTATATGGCAGCTATAAGATATAGTCGGCCGATCGTTATGCAATTTGGTAGGTTGTATTAACTGACCAAAAATAGAATCTGTACTTAGTTCCAGCTTTTTATCTTCAAAAACACCAAAGTTGGGTAATTTCCGATTGTTCAGTTATATAGCAGCTATAGGATATAGTCGGCTGATCCTTATGAAATTTGGCATGTTGTATTATTTTGCCAAAAATAGCATTCGTATCAAATCCGAATTCTCTAGCTTTAAAAACACCAAAGTTATAACATTTCCGATCAATCAGATATATGGCAGCTATATGATATAGTCGGCCGATCCTTATAAAATTTGGTAAGTCGTAATATTTTGCCAAAAGTAGCATTCGTACAAAATCTGAACTCTGTAACTCTAAAACCACCAAAGTTATACCATTTCCGATCAATCAGTTATATGGCAGCTATAGGATATAGTCGGCCGATCCCGGCCGTTCCGACTTATATACTGCGTGCAAAGGACAGAAGGGTGTGTGCAAAGTTTCAAGACGATAGCTTTAAAACTGAGAGACTAGTTCGCGTAGAAACAGACAGACAGACAGACGGACAGACGGACATGCTCATATCAACTAAGGAGGTGATCCTGATCAAGAATATATATACTTTATAGGGTCGGAGATGTCTCCTTTAGATTAAAGGCTTAAGATGAAAATGTCGCATCTTATTGTGAAATTCGATTAAGCATGAATTATTCCGTACTACACGATGGGGACAGTGCTAGACGATTCGTTGCATTCTGCAACTATTATCGACTTATAAAAAACTTCGCCGACTATTCACGGCACTTAACGCGATTAAGTAAAAAGAATGTCCCATTCTTCCTTGAAAGGAAGAATGCCAAATGCCAAAAAGCATCCCTGTATTTAAAAAAGAAACTTATGGAACCAACCCTGTTACAATATCCCTATTTTAGCAAAGAATTTTGCATAATCACTGATGCAAGTAAGCAAGCATGTGGAGCAGTTTTAACCCAAAACTATAACGGATTCCAACTTCCCATTGCTTACGCATCGAGAGCATTCACAAAAGGTGAAGGCAATAAGAGTACTACAGAACAAGAATTAGCAGCAATCCACTGGGCAATATTAAATTTTCGACCATATATTTATGGAAAACATTTTACAATTAAAACAGATCACCGACCTTTAACATATTTAATTTCTATGGTAAATCCTAGTTCTAAATTAACACGCATGCGGCTAGAATTAGAAGAATACGACTTTACTTTCGAGTACCTAAAGGGTAAAGATGATTTCGTCGCAGACGCCCTATCTAGGATAACAATATCCGAATTAAAAGACATACACCTGTATGTATCCTGAAAGACATAATCCTGAAAGTCACTACCAGGTACCAAAGTAGACGAAATATCTACGCAGATAATGAAAAAGTAGAATTGCCAAGGCAATCTACAGAAACAACTTCTCAGCCCAACGTATACCAAGTCATAAATAATGACGAAGTACGTAGTAAGTAGTTGATCGCAAGCCGACTCTCTCTCGGCCGCTCGATTCAACTAAGCTTTCTATAGAGAGTTTTAGCTCGCAGTGTCTAGGTTACCTCTCCATTATTCGAGAGCTTTAACTTCGCAGTGACCAGTCGGGCCGCCCTCTCTGTATTCACTTGAGTCCCTGCATGCACCATAAGCTGGTCTATCTGCGGATCATCCGGCTTCATCTGCATGCAGGAATAAACATTTGTAACGTTTAAAATTAAAATTAAATTCGTCTTTTATTTATGGTATTGAAAACGCTCAATGACCAAACAACCCCCTTAACATTAATTTGTCACATTAGTTCAGTCACATTAATTTGTGACCTGACTAAATATTTAGTAGCAATTTCAATTCCAAATAAAAACGCTAATACAATAGCGAAGGCTATATTCGATAGAAGGCTATAATTTTATTCTGAAATACGGTCCAATGAAGACGTTAATTACGGTCATGGGAACAGAATACAAAAATTCGATAATAAATGACCTGTGCAAGTATTTAAAAATAACTAATATAACATCTACTGCACACCACCATCAGACAGTTGGAACAGTCGAAAGAAGTCATAGAACTTTTTATGAATGCATACGTTCATATATATCGGTTGATAAAATTGATTGAGATGTATGGATCTAATATTTCGTATACTGTTTCAACACGACCCCATCTATGGCACATGACTATTGTCCATATGAACTTGTCTTTGAACTTGTCTTTGGAGAGAAAAATCTCTCTATCACTTCCAACAGGTATGAGGTAGAGACAAATGCGGTTAATCCGACCGCATACTTTGTTCCTTCCATCTTTAGAAGTTCTGGTGACAATAAACGAGGGGCTCGTTGTTGACTTATCTTCCGGTTGGACCTTCAACGATGGACCTGTAAACCAGATCGATTCTACTATAGTCTTCTTTACGTCTCCACCTCTGGACTAGACATCTGCATGATTACATTGTAACGAACTTTTTCTTCGGATTAACTTACCTAAGCATTTTAATAGTTTAAATAATATAGAACCAATATATAACATAGATGATTACGCTAAGGAAAGTAAATATAGATTAGAAGTTGCATACAAAAGAGCCAGAAATATGCTTGACTCGAATAAGCAGAAAAATAAGAAATATTATGATAAAAAAGCTAAAGAAATAATTCTATACATAGGAGATAAAGTTTTACTTAAAAATGAAATAGGATAGAGTAGAAAAAATTAATGATAGAGATAACATAGTTATTTCAGGAAATAAAAACAAACAGTACATAAGGATAGGATACAAATTTTTATTTCATAAGAATCAACGGTCATCAAAAATACCATATAGATATATAAATGAAAAAGAAAACACTGAAAAAAAATTTTTTTTTCCATATTTAATAATAATAAAATTGTCAATTTTTAGCATAAAAAAAAATTTAAATTAAATTTTACAAATAAAAAAAATAAATAAAATTTTAAAAATAACTTCACTAGGTAACGATATTTTTCAAAAGGAGGGAGATGTTCTTGTTTTTCAAGCAGCAAGCAACTAATTTAAACATAATAATTAATTAGTAACTGATGTGTTGTTGGTCGCAAGCCGACTCTCTTTCGGTCGCTCGGCTTTGCTAATTCCGCGTTTAAAGTTAGCGAGCATCCGCTCAGCCTATTCTGGAAGGTTGGCGCCACTCTCGTTCGTCTTCTTACTGCGCTCGCATCCTAAATTGGATTTTCCATATTGTGCATAAATCCTAATTTTATATGCGGCCCGAATAAAGTTTTATAACGTTTAACTTAATTAAATTCTGATTTTTATTTACTGGCATTGAAAATCAACAATGACCAATGACGTATGGTATCCAACTGTGGGGCACAGCGATTCCAAGCAATACAATTTGACTATTCATGCTCAACTGGGCATCCCTACAGTCAACGCTGAAGTAAGAAGATTCACCGCTAAATACAGGGACAGACTAGCACGACATCCAAACACATGTGCCACCAATTTGCTGGACAGCAGCACCACCATCAGAAGACTCAAGAGGAAGTAATTTACTCAAGTAAATACACTGGATTTACTAAATTAACTTTTTAGATTCATAGCTTGTATTTATCAAAGTCCTATTGTCAAGGTTAACTTAAAAAATGTAATTATTGTCCCTAACTGAGGACAGATTGTAAATAAAACTTTCAAATTTTACAAAAAAAAAAAAATAATAAAATAAATGTAGCTTTTACCTTTTCAGGGGGTACACAAATACACACATTACAAAAATAACACGATCAATTCCTACAATTGACACCCACAAATACTTAGTACAAACTTCTTTTGTTCGACTGCATATCAAACATTTAAGTTTTAAATCCTTTTAGTCCACTAAAAACTCTTTTAAAAGAGAGTTAAAGAGTTCCACTACTCTTTTCAGGGTAGTGTCCTTGGTCCAATTCTCTACACACTATACACAGCAGATATGCCTGTTATAGATGAAGGAGGTTTTCTAGCCGCAACATATGCAGACGACACAGCTTTCCTAGCTTCGGCAAGCTTACCACAGAATGCCTCTGACTGTCTCCAGCGTCAGCTCGATGCCCTTGACCGGTGGCTTCAAAGATGGAACATTGCGATTAATCATGATAAGTCCGCCCAAACTACATTACCTTGAAGAGAGGCGACTGTCGACAGATTAGCATTGGAGGCTGCCGTACCTAACTCAGCACCTAACTCAACCCCTAAATACTTGGGAATGACGTTGGATAGGCGTCTAACATGGAGGACCCATCTACTGCGAAAACGAAAGCAAGTACAAGAAAAGCTGCGGCGGCTTTACTGGTTGATTGAATTTAAGTCAACCCTGAAGCTGAGGGTAAAACTACTAATATATAAGTCAATAGTGAAGTCAGTTTGGACGTATGGTATCCAACTGTGGGGCACAGCGAGTCCAAGCAATACGAAAGTCCTTACCATGACAATTTGACTATTCATGCTCAACTGGGCATCCCTACAGTCAGCGCTGAAGTTAAAAGATTCGCCGCTAAATACAAGGACAGACTAACACGACATCCAAACACATGTGCCACCAATTTGCTGGACAGCAGCACCACCATCAGAAGACTCAAGAGGAAGCATCCACTGGATTTACTAAATTAACTTTTTTAGATTGTATTTCTCAACCTCCTACTGTCAAGGTTAACTTAAAAAATTTAATTATTGTCCCTAACTGAGGACAGATTGTAAATAAAACTTTCAAATGTTACAAAAAAAAAAAAAAAAAAACAACCAAATTACTAAAACAAAAACAAAACCATTTTTTAAACAGTGTTATGTGAAAAGTTTGTTTGTTTAATAAGTTTGTTTACAATAATAAACCAATTATAATATATAATATATTATTATATTTTATATACATACAGGTATAAACATAAACGTTAGTTCACAAGCACACATACATATTTACGATCCACAACGCAAGTGCATTCGCCCGCGCATAGCCTTCATAGAAACATACGATCCACAACGCAAGTGCATTCGCTCGCACATAGCTTTAAATATATATACATTCCACTATTCCGCTACGGTTCTGAGCGCACAGTGGGACAGATCGTGTTCGCCGCGAGCAAATAAAATTTATTTCGGGTTGTTCGGAACTCAATATTATAAATCATGAACTCCAGCGGCGCCGTCACAGGAGCAACCCGGAGTGCTATTTTAAAGTGCAAGGCCCTGGGTATTCTCCAGGAATTACAGAGTATCCAAGGAGCTCTTCAGCCTATTTCCAAGGTGGACGATGCCATGCTACACGTGCGACATGGTCAGATAGCCAGATAGGGAGCTTGAGGATTTGGACTTTTTGCAGATCAGCAGTGACCTTCGATGGACTGTTTCGGGGCTCGTAGCGACGATGCAGGCCGAAATTGAGCATGAGACGACCATTCGCTCTTCTCGAATTGCTGCCCGCTCCTCCCTTGCCAATAGAATGTCCACCATGCAGGCTGACCCAGGGTTAGGTCAAAGTTTTCAAGTGCTGCCTCCTTTGCCGCTCCCTTCGTTCAGCGGTGGATACTTGGAATGGGCTGAATTTACTCGATCTTCTCTACAATCGTCGGCAGCAATCCTCGTATTAGTAAGGTGGAAAAGCTGCAAAGGTTGCGATCTTGCCTTCGGGAGTCCGCTTTCGAAGCAGTTCGTTCCTTGGAAGTCTCCGACGAGAACTATGATGTTGCGCTGAATTTATTGGAGAAACGATTTAATAACCGTTGCTTAATATTTCAGGCACACGTGAACGAGATTCTGGGCCTCAGTCTGTTGGAAATTCAATGCCCATATGCGAGCCTTACAGAATTTGGGTACATCAGTTCAGATCGCCAGCTGCATCATCGTCCAAGTTCTGCTTCAAAGGTTGGACACAGGAGGCATCACAGCCTGCTGCATTTCCTGGAGCCGCAGGCATCTAGCGGCCAGCCTTTGGTTGGTCCTCCCACGTCAGCCAGCTCTTTTGAATTCTGGATCGCAGGTGCACGTGATCACTTCCCGGCTGGCAAGTCAGCTGCAGCTTCGGAGGTACAAATCATTCATGGTGGTGTCTGGTATTGGCGATACCGGCTTTGCGACAGATGGATTCTCTGTTGATGTTCTCCTACGTTCCCACTGTTCCGAATACTCGGCCCTGGTTAACGCCGTCATCGCGGCCAATATCACGGACCTGCAGACTAGCTTCAGTTTGGATGTCTCCAGTTGGAATATTCCTGGAAATCTTTCTTTGGCTGATCCTGAATTGTTCCGCCCACAGCGCATCGACCTTCTTATCGGAGCCAGTCTGTTTTATGAGCTGTTGTGTGTTGGGCAAATTAAGCTCTCAGCCGGCCTGCCATTGCAGCAGAAAACTCGACTTGGATGGGTCGTGTGTGGAGGCGGTTCACATGTCCAGAGAAGATTACTCGTTTCCACTGCCCACAAGGATGTTTCGGAGAGCGCAACAATGCTAGATGATCAGCTGGATTCTCTGCTCCGACGGTTTTGGGAAATCGAAGACTGCTCCGAGCCTATTGTGAAGCGGACGAAGGAGGAGCTAGATTGCGATGCGCATTTCGTGCAATATGTTGCTCGGCTGGATTCCGGCGCTTACGCTGTGAGGCTTTCGTTAAAATGCGGTTCTGAGTTGCTGGGAGAGTCTTACCCCCAAGTCGTTCGACAATTTCTTTACCTCGAAAGGAAGCTCTGTCGCCGTCCTCAATTGAAGGAGCAATACGCTGCCTTCACAAAGGAGTATTTGGAGTTGGGTCACATATCTCCAGTCCCTGCTGATGCGAGCGTCACTGATCAATACTTTCTTCCACACCATTGTGTTTTAAAGGAGGACAGTTCAACAACCAAGTTGTTTTTGATGTATCTGCTGTCACCACTTCTGGCTATTCATTGAATGACGTGTTAATGTCTGGCCCAGTTATTTTTTTTTTTTATTCAGCCAAAGTTACTGCATATTCTGTTAAGGTTCCGATGCCATCGGGTGGCCATTACTGGAGATATTTGTAAAATGTATCGTAGCGTCAGGGTTTTTCCTAAGGACAGCTACCTTTTGTGTATTCTTTGGCGGGATTCCACCCAGGATGAGTTACAGGTTTTTAAGCTGAATACTGTCACCTATGGAACGAAGCCTGTCTCATTTTTAGCAGTTCGGACAATGCATCAGTTGGCAGATGATGAGCAAATAATGTTTCCAAAGGAGGCCGAAATTCTGCGTCGCGACTTTTATGTGGATGATCTACTTTCCGTATCGTAAAATGTATCGTAGCGTCAGGGTTTTTCCTAAGGACAGCTACCTTCTGTGTATTCTTTGGCGGGATTCCACCCAGGAAGAGTTACAGGTTTTTAAGCTGAATACTGTCACCTATGGAACGAAGCCTGTCTCATTTTTAGCAGTTCGGACAATGCATCAGTTGGCAGATGATGAGCAATTAATGTTTCCAAAGGAGGCCGAAATTCTGCGTCGCGACTTTTATGTGGATGATCTACTTTCCGGAGGCGACTCTATAGATGAAGCAATTAGCATAATGCAGCAAACATCCGCGATCCTTGCCAAAAGCCAATTTCGGTTAAGGAAGTGGTGCTCCAATGTTGCTGACGTGCTGGATAAGGTGCCTGAAGAAGATCGGGAGTCTTTCCTAAGGTTTGATGATGGCAGCAACTTCACAAAGACACTGGGTCTTGCTTGGAATCCTGCAACTGACCGCTTGCTTTTTTCCTTTGAAGCGATTCAGTCAATCTCAAAGCCCACTAGGCGCATCGTGCTTTCTTCAGTCGCTCGGCTTTATGATCCCTTAGGCCTTGTTGGTTCTGTAATTTCAAAGGCAAAGATCTTTCTCCAGAAACTGTGCCGTTAGAAGTGGTCCTGGGATGAAAGTCTTCCTCAAGCTCTTCACTGCGACTGCAATATGATTTGTAGCAGCTTTGTTAGTACGCAGCGCGCCGAATTCCCTAGATGGGTGCTAACATCGAAATCAGAGGTGGAGGTCCATGGATTCTGTGACGCCAGCATTGAGGCGTACGGGGCATGCGTTTATGTCGTGTCCAAGGGTGCAGGATCTGCAAGCTATTTACTTTGTTCGAAGTCCCGAGTTGCGCCGTTAAAGACTGTTACGGTGCCAAAGCTGGAGTTATCGGGAGCCGAGTTGTTGGCTCGACTTATGTTGGAAGTAGAGCAGTTGAAGGTCTACGTTGGAAAATATTTTTGCTGGTGCGACTCTGCTGTCGAGTTTCAACCATTCAGAAGCTAACTAGAGAAATGGAGTGGCGGTATGTTCCCACTTCTTTGAACCCAGAAGATATCCTGTCGCGTGGTGCTCTTCCCAATGAATTGGTTGAGAATAAGCTGTGGTCTCACGGTCCTCCGTTTCTCATTGGATACCAAGAGACGTTGAGAGATCAACCCTGGGGTTACGTGCAAGGGTCCTGCTCATTCAGTCTCCGTACGTGGATATAAAAGCGGTTTCTAAGTACGCTAATTCGTTTCCAGCACTGCAGAGGGTATTTGCTTACGTTTCACAAGTTTTTATTCAACTCATATAAACGAAAAGATGTTTTTTTTTTTTTTAAATTAGCCTTTGCTAACGTTTTCTGATTGTTTGACAACATAAAATTTTTAAGAGTATGTAAATCGTTGCCAACAATGCATCATTTTCTAACATTTTTGTCTCTCTTATTTTTATCTGTGCCGATTTTTATACCCTTGCAGAGGGTATTATAATTTTGTCCAAAAGTGTGCAACGCAGTGAAGGAGACATCTCCGACCCTATAAAGTATATATATTCTTGATCAGGATCACCTCCTGAGTTGATATGAGCATGTCCGTCTGTCCGTCTGTCTGTCTGTCTGTTTCTACGCGAACTAGTCTCTCAGTTTTAAAGCTATCGTCTTGAAACTTTGCACACACCCTACTTTCCTTTGCACGCAGTATATAAGTCGGAACGGCCGGGACTATATCTTATAGCTGCCATATAACTGATTGATCGGAAATGGTATAACTTTGGTGTTTTTAGAGTTACAGAGTTCAGATTTTGTATGAATGCTACTTTTGGCAAAATAATACGACCTACCAAATTTCATAAGGATCGGCCGACTATATCTTATAGCTGCCATATAACTGATTGATCGGAAATGTTATAACTTCGGTATTTTTAAAGCTAGAGAATTCGGATTTGGTACGAATGCTATTTTTGGCAAAATAATACAACATGCCAAATTTCATAAGGATCAGCCGACTATATCCTATAGCTGCCATATAACTGAACAATCGGAAATTACCCAACTTTGGTGTTTTTGAAGATAAAAAGCTGGAACTAAGTAAAGATTCTATTTTTGGTCAGTTAATACAACCTACCAAATTGCATAATCGGCCGACTATATCTTATAGCTGTCATATAACTGAACGATCGGAAATGGTATTTGGTAAAAATACCAACTTTGGTATTTTTGAAGATGGAAGCTTGGTACTTTGTTTTAGATTTTTTATTGTAATAAATTGGTTATATTATGATATTCTTATAAGGATCGGCCAATTTAATCCGATGTTTGCGATATATATCCGGTTTTAACTGCAAGGGTATATCAACTTCGGCTCCGCCCGAAGTTAGCTTTCCTTTATTGTTTTAAATTAAATTGTAACTACTCCATCGCTTGTCTCACTTTGCCGTACCCGGACGTGTTTCTTCGATCGCTCTTGCCAGTTTGCAATTATCTTCAATCTTAGAATTAAAATTTTTTCCTTTCGCGACATGTGGAAATATAACGATTAATTTTAAAAATAAATTTGACTTATTTAGTTCATTGAACACTTTATTTCCTATTTATACATTTAATCGTTTATAGTTATTTTTGTTGCGCTTTAACAATATAGTTATAGTTGGAGAATATACTCCAACATGAAGTCTCTTCGAGCCATATTCTCAGGACGTAACCCGTTACATCAAAGTCACTGGTGAGTTTTTTGTTCTTCACGACGCCTAGCCTTCGTTGCACATCTCTTTTGTAACGTCGTCTCTTACATCTGATCTGATCGACCACTATCAGCTACAGAGTGCTACAGAGTGCCTATCTAAATTCCTTACACTCTACTACAGTGGTCTGCAATCCGTCAACAATAAAAAAAATGTGAATTCGGTGGATCCATCACGGGTGACTTATACCTGTCTTATCAATAAGAAGATTAGCCTGACGTGGTCTTGCATCGTTTGCAGAGAAATGGAGCCAGAGATGCGGACTTTTATGAAATAGACTAGAAATGGGTTCCTTGATGTTCGGAAGCAATTCTCGGCCCTTAATGAGCCATTCCTTGGACTTGAAACCCATTTCCTTGGTCTAAAGTTATTAAGCGAATCTTCCAGACGAAAAATCCCGAACAACAACATGCTGACTTCTAAATTATTGAATACCCTACATACCCTACATGCTGTACAAGTCGATGATTTTTCAACCAAAAATTTTACAGTCGCCTACTTGTCTACCTACCAAGGGGCTTGATGAGCCTTCCTTCAGGGCACTCTAATATTTATTCCTTGCAAGAAACCAGTACAAATCTCGAGCCTCCTATCATCTTGGAGCCTGCATCATTGGACAACCTACCCTCTGCTCTCAAGCAGTCTTTGATGTCTCAAGGCCTCTGACTGGTGTGGCGCCTGAATTTAAATCTTCTGAACCGCTGAGAGCGGTTGCTCCTCATAAGGCCATATTTGTCTCTCGCCTTATGCCGGATGCTACTGTTGATGATGTCAGGAGTCACCTGTTAAACCATTTTAAGGTAGCTTCTAATGAAATACCTCTTTTTAACTTTAACTTCAATCGTAAGCGTTCTATATCTTCTTTTAAAGTTAGTTCTAACTGGTCCCTACCTTGAACCCTAAAGCACTTGATCCTGTAGCTTGGCCAGAGCACAGTATCATTCATGAAATCCTAGCAAAAGACGCTCAGAACCCTATCCCTGCAGAAACTGCTTCAAAAAACTGAATAACAGTATTGTTTGGTCATTGAGCGTTTTCAATGCCGTAAATAAAAATACGAATTAATTAATTTTGAACGTTATAAAAAATGTTTATTCCTGCATGCAGATGAAGCTGGATGATCCGCAGATAGACCAGCTTATGGTGCATGCAGGGACTCAAGTAAAAGTACAGAGAGGGCGGCCCGACTGGTCACTGCGAAGCTAAAGCTCTCGATAATGGAGAGGGCGGCCCGACCTAGACACTGCGAGCTAAAACTCTTTATAGAAAGCTTAGTTGAATCGAGCGGCCGAGAGAGAGTCGGCTTGCGATCAACTAAGCTTATGTACAAACTTAAGCCTAATAAATAAACATCATTACAATAAACATTACATAAACATTATTTAAACATTATTTAAACATAAACATTAAACGCCGTGCTGCTGCTTGACCCGACAAGTATTTTCCTGCTGCTATCAAAACGTTAGAAGTATTCTGGGTAAGCTGAGCCAATTTTTTACAAAGAGTGCTTCTTTTGATTTTGATGATATCGTGCTTACTGAAACTTGACTTAACTCCTTTGTCTCTGATTATAAAATTCTTGTTTCCAAATTCACTGTGTTTTGATTGGATCGTCCAACTTTCGCAGGTGGTGTCCTCATTGCTGTTAGTAACGAGTACCCTGCTGAACGTATTCCTTTCCCGAATGAGTTCGGAATTGAGTTCGTTGCGGTGAAAATTTCACCTGGCTCGTCGCATATTTTCCTGACCTGTTTCTACATTCCTCCCATGGCTGAAGATATTGTATATTTTCACCATCTTGATGCCATTAACTCTGTTTTTTCTTTGGTCAAGGACCGTGATTTAATTCTAATCATGGGAGATTTTAACCTTCCCATCATTTCCTGGATCCCGTCTGAGGTAGACAATTCCCTGCTTTTCAGTTATCATAACGACTTTATCAATGGCTTAACTGATCTTGCCCTACTCCAAATTTATCCAATTCATAAAACTCACGGCAGATTTCTGTACCTTATATTTTCCAATGTGTCATCTTCTGTGACAGCCATTCGGTCCACGCCGCTATCGCTATTCTACACAGTGGTGTCATTTCCGCTTTTTTCCCGTCAGATCTGGGTTTTTTTGAAGCGTGATTGCGGGAAAAATATGAAAACAGCGGGCAGCGGGAATTCTGGCTTTTTGAGCAAATTTACGCAGCTTTTTTTTTTAGTTTACTTTTTGATGCATTCTCTGTTGAAAATATTTTAAAAATCAAAAAGAGACAAATCTCTCCAATCCTTGAGTATTTTGGTACTCCTAATATAGATAAAATTGAACGACTGTACAACGACATAACCCTGGTAGAGAGGGAAAATGTCTATGATACTGTTAAGTTCTGGGCTGAAGTTCTTAAATATCGGGATTCTGGCGGAAACTGCCGTTTTCAGGAATTGGCTTCAGTTGCTCTGCAAATGCAGTCCCTGCCTTGGTCGAATGCCGACGTCGAGCGGGTGCTCAGCCAAGTACATTTAATAAAAACGAAAATTCGAAATAGCATGAGCGTTGAAACGTTAAACGCTATACTGAGTATAAGGTCTATATTTTAATTTGTATCTTCAAATTATAAATTAATTTACTTAAAATTTAAGGTACGGGCTGCGTCGACACAATATGTGCTGTTTTAACTATAATATACCACCCAGCTGCCTATCTACAATTGAAGACAAGAAATTTTATCCAAATGATGATGATGATAATATTGACGACATCTTAAATATTATATAGATCTTAATTTTTGTACATTATTGTTTTTTTTTGGTTTCTTTGTAATGATATCCGTTAGAGAATTACCCATATATTTTATGTTAAGTGGAACTGAGGGCTTATTAGTGAATAACATGCAGTACATTGCCTTATAAAAATCAGTTGTTTTCTTAACTTTTTTTCTCTGGTATTCCGCTTTTTTTAGCTTTTTTTTTCGTTGATCCAGCTTTTTTTGCTCAGAAAAAAGTGACACCACTGATTCTACACTATTAGCATCGGTGTTAATTGATGTGCTCCATAATGATGCTGGCTTTAATGTTCAACCTCGTTTCAAATGCTTCAGAAAGAAGCATCAATCATTTGGCTGAAATCGATTGGAATTTTCTTTCGTCTATAAACACAATTGAAGCAGCTACGGAATTGTTTTACGAAATAATTCATAATGCGTTGAACAAATTTGTTCCTGAAGTCCCATCATCATTGTCTACAAAACCACCTTGGTTCAATAAACACCTTTCACATCTTAAGAACAGGAAATCTAGAGCTTACAAAAAGTTTCTTAAGTTAGGATCGTTGTGCCGTTAGTCAAAATATCTGTATATTCGCAACCTGTTTATTATTCTCAACAATCAACTTTATATGCGGTATATTATGAATTGTAAGGTAAAATGTCGGAATGATCCGAGCTCCTTCTATTCTTTCATCAATATGAAACGTAAATCAAATCTTTTTCCGCCTTCCTTATCATATAAAAATATTTCACATTCTTCTGAGAAGGCGAAAATTTTCCACTTCATAAGAAAGGCTCAAAAGCACTTATTGAGAATTACCGGGATATTGATAAGCTATCTGCGATTCCTAAACTGCTACAGAAACAGTTTTGCAGTGGTTGACGTCGGACCACACGCAGCGTGTTTTGTTTAAAAACATTTCAACACAGATTATAAACGTTTCATCTGGTGTCCCACAAGGTAGTCACTTAGAACTGTCACGTTATGTCTTTCTTTCTCAGACCATTTTCTTCAAGACACCTGTAATTAGACCACCAAAGCAAGATTAAAATATTAAAGGACGCAAAACTTATGCTAAGTGGCTAGGAAAAAGATAATAAAATGAGAAATTATCAGGCGAGCGATAATACGGTTGCGCTCGGCCTACCTAAGGTTGTCTTTGTGGACCACCCTCCCCTTAATGAGGACTGTAGTCCCCATGTCCGCCTCAACGGTTCTCTCTTCACATAACGGTGAGAGTTTGTTGCCTAGGCGTCTGTTGGACTTCACTAGGACTTTTTCCTCAACCTCGAATACTCTATTTTGGCGGGAAGCGTTTTCCTTGTCCCGGAGCTTGTCTTGGGCGAGTTTAATTTTATCTTGTATGTCGTATTGTGGCCCATCTGATTGAGCCTGAACCACGTCAGTCGGTCTCTTGTTGATGACCGAGTGGATAGATTTGTTATATCTGGTCGTGGCCAGAGGGATCAGCTCTACGGTATCGCTGATGCCTTTGTCGATTTTAAGACATCTAGCAAGTTCTACCAAAGTGCTGTGGAAGCGCTCCACTTGTCCGTTGGAGACACTGTGTAGGGGCGGAGCATTTGAGATGCTAACGCCGAAATGGTTTTCCAGCATGGTCACGATGGTGTGCGAGTTCAACGATGGTTCGTTGTCGCAATATATGACCTTGGCCTTGGGGAAAATGTTCATCAGCTGCAGTAGCGCTGGTTTGAGATCCTCTATAGTTCTAGAGGGAACTGGTTGGACCACGGCAAATTTCGAGAATTTGTTGATGCACGTAAGGAAATATTTTTTATCCGTGGAGAAGACGTCTATGTGAAGCATTTCCCCTACTTGAGATGGGATTGGAGTTTCGCCAAGCTCTTGTTTTTTCGGATGTCTGTAGTATTTGGCCTTGGAGCAAGTCTTGCATGAAATGACTATTTCGTTCGCTAGCTTGGCCATTTTCGGGAAGTAGTGCTCGGAGAGTACCTGCTTCACGTTCTCTTGGGCAGATCTGTGAAAAATTTCCGTTACTCGGTTTTTGCAGTGCCAGAATTTAGTGGCAGGGAATTGTCGAATTAGTTTGTCCTGTATCACTGCTAGCGTATGCAGATCGCAATGAATGGCGTTTACGCCTTTAGGAACTATTATGGTTGCGAGCTCCTCCAGTAATGAAGTCAAGTGAAGTCAAAGATATGGCAAGTGAAGTCAAAGATATGGCGTCTCTTGTTTCCGAAGAGAACGAAGCTCCGCTTTGACGGACAGCGTGCTTCCTCCAGAATTATCTGGTTTTGAAAGCAATTTAGGGGCTTGTCTCTTCCTCTTCTACAACGTTGAGTTGTTGTCTCGAGAGGGCATTAAAAACTCTCGAGTATCAGATGTGTCAATTAACGTAAAGATGTATGACAAGAAATAAATATAACAGACTAGTGTCACTTATCTCTTAATCTAAATAAAATAAGTGCACAAGAAAATTCCCCTGGAGTAATTAAAAACTTTGACCAACACGTACCGTGATAAAGCTGTAAATACTTTTATAGAGGCTAGTATATGCTAAGATTATTAGCCGTATTAGCCAAGATTTGATCCATGCCAACCAATAGACCTTATGGGGGACTTTAATCGCAGATACCATGTCCAGAAAACAGCCTCTGTAATCGCCAGAATTACAAAAACATTCCCATAAGAAACTGACCTATTGTCTGACACACCGGTATACAGCAGACACTTAAATGAAACTTAAATTTAAGAATTGCTTCGAGATAATCGTTAATGGCTTAATTTAAAGACAATAAATTCGTTTCGCTTTTCATAAAACTCCCTTGTCCGACAAATATATCGAAAAAACATTTTCGCATTTTCTATCAATGAAGGAAAAATTAAATTCACGAGGTTTCCCATTCACTGAATTCACTGCCAATAAAAGTCTTCACGACTTTTTAAGAAGCGAACATCAATTTTGGGATTATCTGGATATTACAGACGATTAATTCGTGATTACGCAAAAATTGCTAAACTACTAACAATACCCTTAAGGGATAAAAACAGTAGACTTTCGAAAAATGTTTCAGGAAAAATTTAAAGTAATACTAGACGAAGGTGTTATGGCACCTTTCTTTAAATTAAAGCAAACACTCATCTCAGGTGATGTGTTACTAGCCTATCCAGACGCCAAAAAGGAATTCAAACTAACAACCGATGCTTCTTATTTTGCCCTAACTTATGTCATAATAATAAGAATGTATGCAAGACAGAATGCAAGAGGTGACATCAGTGCGGCGAATTCAGGTCCCGCACCTATGGTAGAGCCATCAGCTCAAAGCGAATTACATAAAATTCAAATTAAACGGTTCGCTGGCAATTGGAGTGGCCAGCTTTTAAAGACATTTACGAGAACAAAATTCACAAAAAGGCGAATTTGACAAATACAATTTTCATTATCTGAAATCTCTTCTAATCGATGCAGAAACCTTGCGTAAGTTGTTAGACAGCGCAAACGAAATCGTGCGTGGTCTAGATGCCACCGAGGAAACTGGAAGAAACTGTTGGATCATCTATCTGGCGCTGGAAAAACTGGTCCCAAACGCGAAACAACTGCAGGTAAAACGGCAGCCTCTATTTGTGACAAATGATAGAAGGTCACACATTCGTTGGTTGCGCCACTAACCATACAGCATATAGACAACCCATTTCATACAACGAAAATAAACGCAAAAATTTCTTGCGACAGGCCCCATCAGTCCCTAGAGAGGATTTCTTACGCTCATCGTTCGTTCATCTTACGCTCATACTCTCATTAAATGCTTTCTGTTTTTCAATCTCTGAACGGGTGTATGTGTGCGTGCGATATTGTTTCGAAGCCAGCGCACAATATTTTGATTTTTCTTACTTTTCAGGCTTGCTTCCCTAACAAAATTCGGGTATTCGTTATTAGGTGAAATGACGAAAGAAATTATATTATTTTTTATATTATATTTTTTATTATTTCAGCATACATTTTAAATTTATTTAGGAATAAGATTAAGTGTTGGCAGTAAAATGTTTTGCATATATATATTTTTACGAATCATTAAAAATCAATATACTGAGATTGGAACAGGGTATATTTCAGTCGACATCACTTAAAACGCCAATCGCTTTTAAGTTTTTGTTGTTCTTCATGTGGATTGAGCCTACATACCCTACCGATGGATGATTTTTAGGGGACCGGACAGCAACAAAAATATTAAAAATTTTTTTTAGAACACTGGCTATGAATTTTCCTTTCATTTAATAAATGTATGACTTAAAAATTTTAAAACAAATTTCCATTTCTCTACTTTTAATGGATGTTTACAACAAATTATATCAAAGAAAATTTTTGGAACAAGTTCGTACCCTTTTTTAAATTTAAAAATTTAAATTTACATTAAAGTTGACTAAATAAGAGAATTTCTTCACTTAAATAAAAATTCAATTTAAAAAAATCAATAAAAACAGACTGAAAAAAGTCAAAGTAAAGTTTTGTGTCTGCTCACTCCCCTAAAAATAATCCATCAGTAGAGTATGCAGGCACAATCCACAAGGAAAACTCTCTTTGCTACAATTGTCTGAAAACTGGTCATGGGGTCAGAAAATGCAAATCGGCGTTAAAGTGCAGAAAATCGTTTGACAAGCATGGTTCACTGTTGCACCTGCAATTTACGCAACACGCTATTGGCACAATCGTTTAAGCTTGTGAGGATCAGGATGATATCAAGGCACACATCTCAAAGGTGACTTTAAGTCGCGTCGCATAAACAGAAACTGGCACCGAAACAATTGCACAAGGCACTACAAATTTAATACAAGCAAATGGATGGAACAGAAGCACCCTGTCCAGGGCGTGGTCAACGTTCACAACGCTAGAAACCAGGCTCACAACGCACTTGGTTTGCCACGTACACCATCTTGAAGCAGATCAGAGCAGAAAAAACAAGAGGATGCAGCACTCTACCTATCCAAATCCGCATTTCAGGTTTTACTGGTAGCCCAGGCTAAAGTGGATGGAAAGGTTAATTTATCATTGGAAAGGCAGAGCATCGATGCTCAATGAGGTAATTTTAAATTGCATATAGGAAAAGGAGCAACATCCGAGAGTAGACGTGAGATAATATACTTATGTATATACTTATACGTGATATATGTATATGTACAATAGGCTAAAAAAAAGTTGTTAATAAAATACAAGAGGTGAAACAGGACTATGAGGACAAAGGAGTTAGTTACGTGTTCATACATGGCGACGAGATAAAAAAAAACAACAACAAGAGTGTTAACGTTTCAAATAAACAAAGTGTTGTGCCGAAATAATTTGTGCAGTTGCAAGCCTAAAGAAAACAAAAAAGGAAAGCTAACTTCGGGCGGAGCCAAAGTTGATATACCCTTGCAGTTAAAACTGGATATATATCGCAAACATTGGATTAAATTGGCCGATCCTTATGAGAATATCATAATATAACCAATTTATTACCATAAAAAATCTAAAACAAAGTACCAAGCTTCCATCTTCAAAAATACCAAAGTTGGTATTTTTACCAAATACCATTACCAATCGTTCAGTTATATGGCAGCTATAAGATATAGTCGGCTGATCCTTATGAAATTTGGTAGGTCGTATTATTTTGCCAAAAGTAGCATTCGTACAAAATCGGAACTCTGTAACTCTAAAAACACCAAAGTTGGGTAATTTCCGATTGTTCAGTTATATGGCAGCTATAGGATATAGTCGGCCGATCCTTATAAAATTTGGTAGGTCGTATTATTTTGCCAAAAATAGCTTCCGTACAAAATCTGAACTCTGTAACTCTAAAAACACCAAAGTTATACCATTTCCGATCAATCAGTTATATGGCAGCTATAGGATATAGTCTAGTTTTGCGTAGACTAGTTTGCGTAGAAACAGACAGACGGACAGACAGACAGACGGACAGACGGACAGACGGACATGCTCATATCAACTCAGGAGGTGATCCTCATCAAGAATATATATACTTTATAGGGTCGGAGATGTCTCCTTCACTGCGTTGCACACTTTTGGACAAAATTATAATACCCTCTGCAAGGGTATAAAAACAATGCCAATTGTTATTTGTTTTAATGCAAATTGTTAATGCCAGTTTGTTGGTAGGCGTTCAAAAAGAACGCAGGAATACGTTTTATTGATATGCAGAAGGAACGCAAAGCAAAGTGCTGGGGTAGTACCAAGAGTACGTGCCGAATAAAATCGTATTAAGCTGACTCTGTTAGGGACTATACAAAAGTATGAGCCGCAAGAATATGTTATAGCTGACCGCGGGTTAGTGCCCAACCTAAGAACAACTGATTATTTAAAAAATCTGACTGAGTCAGTGGCAGTTTGCCAAATAACAAAGATTTAATTTCTCATTTCAGACATAACTAGCAATAATAATGGAAAACATAATTAAGCCATGTTTCGATGAAACCATGGAAAAGTCTCTTTTCCGCCTTAAGTGGGAGCAGAACTGAAATTTTGAGAGGAATTTGTTTAGGAATATCTGTCCTACAGAAAGAGAAAGTTTGTGTTAAGATTACGTCATCAAATTAAAAAATTTTGGGGCCACTAAAGCAGAAGTAGAGTAATTTCTCTAAAGGACAAGATAATAGATTGTTGGGTCGGGGTGGATCTAAAAAAGAAACTTCTGAAAAATGAGTACACTTTGTCTCAGGTGATTGATGCCTGCCAAGTCGATGAAGAAATTAGTTAAAAGTCCAATATATTGCGGTCAAAGACAGGTATTCAGGTACAAAGGACATATGTTAGGCGTTAACTCTGCTTCTGAAATTTTTCAAAGAAGACTTGAGTAACTTTTAGCATCATGTATGAATGTGATGAACTACTTCGACGACATCATTATTTTCGGAAAATTCGAGAAACACTATGACGAAGCATTTTTAAAAAGTCCTCAGGGAAAGTAACGGAATTTAAAACGAGGGAAAATGTGTTTGGAAAACATTGAATAAGGCATCGAATAAAGCATAAAGGCATCGAAGTAGATCCTGAAAAGGTCCAAGTGATCCTCTCATTTCCTCCTAGAGATTCCTACAACAAAGAGAAGACTTGAAGTTTTTTAGGACTTGTTACTTATGTTGGTAAATTTATACCCGACCTGGCGTATTACACAGAGCCTTTACAGAGAAAAAGGAGAGAACTGTTGCAAATTCAATTATGGCCTTTTGAAGATTTTAAGCAAAAAAAACTGTTTTCAAACCAACCTCAAACCACCGGTACGAATAAAACGTTGCAAGCGTTCAAGTTTTAAGTGGTTTATAAAGCTGGCAGGGAAAACATTTCAGACAGTGTATCTCGACTATGCGAATTACCTGAAACAAATTCTAGCTGGAAAATAACGGAAATAATGGTGATAGCACTGTAGAGTGATGACCTGTTTCACCAAACAGTTTTTATCCTTATCAGTACGACATCTCTATGTTAGGAAAGATCTTTTTACGGGGAACACGACTAAGTATCCCAAAAATTCTGCGGAAAAGAGTTCTAGAACTAGCTCAGGAAGAACCCCCCGGTGAGTCGGCCATTGATCGAGATTAAGAATTCATGCAAAGATTGTGTGCTAGTATCTCAACCATCAAGGCCTGCTCCGATACAGAGAACTGTTTTTCCAACATGCCCATGGAGCTCTTTAGCAAGAGTCTCTCAAACTCCAGGGCCTCTCCCAAGGCCCATTTATCGACTATTATTGCAGGTAATTGTAAATCGAATTTTTACAGTCCATATCGTCGGCAATTATCAAGCAATTATCGGGGCCATGAAAGAAATATTTTTTAGCGATTGGGTTTCCCAAAATATCTACGAACGGATAACGGAAGACAGTCCATAAGTTCGAACATTTATAAGGGATGCGAGCCATTTAAAGAAAATTCCAGCCGCGAGTACAAAAATTGACTTACCGAATCTATCATCGACTACAGCGGATTCTGAAAAGAGACCAAAACATTCGATGGACATACCCGAGCAAAGCAACACATCGTCTGGACTTAAGCTTGTTAACAAAGGAGGGATGTGGGTATCGGTGCGAGAGAGTGTCTCTGAGTTCCCCACTGAGACAGGCGAGGGTCCGTGCTCTGATTCGGATCAGGCGGACGGAGATTAGAAAAGGAGCAACAACCGAGAGCAGACGTGTGCTAATATACTTACATATGTTCAATAGACTAAGAAAGTTATTGTAAGTTGTTAATAAAATATAAGATGTGAAACATGGAGTTAGTTATGGGTTGATACACACTAATTACCACATAATCCTTTATTGGGTGGTGTCGGGTCAGGCAGCAGCGGTGTAATTTTAATGTTTAAATATGTTATCGTAATGTTTGGTAATGTTTATTTATTAGGCTTAAGTTTATACAAAAGCTTAGTTGATCGCAAGCCGACTCTCTCTCGGCCGCTCGATTCAACGGGCTTTCTATAGAGAGTTTTAGCTCGCAGTGTCTAGGTCGGGCCGCCCTCTCCATTATTCGAGAGCTTTAACTTCGCAGTGACCAGTCGGGCCGCCCTCTCTGTATTTACTTTCGTCCCTGCATGCACCATAAGCTGGTCTATCTGCGGATCATCCAGTTTCATCTGCATGCAGAAATAAACATTTTTTATAACGTCATACTAAATTTAAATTCGTCTTTTTATTTACGGCATTGAAAACGCTCAATGACCAAACAGGTGGGAAACTTAGAGTAGTTTTCGACGGCTTATATCGTGACGTCAAAGTTAAGGCGTTAAACGACACAATCTCGATTGGACCCAATATTCAGCCACCTGTTTTCTGTGTGTCTGAGGTTCCGAATGTATAAATACGTTTTTTCAGAAGACATAGTCAAAATGTTCCGTCAAATCTGGGTGAGTGAAAAACATAGAGAATTTCAGAGAATCATATGACGCGAGGATCCGTCAGATCCTATCAAGCTCTTCCAACTTTGCACGGTGACGTATGGAACATCATGCACACCATTTCTAGCATTACTGGATCAACTGGCTGCTCACCACCGAAAGTAGTTTCAAACTGCAGCAAAAAACTTGATATAAGACTTCTAACAAGATTTCCCCCGGAGGATAACAAGGGATCCTCAAAATGCAGCCTTAGAACGTTGATCGAGAAGGCTGCATTAGCACCCTTAGGACATATTGTCGTACACTATAAATTTAACAAAGAGTCCAAGCTGCACCAAGAGGAAAGTATGGTTAGATGTCTCACGCATATTCGACCCTCTTGGTCTATTGGCACTAATCGTTGTTCAATTCAAAAATTTTTCTCTGGCTGTTCAAATCTGAAAATCTGTTCAATTCATCTGAACCACTTGTCAAAGAATTCGCTCTGTAGGTCGTCGTCCCAGTTGAAATTCAACAGCCAGAGAAAAATTTTTGAAAATTTACGAAAGCATACGCAGCCGTAGGGAAAAGCCGAATGGTCAGCCGAGGCCATGAGGAGCTGAAGGACAAGGATCAACTTAGGATCAATTAGTAAGATTAAAAAATTATCCCAGAATATGGACTTTCATAGACCTTTTACTTCAGAAAATATATTAATTCTTATTTAAAATATATATCCTAACGATTCTTATAATTATAAAATAAGGTATACTTGGAAAAAGTAATAGATGTCTCCTCAGAAACCGAGCAGAATGAGATAGGGATTAAAGAAAACGGATGAGCACACAGATGATTAAATCCAGATGAAGTAACGTAGGGTAAAGCAGATATCAGTTTTTATTTGAAAAGTCTTTATTTCTATTTTTATTTTGAAAAGTTTTTATTTTGAAAATTTTTAAAATTTTTATTTTGAAAAGTCTTGTTTCTTGAATAACTCACGCAAATGTAAAAGTATTCCTGTACTTTCTCCCAAACTACTTATCTTAAACTAAATTTATCTTAAGGGGGGACATCTGAGTAACAGGCGAAAAAAAGCGGATTTTCTGGAATTTTTTTTGGCCAAATCAAAACAGCTAATCGAAAATTTATAAATGAGGTTTTATTATATTATATTTAAAGTACACACTAAAATTTTTTTTAATAAATCGAAAACAAAATGGCGGCCCTGCAGCCCTTATTCGTAGGCCCTATTTTTTTAAAGGGGGTCCTTGCCGAACACCTAACGTCCTTAATTTTTGATCTAGAACAAAAAATCTAGTTTGGTTAGTTTCTGTATCTCAACGGCTATCGACACACGTAGGATTTTTTTGTTATATTGATTTTTTGCAATATAGTGCAATCAATTTTCACGAGCAAAAAACCTCACAAAATTTTTGATAAAAAAAAAGTAAGCAAAATAAAAAAAAAATTGTGTGTCGATAGACATAGGTATTCTGAGTATACTGTCAAAATTTTAGATCGATAGGTTAAGAGTTGTTCGAGTTATGTGTTCGGCCAACTCAAAAAAAGCGGTTTCGAGAAAAACGCGTTTAAAGTTTTAAGTACTGTGGGATATGCCTCACTTTAGACACTTGTGCCGGACTCTATCTTTTGATATGTCGTTTTTAAGACCCTAAAGAATTTTTTAAGCGAAAAAAAAAATTCCCATTTTTTCAAAATTCTACTCAGATGTCCCCGTTAAACAAATTTAGGCAACGGTTTAAATAAAAATGTTTTCATTAAAACAATACCTTTTGGTCATTGATAATTTTCAATGCCAGTAAAATAAAAAGCAACTTGTATTAAATTAAACGTTATAAAAATTTATTTGACCGCATATGAAATTGGGATGTATTTATATGTGTGAAATCCAATTTAGGGTGCGAGCGCAATAAGACAACGATCGAGAGTGACGCCAACCTTCCATAATAGGCTGAGCGGATACTCGCTAGCTTTAGATGCCGAATTAGTAAAGACGAGCGGTCGACAGGGAGTCAGCTTTCGACCAACAATACTTAATTAAAGTTAAACTTTATTAAGTTAATAATTAATTATTTAAACTAGTTGCTTGCCGCTTGACCTTAAAAATACTCTTTGTTATTACTCATTCTGCCTTTTGTTAAAATATTCAACGTGAAATTAAGTCACAATATTTTTTATTAGTTTTGAAATAAATATTTACATAGTTACTTAAAATTTATACAAGCTTCATTTGCACTACTATCGTAATAACATAATGGTCCTACATTGCTGACTGGGTAAATCCATTTTTTTGATTCGGATTTGGAGCTGATCAACGTTTCATAATTGTGAAGTGGACGAATTGAAAGATGCTGCTTATTGATGAAATCTGAAGCGAGTTGTTGTTTTATTTTTAAACTGCATTCTTGGTCTTTAATTGTCAAAGATTTAGAGTAAAATTTATCTTTGAATAATTTTGAGTTTGTTGTTTTTGAAACGCTTCCCGCGATCATAGTCTTGGAATTATTACGGTGAGTTAATGTTTTTGAATGTCTGTCCAATTCATCCTTTTCCTGAAAAAAATATTTAATTTTGAAAGGTTATTAATTTAAGAAAAATAACGATTTAATGGTTCAAAACAAGAAAGGACAGCTAACATCGGGCGGAGCCGAAGATGATATACCATTGCAGTTAAAACCGGATATATATCGCACACATTGGATATGGTTGGCCGATCCTTATGGCAATATCATAATAAAACCAATTATTACAATAAAAAATCTAATACAAAGTAGCAAGCTTCTGATCTGATGACCCTCGGCAAGGGTATAATAATTATGACAAGAAAGGAAAGTTAACTTCGGGCGGAGCCGAGGTTGATATACCCTTGCAGTTAAAACAGGATATATATCGCAAACATCGATTAAATTGGCCGATCCTTATAAGAATATCATAATATAAAAAATTTATTACAATAAAAAATCTAAAACAAAGTACCAAGCTTCCATCTTCGAAAATACCAAAGTTGGTATTTTTACCAAATACCATTTCCGATCGTTCAGTTATATGGCAGCTATAAGATATAGTCGGCCGATCGTTATGCAATTTGGTAGGTTGTATTAACTGACCAAAAATAGAATCTGTACTTAGTTCCAGCTTTTTATCTTCAAAAACACCAAAGTTGGGTAATTTGCGATTGTTCAGTTATATGGCAGCTGATCCTTATGAAATTCGGCATGTTGTATTATTTTGCCAAAAGTAGCATTCGTACAAAATCTGAACTCTGTAACTCTAAAAACACTAAAGTATAAAAAGAGTTACGGTAAGCCGTAAAGCCTCGGTATGGTAAAGGTATCCGAAAAGCCTCCAACCGATTCGTTTTTATACCCTTGCAGAGGGTATTATAATGTTGGTCAAAAGTGTGCAACGCAGTGAAGGAGACATCTCTGACCCCATAAAGTATATATATTCTTGATCAGGATCACCTCCTGAGTTGCTATAAGCGAACTGTTTTTCATTCATCGAAAAGCATTGTTAACAAAATATTCTACAAATAAATAAACAAAATGCATTCTTCACATCAATTCTGCTAAAGTACCACTGCCAGATCCAGCAATTCCATCGCACATACAGGCCACCGAACGATGTGTGCAGTTGTTAACACATGTCTCACGACGAGTTATGCCACAGAATCGAGATGCTGTTATGTCATTGACTTTAGAAAATCGTTCCAAAGTTCCTCAAATGGAGTCAAAGAAAGACTTGAGATGACGTTATATTCCAAGTAAACAAAATGCAAAAATTACCTACTTGTTGGAAAGCAAATAAACTTTATAATACAAAATAAAATTAAATTCCGCCTTTTATCATGCCACGCCTACTTTTATTTAGTTGCGTAAAATGCCTTTGATATTTCAATTTCCAGATCGATACCGTACTTCGTTAAAAAGTTACAGAAGCAATGCTCCTACTTTCTTATATGAGGCTCCTCAGTTCATGGCTAGTTTGACACTTTTTTTCGAAATAAAAAATAAATTATAACTTAAATAAGATTTAAAAAAATATTATAAAGTTTGTTGTAAAAAGATGAATCAGAATTGACTCCAACATAATTGGAAAATGCGTATGTTTTTTTTTAAATACATTAAAATGTCTTAAATACATCGAAATACCTTATGTACCTCATAGTGAAAACTTTAAGCTTCACGGCACGAGCTAGGAATTCATTTTAGACACATGGTTTCATGGTGAAATTTTCTTAGAATTCCTCGTAGATTCCGATTATGGGGGACGATTTTAAGGATTTTTTTGGACAGGAACAAATTGACCCGCCCTAATATAGACGCTTGGGACTTTCTTTTAGATTTTGTATTGTTATAAATTGGTTATATTATAATATTCTCATAAGGATCGGCCAACTATATCCGATTTTAGCGATATTTATCCGGTTTCAACTGCAATCAACTTCGGCTCCGCCCGAAGTAAACTTACCTTTCTTGTTTTTTTTTTTTGCGGTCTGTTAGAAATTTGGGAAATGGCTTGCGCATTATTAAGTGCATCGAGAAACTATTTATTAGTATTTATTAAGCTAATTGTTGCTTATTAACTCAGAATAAAGTATAAAAAATAAAATAACTATCAGAATAAAGATTGCATCCCAGTTAAGACCTCTAAGTGAAAATGTTAAGAAATTCTTTTGTAGAATCTGTTTTGTAGAATCCGTGCGTTCCGAATGAACTCCATATTGGGGAGTCCAGACACATGAACCGTATTCCAGTATCGGACGGACCAAAGAAATGAATAATGTTTTGGTTATGTACGGGTTATTAAATTCTTTTGACCACCTTTTAATGAAACCAAGGACTCCTTTAGCCTTATTAACCATTGTGGAAATATGGTCGGCAAATTTAAGTTTATAATCTAATAGGACACCGAGATCATTAACCTGAGTTAATTTTTCTTAGGCAATCCCATAGAGAGAGGACGTCACCAGCAGTGGGCAAGAACTATAAAAAGACATAAGCTTTCATTTTCAACCATTCTTCCATTTCATCCATAAATGATTAATAAATCATTTGCTAAAAACCATTTTTGAAAGATTTCAGGATCGCATTGAAGGTTGCATTGGCCAGAGATGGATATTTATTGAAGACAAAGCTTAACATCATCTGCATACATGAGAACAAGGGAGTTCTTTTAAGCACGAAGAAAGTCATTAATAACAAGAAAGGAAAGCTAACTTCGGGCGGAGCGGAAGTTGATATACCCTTGCAGTTAAAACCGGATATATATCGCAAACATCGGATAAAGTTGACCGATCCTTATGAGAATATCGTAATACAACCAATTTATAACAATAAAAAATCTAAAACAAAGTACCAAGCTTCCATCTTCAAAAATACCAAAGTTGGTACTGTTACCAAATACCATTTTCGATCGTTCAGTTATATGGCAGATATATAGTCCGCCGATCATTATGCAATTTGGTAGGTTGTATTAACTGACCAAAAATAGTATCTGTACGAACTTCCAATTTTCTATCTTCAAAAACACTATCGGAGTAACACTATATATTGTCCATAACTCCGGACAGATTTTAAATATAACTATTGATTGATTGATAATAAAAAAAAAAAATCAGAGCCCTGCCCCAACGAAAAAACAGACTTAATGGCCTCAAGGTGGTAAAAATATACAATATCTTCAACCATGGTAGGAATGTAGAAACCGGCCAAGAAAATATGAGACGAGCCAGTTACAATTTTTAGCGCAATGAACTCTATTCCGAACTCATTCAAGAAAGGAATAAGTTCAGCAGGGTACTCATTATGAACACCAATGAGGACCCCACCTGCAAAAGATAGACGATCCAATCGAAACACAGTGAACACAGTGGGAACAAAAATTTCATATTCAGAGACAGAGGAACTAAGCCAAGTTTCAGTAAGCGCGATCGCATCAAAATCAAAGGCTAGACTAGGAATTCATGAATGATACTGTGCTCAGGCCATGCTACAGGATCAAGTGCTGTTTCGAGGTAGGAATCCGGTAGGACTATTTTAAAAGAAGATATAGAACGCGTATGTTTAAAGTTAAACTTAAAAACAGCTATTTGATTAGGAGCTACCTAAAAGGGTTTAACAGGTGATTTCCGACATTATCAACAGTAGCATTCGGCATGAGGAGCACCCGACCTCAGCGTAAGTCCAGAAGATCTAACTTCAAGTGCCGCACCAGTCAGAGGCCTTGGATACAGCACAGCACGAGCAGAATGTAGGTTTTCGAAGGTTTTGTTCTCGGTACACTGATCGCTTCTGGCAAGGGATCAATATTAGAGTGCCTTGCTGGAAGACTCATCATGTCCCTTGGTACTGGAACAGTAAAATATTTGTTGTTGAAAATTCATCGACTTGTACAGCATTGGTTGTAGGGGTACCCAATAAATTAGCAATCAGCAGGTTGTTGTTAGGAATTTTTCTTCTTGAAGATTCGCTTAACAACTTTCGACCAAGGAATTGGGTTTCAAGTGCAAGGAATGTCTCATTAATAGCCGAGAATTGCTTGCGAACATCAAGGAAACCGTTTATAGTCTGTTTCATAAAAGTGCGCATCTCTAACTCTTTTTCTCAGCAAACGATGCAAGACCACGTCAGGCCAATCGTCTTATTGATAAGATCACTTAAGCGTCCATTGTGTCCTCCTCCAGAACATTTAATATGTAGCAGTTGTTGCAAAGCCAGCAAGACAGGTATGAGTCACCCGTGATGGATCCACCGAATTTACATTTTTTGGCAAATTAGACTCATCGTTGACGGATTGCTGACCACTGTAGTAGATTGTGAAGAATTAAGGTAGGTACTATGAGTGCCTCTGTTTTCTGAGTAAAGGAGAAAATATAATTCTATGATCGAAGTTAAGTGCAATCTGGCGAGAGCGATTAAAGAAACACATCCGGACACAGCAAAGTGGAGTGAGCGATTGAAAGAATCAAATTCTTTACTGAAGTATGTGTAAATAACATCAGTTTGAACTCCCTTTCGAAAGCCATCTATGACAAAGGATGTCTAGGGTGACCAGGCGTCCGTATTAATACGGACATGTCCGTATTTTCAGCTCTGTGTCCGTTAGTCCGTATTTTTTGTAAAATGTCCGTATTTTTCGCGTTTTTGACGAAAAACCAGGTTGCACCTGAAATTTTTCCGAAATGAGTTTCTAGACTTAAACATTCGAAAGCGCCCGCGCTCGCAGTTGACGTCTCGCTAGTCGTGACACGTCACACGTTTAGAAGACGCGCAATCAGTTTACCATGCGTTATACGGTAAAATTCCCTAGAAATATTGGACGATATTTATTCTGGTTACTTTTTCTGGTATTCTGGGGCGTCTGGTTATTCGGTTTGCTATGCATGCATTAGAGGTCTGCATGAATAGCTAAAAAACGACATTCAAATGCACAACCTTGAAAATGAGTTGAGTGAGATAGAATGCTGAGACGAAAATTAATGAATGAGTGAGTGCGACTGTATAGGTCTCACTCGCACAACATTCGGGGATTGAAAACCGAATTGAATGAGTTAGAGTTACAGTTCGCATTCGAATTGTTTCGAATGCATTCTAGAATGTACCATACAACTATGCATATTTGCCTGTTTTTTAGACGCTGATAATAAAATAATTGAAAAGTGAAAGCAAGTCATTGTTTTTTTTCAGAAATATTCATTATTATGTTGTATATTTTATTTTACATATTTTAATTATAAAAATGTAAAAATATTTTCAATTTTTATTAATAAATTCTTTTCCAACAAAATTTTGCCGCTAAAAAAATTTTATAAAATTGTTTAATTTGGAAAATCTTAAGAAAACTAAACAAAAAACACTAAGATAATAATAATAACAGTTAAAAATCATAAGTAAAAAAACACTTTCATTATAATTCACCTTTAGGTCAATTCCCTCATTATGGAAGAAGTATTAGGGAAGCGTTTTGCTCAACAGAAGAAAATAATTGAATGAATGCTGCATTCCTCATTCCAAAAGCACTCTTTTTACTTTCCACCCCAATTCACTTTGTTTCAAAGCAAGGTAATGCCCATGAGTTAGAATGCTCTCTCACTCTCCCACTCCCTCTCACTCAATTCGTTGTGTCTCTTGCACTCTTTCATTCTATTCCATTCGGATGTATTCTATGGCTGAGGCAATAAGAATGTATTCCTGCAGACCTCTAGTATGCAAGTTAAATTGTTTGTAGTTCGGTGAATTAAAAAAATGAAAATTTTATTTTTTAATTTCACAACTTGGTGTTAAACCTTTATTTATTAAACGCAAAATTACAAGACACTTTTGGTTTTTTCTTAAATACTTTTGTCAACCGTTCGCGGTCTCGGTCAAAATAGGACTGCTTCTTAATTCTTAATCTGATCCAAAGAACCTCGGCCATCAGTTGTGTTTAGATTAGAGGCTTAAGATGAAACTGTCGCATCTTATTGTGAAATTCGATTAAGCTAATCGATGCAATTTGGTGGGTACTTGAAACGCAAAAGGCGTAATTGATTGGGCTTCGGAGGGAAGCTGATGTTTACTTTTGATTTTGATTTGTTTATGGGGAACCGAGATCGCGCCTCAGAGCCAAAGACAAAGCCGAAGGCAAATGCAGAGTTTGAAAATATTGTTTATAAAATTCATAAGTGGAAAGCCATAAGTGGCCTGGATTTATGGGTTGGATAATTGAGCCAAAGATCAAGCCAAAGGCAAATGCAGAGATTGAAAATATTGTTTATAAAAGGCATATGTGGCCTGTATTTAGGGGTTGGATAACTCTCCCCCTTCTAAAATGGATCGTCCCGATTCAATATGAAACTCGTTTAAATGATCTCTTAATTCTGTTAAAAAAATTTCTTGGTTAATAGATTTTTCTGGTTCAGGCCGATGTTTTTTGGTTACAAATAATATAGCATTTTTGTATTTTATAATAAGTGAAAGAATCAAAAATATAATGATTAAAATTAATAATATAAAGGTAAGTGATATTTTAGTATTCTTAATTTTAACGAATGGGTTTAAAATGTTTATATTATCTAAAGAAAGATCAGAGTTATTTGATAATATGTAATCGGATATTTTATAATTTTTAAAGTGGTTCGTAGTTACGTATTCAAGAATTTTATTTTGCAAATTAGTATATGAGATATTATTAATTTTAGTTGTACCATTAAATGTTATTAAAAACGAACCGTTTAAATGGGAGTTGTTAACAATATTGTTCCCATTTATAAGGATGGCACCATCTTGTATGATGTCTATTTCTTTATTTTTTTCTCTTATTTTTTTACAGGTTGATTTCTCACCATTTAATAATCGGGTAAAACACGTTTTTTGGTTACTTAGAGTGCAATAATTATTAAAAAGTTCGTTCTTAAAATTAGACATTTCGTAAAAAATATTTTCGCATTTTGCGACTTGATCGCTTAATACTAGTTTTCCATCGATTTGGGAAATCGCTCTAGCGTGATATATTTCACATCTGTTTTTTATTATTGGGTATTTTATATAAATTATTAAAAGTTCTTTATGCAATGCGATTTTAAAAGAAGAGATGTCCATTAAATCAGCTATAATTACTGGTTTTTGTTCATGTTTTAATATTTCCAAGATGTCATCATTGTTTAAAATTTTGGTGTTAAAAACGTCTATTTTTGCTAGAGTGATTGTGTCAATTAAATTTTGCAGATCAAATGTTAATAATCGCAAGCGATGTTTTCGAAGTGGTAGATCTTGATCAATAAATACTTTTTTAAAATCATCGGAAAGAGATTCTATTTCTTTGAATAATCGGGAATTGATAATAGACTGCTTATTATTGTTTTCAATTAATTCATTAATTTTATTCTGAACTGTAATAAAATCATCATGGTCCGGAGTTCCAGCTAACCATTTCCACACGGTGCCTAACTCATTTATCCCTCTTTTTGATCTAGTTGATACTAATTGCGATAAAATTAGTTTGATTACTTTTATGTCATATTTAATTTCCCATTGTGACCTTTTATTAGTATCCCTTTTAATATTATCTGATTCCAAATTTATTATTTCTTTATAAAAGCTTAAGTTAGTTACATGGAATAAATCTGCGTATGAATCGTACGTCAATACGTCTTTATTGTCCTTAAATAGGAGATATTCGTGACTTGTATAGTCAATTATTTCTGATTTTGTTAATAAAATAAGGTGTAGTATGAGCACCTGATAAAACATTTTCTGGGAAAGGAAAGAAAAAAGGATAATATATAAATACTTAGAATTTTATATTATCTTTGTGAATAATTCTATTTCTATTGTTGATTATTATTTTGTTGGGTAAATTTTCCTTAACTATTTGTTTTTTATATCTGGTTTTAAGTTTATTTCTTTCCCCGTGTTTCTTTTCATAGACTACCTGTCCTACATGATATTCTTTTTCTTTTCTGTTTTCATTATGTGTTTCCAACATTTTCTCTTGAGTATTTTTCAAAAGTTCAGGAATGTTATCGTGCTCTATTTTATTATATAATACGTCAAAAGGTTTTTGGTTCGTTGTAGAATGAATGCTCTGATTATATTCTTGAGCGGCTCTTATTATTATTTCGGAAAAGTCAGTTAAATTAAATTCTTCTTTAATGCATCGAGCTAATTCTGTTAATGTAAAATGTGCCCTTTCAACCTGTCCGTTTGACGTGCTGTGCCTCGGATCTGCGTAATGTAAAGTTAAATTGCACCTTTGTGCGAAAGATTTAAATTGGGCCGAGGTAAAGCTCGGTCATTATTACTTTTGCTTGTGGAAAATGCTGAAGAAGTTCCATTACTTTATTTTCGATATTTAATTTATTTTGGATTTCTTTTACTACTAGAAATTTTGAGTAAGCGCCAATACAAGTTATGAAAGTAAGACCTTGCGCGTAATATATATCAATGTGTAAATTTTCTCCTTCTTTGCTTGGAATTGGGGCTTCCCCAATTGGAATTTTTATTGGGTGCCTGTTATATTTATTTTCGTTACAAATCACGCAATTTTTAATATACTCTTTTAATTTTTTAAAACAGTTTGGCCAATAATATAATTTACTGATCTGTTTGTAATTCTCTTCTAGCCCCCTATGAGCACGGCTGTGCGTTTCTTCTATTATTATAGCTTTATCTTCCTCGATTTCCACGTCTTGTAGAAAGATTCTTGTAAAAAGGAATGTGTTTGTGAAATTATTTTTTAAAGGTAATTGAATTTTAAATAAGTCCTCTAAGGTACAATGAATTCCTACCGTAATGTTAGGTGGAAGATACTCTCTTAATATAGTTATTAAATTTTCTGGTGTGTCATATTTAATTAAATGTCGTGTCCTGTCAAAAATTTTCAGTGACTCATGTATTGTATACCTCCCCGTTGTTAATAACAGTTGTTGTTTAAATTGATTTAACGGTTTACGTTAAATCTTGTATTACATTTTCAAAACTACTTTCAGCTGAATGCTGTGTGTTCTGATCTGAGTCTGACTGGTCTGTTTGTTCTATATCGCTGTCTGTAATATTATTTATCTGAATTCGAGATAATGCGTCTGCAACTACATTTGTTGTACCGGGCTTAAATGTTATTTTCGGTGTAAAACTTTGAATGAAAGAATACCATCCTTTCATATCTACATTGGGATTTTTATCCGAAATTGTGTAAGATAAAGTTTGATGGTCGGTTTGAATTTCAATTCCAATTACTCCGTATAAGTAATTTCTTAGATTTTTAAGAGCCCATACTATCGCTAAAAGTTCCTTCTTATTAGTCGCATAAGCTTGTTCTGTTTTAGACAAGGTTTTTGAAATAAAAGTAATTGGTTTTCCTTCTTGAGATAAAACTGCACCAATTGCGACGTCTGAAGCGTCGGTGGTCAAGGTAAATTTTTTATTATAGTCCGGTTGAACTAGTTCTACCTGAGCAATGAGATTTTCTTTTAGCTCGTTAAAAGCTTTAATTGCTGGTTCATCCAGCTGAATCAATATTTTTGTTGACATTCTTTTCGAGATTTTGCCATTATGACCTCCAAGATATTTTGTTAGAGGTTTGGCTATGTAGGCGTAGTATGAAACAAATTTTCTATAATAGCCCGTAAAACCTAGGAAACTTCTTAGTTCCCGAATATTTTCTGGAAGCGGATATTTTCTAATGGTTTCAATTTTCTCTGGGTCTGTCTTGATGACGTTATAGGATACCATGTATCCTAGAAAACGGGTTTCGCGTTTGAAAAACTTAGATTTTTCTAAAGAGATTTTCATGTTTGCCCTCAATAATATATTTATAATTTTGTTTAAATCTGTATAGTGTTGTTCGATTGAGTTTGAGAATATTATAATGTCGTCCATATAGACATGACACGTTTTCCCTATTTGTTCTCTTAGAATATCGTCCATTGCTCTCTGAAAGATTCTTGGTGCATTTGTTAATCCGAATGGCATTCTTAAAAATTCGTATTTTCCATTATTTATCGAAAAGGCTGTTTTTTCGACATCAGATTCTTTCATTAGTATCTGATGAAATCCTGACTCTAAATCTATTGTTGAAAAATATCTTGCTTTTCCCAAATTTGATAGAATTACTGATGGGTCTTGCATTGGGTACCTGTCAGGTATAGTACTTTCATTCAATTTTTTGTAATCAATGACGAGTCTTAATTTATGGCTTCCGTCTTGATTCTCTCCTTTCTTTGGGACTACCAGAAGTGGTGAATTATAAGGGCTTCTGCTAGGCCTTATTATTTTTTCTGATAACATTCTTTTGATTTCGCTATTCACGAAATCGTTGACAGATAGCGCATACGGATATTGCTTCCCGTATATTGGCCTATCATGGATTAGATTTATTTCCCCCTTTATGTCTGTTCTAAAAGGAATTTGCATATTTATCTTTGAATGCTCCTTTTCAATATAGTGAACTATCTTTTCCCTCAGTCCGCCTAATTGGTCGGTACCTATATTATTTATTTGATTTTTGACGGTATTTACTTCGTCGGCACTCTCAGGATTTTTAATTCCCGAGATATTTTTATTTTTATTGACGGATATTTCCACGTCGGCGTTCTCAGGATTTTTAATTCCCAAGATATTTTTATTTTTATTGACGGATATTTCTACGTCGGCGTTCTCGGGATTTTTTGTTCCCAAGATATTTGTATTTTTGTTGACGGATATTTCTACGTCGGCGTTCTCGGGATTTTTAACTCCCAAGCTTTTCTCACTATTTTCAACAAATAATGAATCTGGGTTTTTGCTACCATTATCATCAAAATATTTTTTTATAATAAATTCTTTTAACGGAAGAATATTATTTTCTTCCATTAAACGTATTTCGTTTTTCTCCTCATTATCATAGTATTTTAACTTCTCCTGTTTCCCATTATATTCCAAGATTCCCTTATCTATATTTATTATAGCTCAAATTTTTCTTAATAGATTGAATCCAATTAGAATATCAGATTCTAAACCTTCGATTTCATAAAATAATTGTTTTGTTTCAAATATATTTATAATATGGTAATACCTAATAATTGAGTAGCCATGAACTGTTGTTACCTTTTTGTATATTGGAAGCTCGTTTTTATTTTCAAAAATTCCCCTTTTTATGTAGCAAGCAGTGGCTCCTGTATCTATTAAAACTTTTAGCTGCTTCTTGGTTTTTCGATCTATCCTATTTAAATAAGGCATTCCTCTGTAGGGGTCTGGTCTAAAAAATGGTCTTCATTAATATTATTTAATCTGGTTACTTTATTAGCTGGCTGACTTTCTGTTCCATCTGATTCCCTTTTTTGAGCTTGAGTTTGCTCTCTATTTTGATTTGTGTTATAAAAATTTGAACGATTTTTATTTTGATGATAATTATTATTATATCTACCTTGATTATCGTTTGCCTGCCAATTATTATATCTTCCCTGGTTATTATTTGGCTGCCAATTTTGGCTCGGCTGCCGATTGTTATTAGATTTATTCTGGAGTTGAATCGGTGGATCAACATCCATTGGCTCGATAGCTTGTTGCTTATGATTATTATTTTGATTATTATTTTGCCCAAAATTTCCCTTTTGTGGCCAATTGTAATTTTGGTTATGATTAAAATTATTTCCCATTTTAGTGGTATTATTATTTTGCCGTATTTGATCAAATCGTAAGTTGTTTCCCTGATATTTACTTTCATTTTTAAATCCATTAAACCTATTTGCGAATTGAGCACGGAAGTTGTTTGATTCTAATTCTTGGACCTTTGCCAAAGCATTGGGCAAATCTGGTGGATTTAATGAGAAAAGAGTTTCTGAAATAGATCCATTAAGTCCGGATATAAATACTCGTAGAGCATTTCCCCTTATTGAATTGTTTGTTTCTTTGGTAATTACACTGTCCTTTCCGTATGTCATTATGGTTTTGTTTATTAGTAAGGTCATTTTTTTATTGACTTCGTTATAGTACTCAGTAATTGTCATTCGTCCTTGCCTGAGGATACTTAGTTCTGACTCGAGAACATGTATTGGTCGTTTGTCACTATATATAAAGTCCAATCGGGATAAGATTGCTTTAAAGTTTAAAACTGTGCCATGATTGGTAAGAGCATCATGGGCAGCTCCCATAATTTTATTTCGTAAAATTGTTAGGGCGATAAAATATTGTTCACTTTCAATTTTATAGAGACTCATTGCAGTTTCTGCAGCTTCCCTCCAACCTACATATTGTGTTGCTTCCCCTGTGAAATTTGGTAAGGATTTTACCACTTCAAGTGTTGTATCGCATTTTATAGCTGGGTCAATTGTTTGTACTTTATAATCTTCCACAGTGTTTGCATCTGTGGCTAACCTTCCTTCTAAACATTCTACTTTCCTGCTAACTTCATTCAATTGAGCGTTTATTAATCTGTTTATCAATTCTACTGTTAAACTGCCGGCTGTGGCTGCACTGCCTGCAGAAAAATTTGGTGCTGAACCTGCGGTTGCCATTGTTAGATTTAGTTCACAAAAGCTATTTATCAAATCTTCCAGAATTATTCTTTATATTTTTTTGTTAAATCGCGAATCTTACTTTTTGCAATATATAAATCTTATATTATTTTTCTCGAATTTACAGGTCTTAAATTTTAGTCTTTAATTTTTTTATTTTAAATTCCTCACGATATTGTCCCGTTGGGGTCTTCCTTCTGTGTGGTTGGTGGTTGATAGAGAATGTCCTGTCTGCCTTCCTTGGGTTTTTTTGTTAACGATCACTGTCACTTGGTAGTGTCGTTTGGTGGATGTTTTAATTTTTCCACTAAAAATGTTGAGTTGTTGACCGCGCGAGTTCCGTTTATGTTTAACTTATTTTTCATTAAACTATTTTTTGGAGCTTTATGTGACGCGGCCCCTTGAGTTGGGCGCCAGTTAAATTGTTTGTAGTTCGGTGAATTAAAAAAATGAAAATTTTATTTTTTAATTTCACAACTTGGTGTTAAACCTTTATTTATTAAACGCAAAATTACAAGACACTTTTGGTTTTTTCTTAAATACTTTTGTCAACCGTTCGCGGTCTCGGTCAAAATAGGACTGCTTCTTAATTCTAAATCTGATCCAAAGAACCTCGGCCATCAGTTGTGTTTAGATTAGAGGCTTAAGATGAAACTGTCGCATCTTATTGTGAAATTCGATTAAGCTGATCGATGCAATTTGGTGGGTACTTGAAACGCAAAAGGCGTAATTGATTGGGCTTCGGAGGGAAGCTGATGTTTACTTTTGATTTTGATTTGTTTATGGGGAACCGAGATCGCGCCTCAGAGCCAAAGACAAAGCCGAAGGCAAATGCAGAGTTTGAAAATATTGTTTATAAAATTCATAAGTGGAAAGCCATAAGTGGCCTGGATTTATGGGTTGGATAATTGAGCCAAAGATCAAGCCAAAGGCAAATGCAGAGATTGAAAATATTGTTTATAAAAGCCATATGTGGCCTGTATTTAGGGGTTGGATAACTTGCATACTGTCGCGTACATACACGAGTTTAATGTTTCAACTTCAAGGGTCTGTAACTTTGTTTCTAATGCACGCATTTTAAAGATCTTAGTCTTGTTTTGTAGGTTATATAATTTACTACTATTATGTAAAACTAGAAGCCATTTGATATCAGTTAAAGAAAACTACACGCCAAACTGTAAAAAAAGTCAAATGTTACAGTTTTGCACTCTGGTTATTTTTTTAACAAATATTTTTTTGTACGTTTTTTTAATAATGAGTCCACATTCCTTTGGACTTTTCCAGCTCTTCTATGTGACTGGGCATACTTTGGGTATACCGTTGTACCATTTCCGATGGAATAGCATTCCATATGTCCTTGTCCGTTCCCACAACTCCTTTATTCCACTTGGAGGAACTGCAAATTTCGCCAGCTCTGATTTCACAGGACTCCACAAGTTTTTTATAGGAGTCATGTCGGGAGATTGTGGTGGCCACTTCATAGATTGAAATTTCTGTTTTGAAATCCAATTTTTCACCATTATGGACGTGTGCTTCGGGTCGTTGCCTAGCTGGAAAATTCATTTTTCGGCAGAAAGATCCATATTTCGAATAACCCTCGGAAGATTTTCTTGTAAAATGGCTAGATATTACTCCTTTCGCATTATCCCATCGATTAACACTTAAAGACTAACTCCATTTAAATGAATTCACCCCAAAACCATGATGGAACCGCTACCGCGTTTGACGGTTTTTCGCACATTCCTTGGTGACTGAATCGTGGGATCTCTAGTCCCATACCAAGAGCGTCCATCTGGGTTTCCAAGGTTATATGGTCGGATGAAACAAAAATTAATCGCTTTGAGTCAGATGGACGCTCTTAGTATGGGACTAGAGATCCCACGATTCAGTCACCAAGGAATGTGCGAAAAACCGTCAAACGCGGTAGCGGTTCCATCATGGTTTGGGGGTGAATTCATTTAAATGGAGTTAATCTTTAAGTGTTAATCGATGGGATAATGCGAAAGGAGTAATATCTAGCCATTTCACAAGAAAATCTTCCGAGGGTTATTGGAAATATGGATCTTTCTGCCGAAAAATGAATTTTCCAGCTAGGCAACGACCCGAAGCACACGTCCATAAAGGTGAAAAATTGGATTTCAAAACAGAAATTTCAATCTATGAAGTGGCCACCACAATCTCCCGACATGACTCCTACAAAAAACTTGTGGAGTCCTGTGAAATCAGAGCTGGCGAAATTTGCAGTTCCTCCAAGCAAAACTGTAACATTTGACTTTTTTTACAGTTTGGCGTGTAGTTTTCTTTAACTGATATCAAATGGCTTCTAGTTTTACATAATAGTAGTAAATTATATAACCTACAAAACAAGACTAAGATCTTTAAAATGCGTGCATTAGAAACAAAGTTACAGACCCTTGAAGTTGAAACATTAAACTCGTGTTACAGTTTTGCTCGTCAGTGTACATTGCATATAGCGTTGCGAGAAAAGTGTCCGTATTTTCCACTTCAGCTATCTGGTCACCCTAAGGATGTCAACACCAGTAAATTAGTGGTGGTGGAGCGATGCTTAATGAAGCCATACTGACATGGAGAGATGATCAAAGAACAAAGGTGTTGCAAATGAGGATTAAATAATTTTTAAAATAACTTTGGAATTTCCGACAATTTAGAGATGCCGCTGTAGTTGGCAGTATCGGACTTTTTCTCATTTTGTAAGGCAATTATGAAAGATTCCTTTCACTTAAGAGGAAAAATCAAGGTTTTTAAAAATAAGTTGGAAAGTCTATGTAGAGGTTTGCACAGAGCCCTGGCGAAGTATTTTAGCGCACAGCCTGGTACTTCATTGGGGCCTGGCGAATAAACGTGTGTGACCCTAAGAAGATCAGATAATGAGCTATTCTCGGAGAAAGGAGAGAAAATAATTTGCTGATTGAATGTTGTATGCGTAAGGCTGATCTGTCAATAAGATCTGAAGAATAAGTTGTTTGAAAAAATTTTGCCAATAGATCGGTAATGGCCTGATCAGAGGTGGCAGATGAATTTTCAAACGTAAGCAGAGGTGGAAAAGAGACATGTTTACGTTCTGTGTTTACAAAGTTATAAAACTGCTTTGAATCCTGAGTAAAATGTATCTTGCAGCGGCGAATATAATTCCTGTAGCACTCAGCGTTATGCACGGAAAAATTTGACCAAGCTAGTAGATATCTTGAAAAATCTATAGTACTGCAGGTTTTTTTTATATATAATCCCAGGATCATTTTTTGAAGCGGGCGGATATTTCCATGGAACACATGAGTCAAAAAATATATTTTACATTTACATCGGTGCATGCCAGAATATTGGACAATCAGCTTTACGGAATTAGCTATTTGCCACGCATGAAAACTTCTCATCAATATCAAAAATGGTTTCGATTGAAGCCTCAAGCAAGGGGTGATATGGATCATCTGGGGTTCAAGGAAGCAAAGCTCTGGAAAGAGTGGTACCATCTGGATCAGATGCAAAACATAAGTCTAAAAGCCGACCTACGAATTTCTAACATGGTTATTCTGACCTAGGGACATGTCAAACATGCCCGCGGTGAAGTCATGGTGCGTGATAAGTGATAAAGATGGTGAGTTATCAACGTTAGACCACTTTAATTCTGGAACATTAAAGTCGCCCAATGCTACATGGTGGGCACGGTCCGTCATAAGATTAAAAACGGATTGAGTAGCGGACAACTGATTCCAGTATGTGGACGGTTTAGACAAAGGCCGTATACATGAACAGGTAATGTATAAAGAGCGGAAAAAATGATTTTCTAATATGTTCTAATAAGTAGAAATTTCACTCCCACTGGTTTGAAAACTTTTTTCTTTTAAAGTTGCTGATGTTCTCTGCCCAAAAACTGGGTGAATAAATCGTCTTAAACATTAGCGCGGGCACACGAGTCTTTAAAGAAGACGTGCGCTTTATATATTTAAATTTATGTATGTCCTCCACCTTTATATCGGCTTTTGTTTTGGCTTTAGGCCGCGATATCAATCTCTGAAGTATCAGGGGCAAGCCAAGAAACAAATATATGTTTCGATGGAGGAACGGCGAAATGTTCTCAGTTCTAGACCTTGGGGTGGCCAGAGATATGAGCGGCTGCATTAATGATGGCTAAGGCAGATCACAAACAGCGGATTTCCTACGCTAAGGTGACTCATTTAGCAGCTGAAGGCCACTAAACTGAATGACAAGCGCACAGAGCTGGTCATTGATTTTACGAAAACCGGTGATCAACTCTTTAAATCCAGTCTGGCTGGATCAACTCTTAGTCTGGCTCATGAACGACCTCATTTCTTCTTGGACACCACGACAATTACACAACAATCACAACAATAATGGAGATAAGACCTGGCATCCGAAACTGAGGCAGTAAACGCGGCACACTTGGCGTGTACGACGTTTTCACATAGCCAGCAATGGATGGTAGGCTGGGATGAGGAGATTGTCTTGTTACAAGAATTCATCTAACTCGCCAGTTTAAATTCCATATTAATAATGTTATATATACAATTTTCGTGTCACAGTTTTTGTTACCATACTCCTTCGAAACGGCTTTACCGATTCTCATGCAATTTTGTGAGCGTATTGAGTAGGTCTGAGAAACCGCCAACATCTATTAGTCATCCTCTTAAATCTAGTTCGACATACCAAAAATCGCATATAAAGTGAGTTACTACCTCATCACACTGACAAACTCACGCTACCATAGCATTTTAACTCAATTTAAACTGGGGCAAAAATCCTTCATTATTAAGTAAATACATTAATTATATTTGTGAGTGTTTTGTACAGTGAGCAATGCCAAGAAAACGCAAAGAGCCGAGATATTATACATGTAGATCTCAAAACATGCGAAATAGTAGATCCGAAAGAACCGAAGCAACAAAATACTGATGTATGTGTTAGATTAGCGCATTTGCATTAAGAAGAGCCAGAAGATACACGAGCTGAACGAAATGAAGTCAGAAGATTAGAACAAGGACAATCAACGACAACAGGTACATCGAGCATTTATATCTGATTCATTCGTGCGTCTAGCATTTCAGTATGAGCCTGATATTGAATATTATGCTCACTTAAAAGTGATAATGGTGCTATGGACAAGGAATGTCCGCATTGTCATGCTCTGAAATTGAAAAATGAGCCAGCTGAGATGGTCAGGAAAAGTGCAACTACCAGAAATTTAAACACCACCTGAACCATTGAACAGCTTACTTATCGGCACGGATCCAGATTCTAACGTGTTCCTGTGCAATTCATGCTTTCAAATGACCTCGTTCTAATGCAAATGGTCAACATTACAATTCTTCATTCAAAATCAGAGGCCAAGTTTATAATAAAATGGGCTCACTGCTGCGAATGCCAAACGAACCACATAAATTCTTACAAATATACTTTATGGGTCAGCGATGGGATAGATGCTCTATAATAGGATGCTCTATTGAACGAGCACAATTATTTGTTGAAAATATTCAAATCCCATATGCACCAATTACAAAGAGATAATCACGCTATCGTCATTAATCCTGATAAAACACCAGCTGGATAGCAAATTCGTAGATTCAAAGCCGTTGTTGATGATGTTGCAGGAATTATGGTTGGCGATTGTACATCTGCACGAGAAATTGTGATTTGTAGAAGAAAATAATAACTTTATAATACATAAGAATAGAACTGAGTAAATTTTGTACAGAAATTATAAAGTCATCTGGTGGCAAAACAACGTTTGCCGGGTCAGCTAGTTAACAATATAAAACAATTTATAAAAAGTTAAAAAACACTATACCTTGAAACACTGTTCCAAATAGGAACTGAAGCCGGTGGTTTGGAGAGAGCAAAGAAAAGTTGCAGAAATAGAGATAAGTCCTCTATTGCACACGAAATAAAAAAACAAAAGAAAAGGAAGAAGCAGAGAGGAGCTATGCTCGGAGTTATAATTAAATAAATATTAATTCGATCTAAATGTATCACAGCACTCGTGAAGCGATACGGTTTACGTTAAAGCTGAAGTTGATCAAAATTTGATTCTCAAGTATGTATGCAAACACCGGTTGGTTTACGGCAATAATTTTCAAAAATGTCTATTCAGAGATTTGTCAGTAGAGGCACTGAAAGGCCTTGGCCACTGGGCAATTCAGAGGACATCCTCGCGTCTATTGCGAAGCAGGAAGTGGTGGACCAGGGCACCCTGAAAGTCAAGCAGCTATGGCGAGACCGCTTTCGTGGCTTTCCTTGCCAAGGCCATCACTGCAGTGGGCATGCGTAGGGTTGGATGGTCAGTGAGCCTTATGAAGTAGAAGTAGGTTGATTGTAGGGGGGCGCTGCTGCTGCCATAGATTCCAGAAAAGTTGAAATTTTGAATTAAAAAGTCGGGGGCGTCTTTCGTTGAATTTAACGCGGTCAGCTTTATTGGGCTACTTACATGAGATTAACTTAAAAACTAGTACAAAAAGAGATCGACGACAACCAACGAGCGAGAAGAAAGGGCACAGAGGGGCGAGTGTGGATGCGCACTTCAGCGCGGGTGCGCTCTTCAGCGCGGATGCGCTCTTCAGGTGAGCGGCACAACGGCCCCTCACCTAAACATTCTCCCCCCCTTGCAATCGCTCGGGTTGCAACAGATCCCTCGTCGCTAGCTATGCGTCACTGCAGCTAGAGGGCGTATACGGGTCGATGAAGGCCCCCGTGTTGAAAATCCGGGTCCCGATGTTGACGCTGTTCCGGTTCAACAGCGACGATAGGGTGGGCGCAGCGACCGCGTCCTGCGGGGGCCCTCGAGGAGAGGCGGAAAATTGCCTAGGCGCGGATGACGCGGGCGGAAGAGCGGTGGACGGCACCCGATGAGTGGCGGACGAAAGCAGGGGAGCGCTTGACGACTGCCGGCCAATGGCGGAAGAATGCCGAGGAGTTGCCGACGAGCGCCGGGAAGTCGATGGCCGTGGATCGGCTTGTGAGTGCCGGAAACTGGCGGACGAAGGCCGAAAAGTAACCGAACCGCGCCGGGAATTGGCGGACGACGGCCGACGAGAGAGCAAGACACCCCGTGTACTGTGACCGTGCTCCTCGGTCACAAGGTGCAGCAGCGTGTGGTGATCCTGACCACACGTCTTACAGCCGTCCCCACGCCGACAGGATCCGTCGGAGTGCTCGTAGGCCAGGCAGCTCGAGCAATACCGGTTCACGAGAACCTCTCGGAGCCGCTTCTCGGCACTTAGGCGTAGGAAGCGCCGACACTTCTTCAATGGATGAATCCCATTGCAGACTCGGCATCGGTAGGATTGCACACCTCGAGTACATCTGCTCTCCAGTGACTGGGCGTTGCGTGGGCGTGGCGACATAGTGCTGAATATGACCTTGGAATCCACTGAGTCACTAAGGCTGCGGGACTCGTGTGGAAAAAACAGACACGCTGCGGGGGTTGGCTGGAGATAATGGGCCTGTCAGCACCCATCCAAAAATGGTCTCCTGACCGAGAAGCGACCCGCAGATGTTAGCCTTGGAATTACCGAGGAGAATGGACGGAAGAATGTCAGCTCCTAATAACAGATCGACTTGAGAGCTCTCAAAGAAGTTGGGGTCCGCCAGGGTAATATGGGGCAGCCCCTTGAGACGATCTCGCGAAATCGGATATGATGGCAGATTTCCTGCCAACTGCGGAAAAACGAAAGCCGCAGTCTCTAATTGTAGCCCGGGTCTTGACGGCGACCGAATGGAGAAATGGCACAATTTAGTAGACTGCGCGGAAATGGTTTGTTTAGGGCCGGAAACTTGGGCTTGAATCGTCTTGAAGAGAGGCTTAACGAGGTTGAACAGTCGTTCCGTTATGAAGGTCGCTTCGGACCCTGAGTCTATTAGTGCTCGTGCCTGGACGGTGCACCCCAAATGGCACACGTTGATAAGGGCCGTGCCCAGTAGGACGGCTCCTGACCCGGAAGCGAAACACAGCTGCACATTCGACTGATCCTCTGAGCCGTTTGCTGGCGTAGGCGGACTTGGAGCGGTAAGCTGCGTAGGCGGACTTGGAGCGGTTGCGAATGGATTGCCGCGGTGCAAGAGGGTGTGGTGTCTGCTGTGGCATGTGAAGCAGGTATGGGCGCTCGGGCAGTCTCGTTGCTGGTGGCCTCGGGCAAAACAGTTTAAACATAACTGCTTCCTCCTTATGTAGTCAGAGCGCCCATTTACATCAATTTCTAGGAAACGCGAACATAAGCGAATGGGGTGGTCCTCCCTCGAACAGAGATCGCAGCCCTTTTGGCCCGGAACCACTCGAGTCTCGTATGAAATGAGCCTCCGAGCAGGGGAAGTAGGAAGTCCCGACCTTGGCGGAAATTGCACGGAGCCACTAGGCCTGACGTTTTGGACAACAAGTGGAACAACCGCTCTACCGGGGTGAGCCGCGAGTTTTGAATGTAAATGGCCGTAAACAAGTCTCCGAAGGTGGGCCACCGAAGATAATCACCCGCGAAGACCTCGGTATCCTCCGGAGGTAACCGGCAGCCTGTAGACGCGGGCGTGTGAACGTTGACGGAAGCCGGAGTGGTATTGGAAGCAATTTTCTCTCGAAGCTGGGCAATACACCGGCAGTTTACTGGCAGACGCGGGCGTGTGGACATTGACGGAAGCCTGAGTGGATTGGAAGGCAATTTTTTGGATTGGGAGCTCCCGAAGCTGGGCAATACACCTCGAATAGACGGAGTAACAGTAGCTGTACTTCGATTCCAGCACTGTCGAGATGGCCGCATTGTCGTCGGACTCGGCTAGCAAATCGGAGCAGCTCTCATAGCTTTTCTCCACCTTCTCCCACAGTGCCCGAATTTGGTCCCGATGGACTTCGCACATGTATTGGGAGCCCACGTCCGTTTCTCTGGCGCCCGGAGTATTTATGTTGGCCTCAAATTGGCTAACTCGATCTGTTGTGGCGATGAACTTCTTCAGCGCCACGTCGACCGCACTTTGAGCCATTTTTGCGACGGAACGAGTCTGCCTCTTTGAAGGACCGGGGATTGTACTGACGGATTCGTCACTCTTTGCCCTTGAAATGGCACTGTACGCCTTAGGCTTTAAAAGACGCGTCCGCGGAGAAGCGGATTGAGATCTGTTCAAACGGATGGTTGGGATCGGACGTGGCTTTTGGTCGTCTCCCGTGGGCATTCTCAGACACCAATTCGCTGGTCAGTGCTTGTCGACTGACGTGCGCAATAGGTGGCTCGTTCACTAATGTGATAAGACCGGTGAGATCTCGGACGAAATGCGATTGCAAGGCCAAGTGGGAATTATTAGCGCCGATGTCGAGAGGAACGTCGGAAGCGGCACAATTCGGATGTGGGAGAAACTTCAGGAAGCCAAAAAAACCAGATGGGCCAAGGTTTGTCGAGATTCTAGGCGGATGTTGCCAGATGCGGAGTAGGAGCAACGTTAGGAAAAATGACGGAGCGGAAAATGTAAAAGGACCGGAAAATTCGTGCTCGTTCGGAAAAATAATTGATGACTGTCTATATATGTATATTTCGACCAGTATGGCAAGTACGTAAATATTTAATTCCTAACTATTTTCGAATTGGCGGAGCCGGAAAGGTGGACTTGACCTTGGCTTGAATTTAACACAGAGAGAAAATAAATAATTAATTTTTGCCTAATTGTCGGATTTAATTATTATGGAGACAGACGGGTGGGGTTGAAAATCTCAAGTTTTAATTAATTGAGGTTAATTATCCCGAAGCTGGGACGGTGGAATTGAAACCGCGGCTCGATTCTGACAGAATATCGACAAATAAATTATTTAATTATAATTTTTTGATAATTAAATTTTCGACGAGTGTCCGGAAAGGTGAATTAAAAAACCTGGCCCTTTGCTCGAACGGAAAATAAGAAGTTAATAAATTTTAGTACTTATAATAATAAATACATGAATTTATAATTAATTGATTTTTTTATACCCTTGCAGAGGGTATTATAATTTTGTCCAAAAGTGTGCAACGCAGTGAAGGAGACATCTCCGACCCTATAAAGTATATATATTCTTGATCAGGATCACCTCCTGAGTTGATATAAGCATGTCCGTCTGTCCGTCTGTCCGTCTGTCTGTCTGTCCGTCTGTCTGTTTCTACTCGAACTAGTCTCTCAGTTTTAAAGCTATCGTCTTGCACACACCCTTCTTTCCTTTGCACGCAGTATATAAGTCGGAACGGCCGGGATCGGCCGACTATATCCTATAGCTGTCATATAACTGATTGATCGGAAATGGTATAACTTTGGTGTTTTTAGAGTTACAGAGTTCAGATTTTGTACGAATGCTACTTTTGGCAAAATAAAACGACCTACCAAATTTCAAAAGTATCGGCCGACTATATCATATAGCTGCCATATATCTGATTGATCGGAAATGTTATAACTTCGGTGTTTTTAAAGCTAGAGAATTCGGATTTGGTACGAATGCTATTTTTGGCAAAATAATACAACATGCCAAATTTCATAGGGATCAGCCGACTATATCCTATAGCTGCCATATAACTGAACAATCGGAAATTACCCAACTTTGGTGTTTTTGAAGATAAAAAGCTGGAACTAAGTACATATTATATTTTTGGTCAGTTAATACAACCTACCAAATTGCATAACGATCGGCCGACTATATCTTATAGCTGCCATATAACTGAACGATCGGAAATGGTATTTGGTAAAAATACCAACTTTGGTATTTTTGAAGATGGAAGCTTGGTACTTTGTTTTAGATTTTTTTGGTTATATAAATTGGATAAATTGGTTGTATTATGATATTCTAATAAGGATCGGCCAATTTAATCCGATGTTTGCGATATATATCCGGTTTTAACTGCAAGGGTATATCAACTTCGGCTCCGCCCGAAGTTAGCTTTCCTTTCTTGTTTTTTAATATATTTGTTTATATATTTCCTGAAATTGGAGGCAGAAAATATTTAGAAATATATGGGCATGCATGCAAGTAGGGCAAGGGCATGTAGGGCATATGATGGCACAGTGGAACGTCGATAAGTGGACTGTATAAGTTAATTTTTATCGGTTATATATTTCCTGAAATTGGAGTCAGTAAATATTTGGAAATATATGGACATGCATGCAGGTACGGATATATGTAAGGGCATGTGGGCATATATTGGCACAGTGGAGCGTTGATAAGTGGACTGTATAAATGGAGGAAAAGAGAAGTTATGTGGGGTAAAAAATGACACTGATTGGGGAAGAAAAGAAACAAATATTATGGCAGCGGCGGACTGTTCGGTGAATTTGGAAATTTCCGGAACTAATTCACACCGGCTGGCTAATATTAATTATGCCTTCTTTTTGTCACCACACAATTTTACTGTTCACTTGCGAATTTTTCGCGGATTAATTGCACAAAAACAAAATATGTATGTGTGTATATGTATGTGGGTGCACGTATGCCTCGACCGTCGGCAAGCGAATGGGTAACGGAGAGGCCGAAAACTGCCGTTGTGTCGGAAAACTCGGACTTGGAGTTGACACGGAAGGAAAACAAAATCTTGCAGCAGTGCGAACGAAATTTAATGTTCGGACCACTGCTGAAGACCGGCAGAGAGACAGAGACGGAAAAATGTCGTACTTTTCTTTTGGGCGGAACAATGCCGGGAACTGCTGGTAGAAGGAAATCCAAGATTATCCGGCTCGAAGGACCAAAATGTTGTAGGGGAGCGTTGTTGCCGCAAAAGATTCCAGTAAGAAAAATAAAAGAAGTCGGGGGCGCCGTGAATTTAGTTTGCATTCAGCTTTATTCGCTGCTTACATGGGACTCAAGAAAACTTAACTTAGAAATAAACGGACGATCGACGACGGCCGACGAGAGAGCGAGAGTGCATGCGAGCGTGGATGCGCTCTTCAGACCGGGTGCGTTCGTCCACAATTTTATTGTAAACAGATAACATGTCAAAATTATTATTTTTCTATTTCTCTCTTATTGCACAATACTGCAATAAAGAGTATTTCAAAGGTGTTGCTAATCTTTACTAAGGTTTTTATCAATTGGTGTTGGCTTCAAAACCTGAGTTGAAACAGCTTTACGAATAAATTTGGCCTTTTCCGGGCATAACGACAGTAAATTTGAAACAAATGAAAGGTCATGTTTACCCTGTTTTCGAGATGGTCATCCTTGCTGAATGTACCATTAAATTTTTATCTCCTCCTTCCGATATCACAAAATTGGCAACCTGATTACGTTGCGCTCTGCGATATTTATGACTTTATGTCAATGCAGGCCGTCCCACTGCATTGTTTTTCTGGGCGATTGATACACACTTTTGTGTGTTTAGCCAATCAGAATCTCTTCTTTCAAATCATTTTTGCATTATGGACTCACTTTCTACACCTTTTCTAAAAATGAGAATTATTTTTAATATTGCCCTTGTTAGACGACTTACAACGACTTATAACCACGAAGACATTACAACAATTTGAAACATTTCTTATTACAAAACACTTAGTACAAGCCCCACTGATTAGAACTAATTACAAATTTTATTCAAATTTGATTTTTTTTAAAATTATTTTATTGAAAATAACACGTGCTTTTGCATTAAAACAGCTGACTTTGAAGGCTAATATTGCGAATGTTTCTTTCTTTTTCTCACTTTTTTTTCTGTTAGAATGTGTTAGTTTTTGTGTTAGAATGCTTTGGCCAAACAAATCGTTCGGCTGGACCATAGTGGTGATCTAGGCAGTATGTAAGGAGGCACATTAGCTGGTACCTCTGGATTGGCTGGAAGGACTGCCTCTGGAGAATCCGCAGGACAGAAGGAGTCGAGTGAATAAAAGTAAGACGAGCGGAAGAAGGACTTTTGGCATGATATGGCCGTGGTATGAAGTTTGCACTAAGGCCCAGGGCCTTAGTTGAGTTGTCGAGTTTGGCCATTCCCGACCCCGACAGGTAGCCTTGCCACGAAGTGTGTCAACTGACCGGTCTGGATACGCCTTACCGACAGCTCTTTATTTAAGTAAATTGAAAAGTAAACGGTTTTTACTTTTACGGTAATCCTAAATCGGTTTTTTTACTCCTCCTAAATAAAACAAGAAATGACGGCTTTAATCGAGTTTCACAACTATATTATACTCTGTACTTATCTGTTCTTTTCGTGGTCTTTCAGAATTTTCAAATGGCTTGTGCATCAATTAGAGCATCAGCTAGCATTCCTGTATTCATCATAAATCTTAGACGGCCCAGACGACCGAGGGGCGCTCGAGAAACGATTAATTAGTAAATATTAAGCTAATTTAATTTATTAAGCTAGGATAAGTTAGTAAGAAAATTTAAAATTCTATACTTTAAATTTGAAGGACAGTAAAAAGATGCTATAGAGTAGAGACCATTGTAGTTAGAACATTGTACCATTGTAGCATGACAAGGGTCGTGCAATGCATATGTCGAACTGCAATGGCTAAGGAATAGAGGAGTAAAGGACTAAAGTCCTTCTATTAGGAATGTTAAAATGTAAGCGTGTTAGTAAATGCTGACTATCTACATTCCCATTAATTAGGTTATGCAGAAAGACTACACCAAGCATTGTCCTACGATTGGTTAAGCTAGGTAAGTTTATAAGTAAGAAGTCTACTATTATAAGATGGAAGGTGAAGATTTGTATCCCATTTTAGACCTCTAAGGTGTAAATCCCATTTAGACCTCCAGACACATGAACCGTACTCCAGTATATGACGGACCACATGAATAATGTTTTGACTCCTTTAGTCTTATTAACCATTGTGGAACTATGGTCGGCAAATTTAAGTTTAATGTTTAATAGGACGTCGAGATCATTAACCTGGGTTAACTTTTCTAAGGCAATCCCATAGAGAGAATACGAAGCCTGCAGAGCGCAGGAACGATAAAAAGACATGAGCTTGCATTTTGATCCATTAAGTACTAAATCGTTAGCTAAGCACCATTTTTGACAGTTTTTGACTGCATTGGGCAGAGATGGATTTTTACTGAAGACAAAGATTTACATCATCTGCTTACATAAGAACTAGAGAGTTCGTTAAAGGAGAGTCAAGTCATTTATAAAAAAATAAATAACAACGCGACAAGATGACTTCCTTGAGGGACGCCAGATGTAGCACGGACCAGACAATGTATGTTTATAAAGCGGGAGATCCACATTAAGAGGTCTATAGGAAAACCCAGCATATTTAGTTTACTCAACAAGAGTGAGTGATTAACTGAATCAAATGCTTTGCTAAAGTCCGTGTAAATTACATCGGTTTGATATCCCTTACGAAAGCCATCTTTGACAATGGATGTCAACTCTAATAAGTTCGTGGTGGTGGAGCGACGCTTAATAAAAACATGCTGGCAAGGAGAGATGATCGAAGAGCAAAGGTGCTGCAAATGAGGAGTAATTATTTTTTCAAATAACTTAGGAATTGCCGACAATTTAGAGATGCCTCTGTAATTGTCAGCATCCGATTTTTCCACGTTTTCGCAAGGAAATTATGAAAGATTCCTTCATAAAAAGGGAAAAATCGAGGTTTCCAAAGATAAGTTGAAAAGTCTTAGAAGAGGTTTGCACAGAGCCCTGGTTTTAGCACACCAGAGCCCAGTATTTTAGCACACAGCCATGTATTCCATCGGGGCTTGGCGAATAAATGAGTTTTGCCATTAGAAGGTCAGAATAAGATTTGCTGATTAAATGATGTATGCGTAAAGCTGATCTGTCAATTTAAGCGGAGAATAAGTTGTTTGAAAAAGTTCTGCGAATAGATGGGCAATAGCCTGATCAGAGGTCGCAGATGAATTTTCATACGTAAGCAAAGGTGGAAAAGCTACATTTTTACGCTTTGTGTTTACAAAATTATAAAACTGCTTGGGATCCTGAGTACATTGTATCGGCATATGTATATAATTCCTGTAACATTCAGCGTTATGCACGGTAAAATTTGACCGAGCTATTAGATATCTTGAGAAATCAATACTACTGTAAGTTTTTTTAATATTTCAGAAAGAGCCTATTTTTAGAATTTTTATACCCTTGCAGAGGGTATTATAATTTTGTCCAAAAGTGTGCAACGCAGTGAAGGAGACATCTCCGACCCTATAAAGTATATATATTCTTGATCAGGATCACCTCCTGAGTTGATATGAGCATGTCCGTCTGTCTGTCCGTTTCTACGCGAACTAGTCTCTCAGTTTTAAAGCTATCGTCTTGAAACTTTGCATACACCCTTCTTTCCTTTGCACGCAGTATTTAAGTCGGAACGGCCGGGATCGGCCAACTATATCATATAGCTGCCATATAACTGATATATCGGAAATGGTATAACTTTGGTGTTTTTAGAGTTACAGAGATCAGATTTAGTACGAATGCTATTTTTGGCAAAATAATACGACCTACCAAATTTCATAAGGATCGGCCGACTATATCCTATAGCTGCCATATGTATAACTGCTTGATCAGAAATGGTATAACTTTAGTGTTTTTAGAGTTACAGGGTTCAGATTTTGTACGAAAGCTATTTTTGGCAAAATAATACGACCTACCAAATTTCATAAGGATCGGCCGACTATATCTTATAGCTGCCATATAACTAAAAGATCGGAAATGGTATTTGGTAAAAATACCATCTTTGGTAGTTTTGAAGATGGAAGCTTGGTACTTTGTTTTAGTTTTTTTATTTTAATTAATTGGTTATATTATGATATTCTCATAAGGATCGGCCAATTCAATCCGATTTTTGCGATATATATCCGGTTTTAACTTCAAGGGTATATCAACTTCGGCTCCACCCCAAGGGCTAGAACTGAGAAAAATTCGTCCGAATTTCTCAGGGAAAAGGAGCAATTGTCCGATATGTACGCCATGGCATCCTTTCAAGTGATGCCACAGGTCCTAGTGAACGAAACCCCCATTAGAGTCACCCAAAAGGGTATTCCACAGTCCGGACCACCGGCACCGACTGATGCTGCAGTTCTCGTTAAAATCACCTGAAACATATATTTGTTTCTCGGCTTGCCCCTGATTGATATCTCGGCTTATATCAAAGTCTAAACAAAATAGGTGGAGGATATAGCTAAATTTAAATATAATTATATACGGCGCACGTCTTCTTTCAAGATTCGTGTGCCCGCGCTAATGTTCTAGACGATTTGTTCACCCAGTTTTTGGCCAGAGATCATTTTCGTCCAAGAACATCAGCCTACTACTGCAAAGTTAAAAGTTCTAAAACCAGTGGGAGTGAAACTTCCCCATATCGGAACCACTGACCAACCTTCCACCTGTTCCTTGTCCACTAACCTAGTATCGTAAAAAACTAGTATCGTCACTAACACTTACCTATCAGAATACTAGGGGGCTATGTAACAAACTCCCTAAACTATATTCTGATAGTTCTTTCTTTGCATCCCATATTATAGCCTTTACAGAAACATGGTTAAAGCCGGAGATCTTTAGCTCCGAAGTTTTTTCAAGTAAGTACACCACTTTTAGACAGGATCGACCTCAGCGAAGGGGAGGTGGAGTCCTCATTTCGGTAGACTCTACTCTTGCTTCTGAAGAGGTGAAATCACAAGAGCTTGGTGACATAGAATTCATTTGTATTAAAATCACTCTGTTCGTGAATTCGTTATACATTACATGTGCGTATATACCGCCTTCATCCGAATCGCCCACATATTGGCAGCATTTGTCCGCTATTCGATACGTTTTTAATCTTATGACTGATCGTGATCAGCTCGTAGCGGTGGGCGACTTTAATATCCCTGAACTAATGTGGTCCAACGTCGATAACTCACCATCTTTATCAATTATCACGCACCATGATGGTCCACCAATGTGGTCCAACGTCGATAACTCACCATCTTTATCAATTATCACGCACCATGACGTCACCGCGGGCATGTTTGACATGTACCTAGGTCAGATTAACCATGTAAGAAATTCGTTAGGTCGGCTTTTAGACTTATGTTTTGTATCTGATCCTGATGGTACCGCTCTCTCCAGAGCTTTTCCCCTTTCAATCCCAGAGGATCCATACCACCCCTCACTGGAGGTCTCAATCGAAACCACTCCTGGTATCGATCAGATGTCTCCACGCGTGGTAAATAAGATTCGCTGTTTCCGTAAAGCTGATTTTCATAAACTTAATAGCCTTATAGATACATATGACTGGTCCGATATTTTGGCATGCACTGATCTTAACGTCACCTTAGAAAAATTTTACTGTACTTTAAATACATTTTTTGACTCATGTGTGCCATGGAAATATACGTCCGCTTTAACAAATCCTCCTTGGTTCACAATCTTCACAATATCACTAACCTCAAAAATACTAAAAATAAGCTTTTACTTAAATATAAAAAAAATCCTGCAGTAGTATTGATTTTTGAAGATATCTACTAGCTCGGTCTAATTTTACCGTGCATAAAGCTGAATGTTACAGGAATTATATTGACCGCTGCCATATCAATTTACTCAGGATCCAAAGCAGTTTTATAATTTTGTAAACACTAAGCGTAAAAACGTATATTTTTCACCCATGCTTACGTTTGAAAATTCCTCTGCGACCTCTGACCAGGCCATGGCCGATCAATTCGCAGAATTTTTTTTAACAACTTATTCTCCGCCTAAATTGACAGATCAGCCTTACGCCTATAACATAACATTATTTTCTGAGCGTTTTTCTCTGAGAACAACTTATTATCTGATTTTACCCATTTATTTGCCAGGCATCGATGGAGTATCAGGCTGTGTGCTACAATACTGCGCCAGGGCTCTGTGCAAACCTCTTCTAAGACTTTTCCACTTATCTTTGGAAACCTCGATTTTTCCCCTTAAATGGAAGGAATCATTCATAATTCCCTTACATAAAAAAGGGAAAAAGTCCGATGCTGCCAACTACAGTGGCATCTTTATGTTGTCGGCCATTCCAAAGTTATTTGAAAAATTAATTACCCCTCATTTTCAACACCTTTGCTCTTCGATTATCTCTCCCTGTCAGCATGGCTTTATTAAGCGTCGCTCCACCACCACAAATTTACTGGAGTTGACATCCTTTGTCATAGATGGCTTTTGTAAGGGATATCAAACCCATGTAATTTACACAGATTTCAGCAAAGCATTTGATTCAGTTAATCACTCACTCTTGTTGAGTAAATTGAATATGCTGGGTTTTCCAATAGAACTCTTAACGTGGATCTCCAGCTACTTAGATGGAAGGACACAAAGAGTCTTATTCAAAAACACGAAGTCCCGTCTGGTCCGTGCTTCATCTGGCGTCCCGCAAGGAAGTCATCTTGGCCCGCTATTATTTACGCTTTTTATAAACGACTTGCCCCCTGCTTTAACGTACTCTCGACATCTATCTCTGTCCAATGCAGTCTTCAGACTGACCTTGATAACTTTCAAAAATGGTGTTTAGCTAATGATCTAATACTTTATGATCAAAATTCAAGCATATGTCTTTTTAAAGTTCTTGCCCTCTACAAGCTACGTATTCTATTAATGGGTTTGCCTTAGAATATTTAACCCAGGTTAATGATCTCGGCATCCTATTAGGCATCAAACTTAAATTTTCCGACCATATTTCCTTAATGGTTAATAAGGCTAAAGAAGTCCTTGGTTTTATTAAAACGTGCTCAAAGAATTAAATGACCCCTATATAACCAAAACATGATTTATTTCTTCGATCTGTCGATACTGGAGTACGGTTCATGTGGATTCAAAAGGATTTTTTAATATTCGCACTTAGAGGTCTAAACTGGGATGCAAATCTTCAGCTTCCATCCTACACTACCAGACTTTTACTTATAAACTGACCTAGTTTAACAAATCGTAGGACAATGGTCGGCGTAGTCTTTTTCAAAACCTTATTAATGTAGGGGATTTAGATAGCCAGCATTTACTAACACGCTTAAAATTTAACATTCCTAATAGAAGGACTCGAAACTTTAGTCCTCTGTTCCTTAGCCATTTTAGTTCGACATATGTACTGTGTTGAAGCATTGAACACTATTTTATATACAAATTCCAAAGATAGAGTTTCAAGGGATCGGACCCATGGAAATATGACCCCTGGTGTAAGAGACTCAGGTTTAAAACTGGCACCTATAAGTGGCTGAAGAAAAATAAAAATTCTCAGCTCAAGGTAGTCAAAAAAAAATAAAGGCTGCGACCTGGGTAAAAAAGAACCCAGTTTAAAAACCGTAGTCTTCTGATGTTTCCTCCCAAGAGGTAAGGAACACAGGGTATAAAATAATATAAATGCCAATGAGCATTAAACAAGAGAAAGAGAAAAATATTTTCTACAGTGTGTTTTTATTTCGGAACAATACCGAGATAAAAAATTATTGCAAATCAACGAAAAAGTATTTGTGTATTAGCGTAACCGAGGCTTTGCATCGTAAAAGTTAAAAAAATATATATAATTATATATCTTTTTCAAAATTAGATTAAAAAAAATAAATTTTTATTTGATTTCCGGTTTTGATACAGTGTGATTGACAAATATATGATTGTAATAATAATTATTATTGATAGTAGTATTAACAGAATTGTTTGGGTTGTAAAATATTGTTTTGAATGGTTTTGGAATATTTCTTTGGCTACGATATAGGATAAAGGTTCGAGTTTAGTTATGTTGTTATTTACATAAGTTGTTATTTACAAATACATAGTATTTGTTATTATTACATCTTCTATTTGTATAGAACAGTTGAATGCTTTTATTATATTGTTTCCTTCTGCAATTAAATCTTTATTTATACAATTCTGATTTAGCAAAGTTTTTGGCAAATTCCATGTTATTATAATGTTGGGTTCAATATAATTTAATTCGAAGTTCTTGTATACTTTTGTATATCTACATTCTGTATTTGTTTGTCTTAAGAGACCTATTATACATTTATTATTTACTATTTCTTTTGTTTTTACTTCAAAGACTTGCTGAATTTTATATAATATTCATCATGCAATGTTTCGGTTATTATATTCTGATTCTGATCCGGATACGGTAAAATTTTATAAATGGGGGTTTATAGTACGTTTATAGTAATAATAGTACGAGGAATATGAGAAATTATCAATATTTCGTTAGTATTAACTTGTAACCAAGTAGATGTTTTGATATTTAACAATTTTTCTGAACATATGAATGTTTAAGCGGGTCATGTTTTAGGAGCTTTGGGTTGAATATGCCTAATCTTGTAAATTGCATTCCTAATTCAATGTCTTCTACGTATTCTGTAAATTCTTGTAAATTGAAAATAAGGATTGCTAACCTTTGGTTTTCGTTTTGGTTTTCATTTAAACGATTGACTGTTTCTATTCCTTTATTAATTGCATCAATTACTTTATTTAATTCGTTGATCAGTATACTATTTTCGGACAAATTATCAATTTTTGATTCTAATTCTTCCCTATCTTGTTGATCCAATGTGCCAAATAAATATTTATAAAAGGTACCTACGAAATTTGCAAGTCCTCTCTTGTTTCGTTGAGCAATTTTGATTCCGTTCATTTCTCTATTTAATTTTTCTTTTAGATATTGAATTTGATCCAAATGTTCAAATTCGCGTGTTTTTTCCATTAGATTTTTATATAATTATAATTTTGTCCAAAAGTGTGCAACGCAGTGAAGGAGACATCTCCGACCCTATAAATTATATATATTCTTGATCAGGATCACCTCCTGAGTTGATATAAGCATGTCCGTCTGTCCGTCTGTCTGTCCGTCTGTCTGTTTCTACGCAAACTAGTCTCTCAGTTTTAAAGCTAAAGTCTTGAAACTTTGCACACACCCTTCTTTCCTTTGCACGCAGTATATAAGTCGGAACGGGATCGGCCGACTATATCCTATAGCTGCCATATAACTAATTGATCGGAAATAGTATAACTTTGATGTTTTTAGAGTTACAGAGTTCAGATTTTGTACGAATGCTATTTTTGGCTAATTAATACGACCTACCAAATTTCATAAGGATCAGCCGACTATATCCTATAGCTGCCCTATAACTGAACAATCGGAAATGACCCAACTTTGGTGTTTTGGAAGATAGAAAGTTGGAACTTCGTACAGATTCTTTTTTTGGTCAGTTGATCCAACCTACCAAATTGCATAACGATCGGCCGACTATATCTTATAGCTGCCATATAACTGAACGATCGGAAATGGTATTTGGTGAAAATACCAACTTTGGTATTTTTGAAGATGGAAGCTTGGTACTTTGTTTTAGATTTTTTATTGTAATAAATTGGTTATATTATGATATTCTCATAAGGATCGGCCAATTCAATCCGATTTTTGCGATATATATCCGATTTTAACTGCAAGGGTATATCAACTTCGGCTCCGCCCGAAGTTAGCTTTCCTTTCTTGTTCGTTAATAGTTTTATGACATCTCTCTATGTCAGAAACGCCATTTTTACTTGTGGTTATAGTTAGTCTTACATCTTCTGATTGCAGCCAAAGTTGCAATGCTGAGCACATAAATGCGGAATCTTTGTCGGCTTTAATTTCTTTTGGTTTAACCATTTCATTAAATATCCTGAGTAATGCCCTTTTTGCTTCTAACCAATCCCTACTGTTGACATTTATTAAAGCAGCATATTTGGAATAAATATCAATGCAAGATAGGAATTGTTTATTATCGATCATGTAAAAGTCTATAACATATTTTTCTCTGGGGTTAATTCAAATGTAAGTTTTGTATCTCTATGCTCTGTTTTAGCAAGGTTACAAATTTCACACTCATTTATAATATTTTGAATTAATCTCTGATAATCGGGAAAATAATATTTTTCTTTAAAAAGGCTTGTTTGTTTTTCTATTCCTGGATGTAATAATTCTACGTGAGCTTTAAGGACAATTTCCTTGAATTCTGCGAATGTTTGGACATCTATTAATATTGTACTGGTTTTCATAACTTTGGTTAAGTTATTTGGGCAGATAATCTCTACATAAGCATTTTGAAATATTATAAAGTCCATTTCACAAGGAAAATAGATAACACTTTTTTTGGAGCATAAATATTCTTTAATTAATTCTTTTGCATATTCATGGGTCATTTCTTTATACATTATTTTAAGGTTGGTTTTATGAAAGTATTGAGTCAATTTAACTTCATTTTAATTTCCTCTATGGAATTTAATTTGTCTATTGTAATAGTTTAAAGGTCTTTCCGTTATTTCTATATAATTCTGATTGTCTTCTTGTGCACTATGTACTGTTGCTATTGTGGGTAATGATGGGTTACTATCTGGTGATTCTCCTAAAAAATCTTCATCTAGCTTTACTCTTGACAGAGCATCAGCTACCTGGTTTTCCTTTCCCGGCAAATATTTAATAGTGAAGTCAAACTCGTTTAATTTTATTCTCCATCTTTGTAGTTTCATATTTGGTTCTTTTATAATATGAAGCCAAACTAATGGTCTATGATCGCTAAGAATTTCGAATTTTCTACCAAAGAGATAAGACCTAAAATATTTAGTGGCCCAGACTATAGCCAGAAGCTCTTTTTCTATTGCTGAATAATTAATTTCGTGTTCATTAAGAGTTCTACTAGCATAACAAATAGGTTTATGATTTTTTGATAATACTGCGTCTAAGGCGACGTTGCTAGCATCTGTTGTTAGAGAAAATAGTTTTTCAAAGTTAGGGTAAATTAAAATTGGGTCTGATGTAATGAGAAGTTTTAATTTCTCAAATGCTTCTAAATATTCTTTATCTGATGAATTTATAGTTGAACCCTTCTTTAAGTTTACTGTCATGGGTTTTCCAATTTTAACAAAATCAGGTATGAATTTTCTATAAAATCCACAGAGACCTAAAAATGATTTTATTTCTTTTTGTGTTTTTGGTATTGGAAATTTTTTATTGCCTCAATTTTTTTGGGGTTTGGCTTTATTCCTTCTGTTGTTATTATATGTCCAAGGAATTCGGTTTCCTTTTTCATAAACTCACATTTGTCAAGTTGAAGTTTAAGATTAGCTTCTCGAAGTTTTGAAAACACCTTTTTTATAGACAATATGTGTTCCTCTAATGAAGTAGAAAATATAATTATGTCATCCATATAAACAAGGCAATGCTGGTACATTAAATCTAGAGGTCTGCATGAATAGCTAAAAAACGATATTCAAATGCACAACCTTGAAAATGAATTGAGTGAGATAGAATGCTGAGACGAAAATTAATGAATGAGTGAGTGCGACTGTATAGGTCTCACTCGCACAACATTCGGGGGTTGAAAACCGAATTGAATGAGTTAAAGTTACAGTTCGCATTCGAATTGTTTCGAATGCATTCTAGAATGTACCATACAACTATGCATATTTGCCTGTTTTTTAGACGCTGATAATAAAATAATTGAAAAGTGAAAGCAAGTCATTGTTTTTTTTCAGAAATATTCATTATTATGTTGTATATTTTATTTTACATATTTTAATTATAAAAATGTAAAAATATTTTAAATTTTTATTAATAAATTCTTTTCCAACAAAATTTTGCCGCTAAAAAAATTTTATAAAATTGTTTAATTTGGAAAATCTTAAGAAAACTAAACAAAAAACACTAAGATAATAATAATAACAGTTAAAAATCATAAGTAAAAAAACACTTTCATTATAATTCACCTTTCGGTCAATTCCCTCATTATGGAAGAAGTATTAGGGAAGCGTTTTGCTCAACAGAAGAAAATAAATGAATGCATAGAGTGTGTTAAAAACCATTCGAGACATTCGGCTGCATTCCTCATTCCAAAAGCACTCTTTTTACTTCCCACTCCAATTCACTCTGTTTCAAAGCAAGGGAATGCCCATGAGTTAGAATGCTCTCTCACTCTCCCACTCCCTCTCACTCAATTCGTTGTGTCTCTTGCACTCATTCATTCTATTCCATTCGGATGTATTCTATGGCTGAGGCAATAAGAATGTATTCTTGCAGACCTCTAAATAAATCTTCTAATAAGTTGTTCATGCAACGTTGGAAAGTTGCAGGAGCATTTTTCAGACCAAATGGCATTCGTGTGTATTCGTAATGTCCATTTTTAGTTGAAAAAGCTGTTTTTGAAATAGAATTTTCATCCATTTGAATTTGATGAAAACCCTTGGCAAGGTCAATTGTTGTAAAATATTGACACTTTCCAAGTTTGTCAAGTATTTCATCCATAACTGGTATCGGATACTTATCATCAATAGTTATTTCATTTAGACTTCGATAGTCTATTACTATTCGAAATTTCTTTTTCCCCGATGCATCCTCTTTCTTTGGGACTATCCATATTGGAGAACAATAAGGCGATTTCGATTTACGTATTATTCCCTGATTTATCATTTCTTTAATTTGGACTTCGACTTCTTGATCATGAGCTTGGGGGTATTTATAAGGTTTTTTGTAAATAGGATCTTCATGTTTGGTTTGGATTGAATGTTTTATAGCACTGGTAAAGGTCAAATTTTCACCTTCCCTGTACTGGATATCACTAAATTCAAATAAAATGTTATTTAATTTAGTTTTTTCTTCTTCATTAAGATGATTTATTCGAAATTTATTATTTTCTTCCAAGTCATTATTAATTGCAAAATTAAAAGATATATCCTCAGATGAAGGTGGACTGAGATAATCTTCCAATGTTTCCATTTCGGAATTCCTGAAATCTTCGTGGTTATACATATATCATAGATCGAACTACCGAACTGAGCGGACGTGCTTTGTCCGAGCTCCGGGAAAACTTCACGTTGCTTATATTTTCGCCAATATAAGCGAAAAGACACTGAAATACAATTTATTAAAAGCGACAGACAAGCTTTTTATAACAGTTTTAATGTGCTAAACCAAAACTAGTGCATTGTTGAAAAAAAAAATACGTACCACGCAATGAGCTCATTGAGCAACGACCAAAAGAACGAGCGTAGAAGTTCAGTGAACCAAAGAAACGTCTTCTACTCTTACTTTTCAACCCGCGATACCGAAGTGGAAAAATCGGCGCTTCAAAGCAACCCGGCTGACCGCTGAGACCCAAAGGGCACGGTCTTGCTCACCCGCTCTGCTCACTCCGACTCCCGCGTCATGGAGTTCGCAGTGTAAAACCCCCCCTCCAATATTGGAAACAAATTTCGCACCAACAACAAGCAGCGCTACAACTTCTGCAACAACAGCGAAAACCCCTTCAACTCAAAGTACCACGACGTCAACGACAACAGCGAGTACAAAAACAACAACCTCGGAAAGTGCCAAAGCGGCAACGGCCACACAGACTGGAATGGATCGCTACATCCAAATTAAGCGCAAGCTTAGCCCGCAGAGTAATCCGGCAGGCAACAAAACAAAAATTAACCGTGTCCTGAATAACGATAATGAACCAGACAGATCCACTACTAACAGATTTGCCCTACTGGCGGAGGCTGAGGAAAACCAACCAGCCCAAGACACCGCAAAAAAACCCAAGCCCTCTCCAATCTATATTAGGGAAAAAAGCTCGAGTGCCCTGGTCAACAAAATTCGTTGATCGTTGCGTCGTTGATCGGGAACGGTGACAACTTTCATGTTGTTCCGCTTATCAAAGGGAACATCCATGAAACAAAGGTGCAAACCAAGACTGAAGAGCACTTCCGAATAGTTTCAAAATATCTGGACACTGTACAGAAAAACTATTACACGTACCAGCTGAAAAGCAGTAAGGGCCTACAAGTGGTAGTAAAGGGAATAGAACCTGATGTTACCGCCGCGGAAATAAAAACCGCCCTTAAAGAAAAGGGCTTCGCCGCCAAGAATGTTATTAACATTCTAAATAAAGATAAAAAGCCACAACCCCTCTTCAAGGTCGAGCTCGAGCCAGAAAGCAGGTCGCTGAAGAAGAACGAAGTCCACCCAATCTACAACCTGCAATATCTTTTGCATCGGAAAATCACTGTTGAAGAGCCACATAAACGAAACGGTCCAGTGCAATGCACTAATTGTCAAGAGTATGGACACACAAGGTCTTACTGCACACTTCGGGCTGTCTGTGTAGTCTGCGGGGACGCCCACAAGTCCGTTTGCTGCACTACAAACAAGGACAGTACCGTGAAGAAATGTGGAAACTGCGGAGGCAGCCATACGGCAAACTATAGAGGATGTATTGTGTATAAGGAGTTAAAGAGTCGCATGCGTCAAGCGACCGCAACGCGCAACCAAAATCCACAGAATGCGTACGTTTCGTCAAAAACCACGCCAGACGTTTTCTTCGCCAAAGCTGCGAGATCCTCATTCGGTCCACTAAACACCACCAACGGCTTCTCCTATGCCGATGCTCTACGATCTGGAAGGGAAATTCCAATTCAGCCTAACTCTCAAAGCGCTCAACAGGCCCCAGAACAGCCACACAGCAAAACGGAAACTATGATGCTAACCCTCCAACAAAGTATGATGGAGCTTATGTCATTCATGAAAACGACCATGCAAACGCTTGTTCAAAACCAGAACATGGTGATACAGCTGCTCGTAGCACAACAGTCCAAATAATCTATGCAGGCGCTACGAATATCAATGTGGAACTCCAATGGTGTCTCACGGCATAAACTAGAATTGTCACAATTCTTGACCGAAAACCATATTGACGTTATGCTACTGGTGGAAACGCATCTTACAAGCAAATACAACTTTCATATAAGAGGCTACACAATCTACCGCACAGATCATCCAGATGGGAAAGCCCACGGCGGAACTGGAGTTCTAATCAGAGAACGAATTAAACACCATTTTCACAAAAGGTTTGCAACAAACTTCTTGCAGGCCACATCGATACAAATTCAGTCAAGCAACGGAATCCTTTCAATTGCTGCCGTTTACTGCCCTCCTCGCTTCTCAATCTCGGAAGGACAATTCATGGACTTCTACAATTCACTTGGGGATCGATTTATAGCCGCAGGAGACTACAACGCCAAACATACGCACTGGGGATCACGTCTAGTGACTCCCAAAGGAAGACAATTGTACAATGCAATTATAAATGTGAAAAATAAACTGGACTACGTTTCCCCTGGAAGTCCCACATACTGGCCAACAGACTCACGAAAGCTCCCAGACCTTTTTGATTTTGCAGTGACAAAAAACATACCTCGCAATCTAATAAGTGCCAAAGCAGTCTCGGACTTATCATCAGACCACTCGCCTGTGCTTCTAACGCTTCTTCAAAGCCCAGAAATAACCGAACACCCCTTCAGTCTGACGACGACAAAAACAAACTGGCTAAAATACAAAAAGTACGTGAGTGCCCACATAGAACTCGCCCCGGATTTTAACATGGAATCGGACATCGACTACACTACGAGCGCCCTGGAAGAAGTACTCATTGCGGCATCTAAAATCTCTACTCCTCATAGGAAAGAAGTAGACCGAAACAAACACTTCAAATCTAATCAGCAAATCGAACAGCTCGTGCGAGAAAAGAGGCGCACGCGTCGTGATTGGCAAAACAGCAGATCACCAGCTTCAAAACAACGCCTTAAGGAAGCAACCCGATCACTCGACCAGGCTCTTCACCAACAGGAAGAAAATGCACAGCTGAGGTACATCCAGAATCTCTCGCCAACAAGCACAAAGTACCCCCTGTGGAGGGCCCACCCAAATCTTAGTGCCCCAATTGAAACGACCACCCCGATAAGAAACTCTTCGGGATGCTGGGCTCGCAGCGACGAAGACCGAGCTGAAACATTCGCCACACATCTCCAAAGTGTCTTCCAACCAAACCCAGCCTCAAATTCATTCCTCCTGCCAGTAATTCAGCCAGAGTCCTCCCCTCAGCCAGCCGCACCTTCATTCCGGCCGAACGAAATCGAAAAAGTCATAAGAGGGCTAAAACCAAAAAAGGCTCCCGGTGGTGACCTATTGACCCCAAAGATGCTGATCGAACTTCCAAAATGCGCTATAGAGGTCGTCTGCAAACTATTTAATGGAATCATTAATCTTGGCTATTTCCCAAAAAAAGTGGAAGAAATCCATTATTATAATGATACCGAAGCCTGGAAAAGACCACACAATTCCGTCATCATACAGACCAATAAGCCTTCTATCTTGTTTGTCTAAACTGTTTGAAAAATGCTTGTTAACTCGCATAATACCACATCTGGAAGCTTGCAATATCATCCCGGCACACCAATTTGGCTTTCGAAGAAACCATGGAACCATCGAACAAGTGAACAGATTAACATCCGAAATACGCTCAGCCTTCGAACAACGAGAATACTGCAGCGCTATTTTCCTCGACGTATCTCAAGCTTTCGACCGAGTTTGGCTCATCGGACTCATGCACAAAATTAAAACGTATTTGCCAACATACACCCACAAGCTACTGGAATCATACCTCTTCAATAGGGTATTCTCAGTGAGATGCAACGCAGCTACTTCGGGCGACTACACCATCAAAGCTGGAGTTCCACAGGGAAGCGCACTCGGGCCGTGTCTATATGTTTTGTATACTGCGGATATTCCTACGAGCGCACAACTAACAACGTCAACGTTCGCCGATGATACCGCTATTCTTAGTCGCTCCAGATGCCCAACGCAGGCAACAACCCAACTGGCTAATCATCTCACAATAGTGGAAAGGTGGCTGTCCGACTGGCGCATTAAAATAAACGAACAAAAGTGTAAACATATAACGTTTACTCTTAATAGACAAACATGCCCTCCGCTTTTACTAAACGGTATGCAGATCCCTCAAGCTAACGACGTAACGTACCTTGGCGTTCACCTTGATAGACGACTTACCTGGCGTAAGCACATCGAATGCAAAAAGATGCATCTAAAACTGAAAGCCAGCAGCCTCCACTGGATCATAAACTCACGATCGCCACTGTGCCTGGACTACAAGTTACTACTGTACAATTCAGTCCTAAAGCCAATCTGGACGTATGGCTCCCAGCTGTGGGGGAACGCGAGCAGCAGCAACATAGACATCATACAGCGCGCACAATCAAAAATCTTGAGAACTATCACAGGGGCACCTTGGTATGTTCGCAACGAAAACATCCACCGGGATCTGGGCATCCTCGCAGTGAAAGACGAAATCCAGAAGCAAAAAGAGTCATACAAAGAAAAACTGTCCTCGCACCCAAATTTTCTCGCTCGGGGATTGACTCGGGTTTCTAGCGTATCCCGCCTTAGACGCAACGACCTCCCAACCCAGCAATCGATTTTTAGGGCCGTCTAACTCCTTATCAGTCAATATGACTGTTAGTTAAGTTAAAAATATAAGATTTGATACACCTCTTGTTAGTCTCGCAAAGAGAAGATTCAAGAAATAAAAGCAACGTTAAAAAAAAAAAAAAAAAAAAAATATATCATAGAAAAAACAAATCCGCTCAAAGTGACTTTTTCCTGTTTATAATTAATTATTGCTTCACATGCTTCTAAATACTCTCTTCCTACCAATATTTTTGGGAAAAATTGTGAAACCAAAATGGTTGGTCGATCGGACAAAGTTTACTTGATTTGAAATTTACGGACTTATTTAATTTAATTACACCATTAATTGTGTGTAATTGTGTAAAAACTTCTGACGTTTTTAGAGTTTGTGGGATATTAAAATAATTTTCTTTTATTAGGTTGATTGAACTTCCTGTATCTATTACACATTTAAATGGGCGATTGTTAATAGCTATTCTGATGTAAGGATTTCTATTTCTTCTATTGGATCCGAGGCTATTTGATGAAAATTTTCGATTTCCATTTTAGATTGATCGCTTGAATATTCACGCTGTCTTTTCACTGGTTTGTTAGAATTAGTACCTTGTAAAGAAGATGATGGCTGTTGATAATTCATAGGATTCTGAGCTCTACCTTGATTTAAGTTTTGCTGCAATTCCTGTCGAAATTGTTGTTGATTGAAATTATTTGGTTGTCTATAGTTACTTTGCTGATTATAACTTTGTTGATTATTATTATTATAAAAGGAATTATTTCTTTGGAAATTATTATTTTTTTGATAATTTCTCCTATCTTGTTCGTTTTGATTTGAATTATGTTGTGTACATAACAACCTTCTTGTTGTGCTACTTGTTTAAGTTTACTGACTGTAGTTATATCGTGCCTATCGTCATGGCTAATGTCATGAATAACCTGTCAGGAAGTTTTCTCATTATTACATCTTTTACAGTATTATTCATGGCATTATTATAAATCATTGTGTTTAAATTATTGTTTTCTAACGACAATTTGTTTGTTATGACAAATATTTTATATTCTAGATCCTCGACGAACTTACGAATGCTTCCATTGAAGGGGGTATTGTAGAGTCGTCTTAGTAATTCCTCGCATGGGGTTTGGGTTTTATATTCATCGATAAGAGCACTCCTTAGATCGGGCCAATTGGTTGCTGCTGGTAGCTGGGACACTCGCTGTGCATCTCCTGATAATTGCATCTCAATTGCACTGAAGAATACAGCTATTTGACGCGGATCAGTTGATGGATACAAATTTAAAATGTATTCGATCCGTCTGATGAATGCACTTAATTCCCTGGCGCTTCCATTAAAATTGGGAACTTGCCTAATCTGGCTTAAAGTCTGATTAAGGTGTAGCTCGGAGAGTAACTGGATTTGTGCCACTGGTTCAGCCATTGTAATGTTTGTATTTCTTATTTATTTCGGTAGTGGTCACACTAAAAAAGCGGGCTACTAATTTATTTTAAGTTTTTATGTTTTGTATATTTTTGGTAGCAGTCACACTTCGAAAAGCGGGCTACAAATTTGTTTTAAGTTTTGTGTGTTGTATATTTTCGGTAGCAGTTACACTTCGAAAAGTGGGCTACAAATTGAAATTAACACGTATGTTCTTTTGCGGATGTGAATAGCGATTAACACTCGCGATTAGTATTATAGCTGCAGTTGCATTAGCATAAAATACTTCAACGATGTTCTATGATCTCGATTGATCACTGGTCACTTTTACACATCCTACCGACTGCACCAATTATACATACATCTTTTTCAAAATTAGATTAAAAAAAATATATTTTTATTTGAGTTCCGGTTTTGATACAGTGTGATTCTTTTTATTTTAGAATTTCAGAACTGACTTATCTATAGGGCTCTAGGTCCTTTTTATAGCTACCCTTGCTGAAGATTTTTGCAGATCAAAGCTCGAAAGAGAGGCTCTCTGAGAGAATAGATTGAGTCGGAACCTTTTACTTGAGGTGTCAGTTGACATGGAAGGCTTTGGGTCTCAATTTATCGAGGTGACAAGAAAATGTGAAGTGGGTTCCCATTTAAGAATGTTTTGATCTGTTTAGTTTTAATTCACTTAAAAGGAGTGAGAAAGATTTGAGTCGGGATTTCTGTTTACCCTAATATTGTTTTGGTTTTCAATCTGAAGTGACTCTTAGAAATTGGAAATCTGAAATGAGGCTGTTTTCAGCCGAATTGAAATAATGAAATATTTATGTTTTTACAAAAATTGGAATGAGGCTATTTGCAGCTGCGTTACGAATTTCAATACAAAAGGCTTCAGCTTCGGTTTACAAAATTTACTGATATACACTTAAAGAAATTTTGTTGATATGTTACTATATATTTGTGTTGGCGTATCCGAGGCCCTACATCGGAGAAGTTAAAAGTTAAAAAGTAAAACCCCAAAGAACCCCCAAAAAGCATTCACAAAAATTAAAACCCCAAAGAACCCCCAAAAAGCATTCACAAAAAGTAAAACCCCCAAGAACCCCCAAACAACATCCACAAAAAATAAAACACTAAAGAACCCCCAAAAACATCCACAAAAAAAAAAAAAAAAAATACACCAAAATCCAAAAAAAACCCATAAAACCAGGAGCAAAAGAGGCAACGGCAACAACATCAGGAGCAGCAGCGTCAGCGGCAACAACATCAGGAGCAGCAGCGTTGGCGGCAATATCAGGAGCAGCAACGTCAGTGGCAACAACATCAGCAGCAATAATTAGAAATTAGTCCTCGGCAAGTTTCGTTTTTGATTTTTATATATAAACTCTTGAATTTAGTTTTTGAACTTAATTTAATTTAAAATAATATATATAATGTCGACTAAGGATAAAATTCCAATTTTTGAAGACCAGAACTCCTCACCCGGCAAATAGATGCGCTTCTCGCACAAAATTCTTATTTAGAAGAGGACAGGGAGACATTAAAAAAATTGTAGCAAAAAGCCATTACGAACCATAATTATTTGATTAAACTAGGTCAAGTAGATCATGACTATTTTAAAGCAAATCATTACGATAGCATGCTAGCGAAATTTAAGTTCGCAAAGGACAAAATGAAAAAAATGATTGGCCAGGATGAGCTTTTCACGAGGCTTGAGGGGGCTATTAAGAACCTCGAGGATTACCTCGAGAAAACTTACATAGAAATTCAGGAAAGGAAAAATGAAACCTTTCCAATAAGGATTAAAAAATTAATAATGTTGCTAAACAAAATAGATACAGTCTCCGATTTAATAAATATTGAAGGGCTCAATAATAAATATATGAGCAAAATTATAGAGCTCAAAGATTATGTTGAAATACACATCTAATGGATAATAAAATCCGAGAGAAAAAAGTTGACAAGGTAGAAGGTAGTAGCCCTAGAATGGACGAACTACCTAGCCTACCAAAAATGGAGGAAATACCATGGAATGGTATTTAAGGAGCTGGTTCATTCAAGGATGGATTTAAGTCCATCCTTGAAGCTAAGCTACCTTAAAAGTGCTCTAAAAGGGGAAGCACGCAATGTGGTTTCCCATTTATTGCTCGGCTCAGGCAATAATTACATAGCAGCTTGGGAATTACTTATAAAGCGATATGACAATAATAGAAAAATATTCTCAGAGCAGCTTAATCGCCTCATTGAGCTTCCAAAAATAAATTTGGATCCATATAGGCAGCTTAAAAATACAATTGATTCAATCAATGAATCAATTTTTATTATGCGCCTAAAAGCAAATCTGACCGAAGAATCCGATTGCACTTTTGCGCATATTATTTTAAAAAAATTAAATATTTAGGCTCTACAGCAGTATGAGGGCCAAGTAAAAAAATCAAGTGAGATTCAAAATTTAAAGAAAGTCACAGACTTTTTAGACCAACGTCTTAGTTCGTTGACATCAGTGGGAAATGAGTTCCCAACAAAAAAATAATAACACAAGTGACCAAACATGGTGCCAAATGCCCGGGCATCAATTAGTTTTTTGTTACAAATTTAAAGCATTAAGTCCACAGGCCAGAATGGACGTTGCTAAAAAAGTGAATTTGTGCTACCGATGTTTAAAGCACAGTCCAAACATCAAATGTACAAGCCAGCTAGTATGCTCATATTGTCAAAGATCACATCATAGCATGTTGCATTTTAAAAGGGAAAATGTAAATACATGCATGACCTCTGAACCAGCGTTGTTGGCCACAGCGTATGTTCAGATTAAAGGTCATGATGGTGAATTCGGAAAGATCAGAGCATTGATTGACAATGGGTCACAACAAAGCACTTTTACAGGACAGGTGCGTGTGTGTCAAACCACAAGCTAAAATTAACAATTAAAAATAAACGTTTATATTTTAAAGAATTTTACACAAATGCTATTTTATTTTACCCAAATTAATGAAATGTCTACCCACTAATGAAATTTCTATAAACAAGTCGGATTGGAAAGAATTCCATTTAGCGGATCCAAATTTCGACCAACCTGGTCGAATTGACCTTGTAATTGGTGCGGATTTATATCCACTAATCTTACTGCCGGAGATAACCAAAAAAGGTATGCTTCTTGGGCAAAAAACGGTCTTTGGATGGACAGTGTCAGGGTGCACAAAATCCAGAGGAAGTAAATCGATTGTAGCAACCAGTATCGAGCTAAAACATATGGATCGATATTGGGAGGTAGAAGAAGAGGATAGCAATGACTTAGAGACAGAAATTCGTGAAAATAATTTTTAAAAATGTACTAAAAAAGATTCATATGGAAAATATATTGTAGCTATTCCTTTTAAAGAAAATATAACATTAGAAGACTCGAAGAATCAAGCAATGGCTCGTTTCATGAACTTCATGAAAATTACTAAGAAATGAAAAAGTTCGAATTGAATATTCAAAATTTATGAAAGAATATTTGGACTTAGGGCATATGGTAGAAGTAAATGATGAAGGCAAATACTACCCCCCTCACCAAGCTGTTATAAGGGAATCGAGTCTCACAACAAAATTAAGAGTAGTTTTTGATGCTTCAGCCAAAACCAGCAATAGCAAAAGCCTAAATGACATTATGTGGGTTGGGCCAAAAGTTCAAAAAGATATTTATGATAAAATATGAAGATATTATGATAAATTGGCGTAAATTTGAATATGTGGTTTCATCGGACATTGAGAAAATGTACCGACAAATCAAAATAAAACATGGGGATCAAAAATTTCAATATATATTGTGGAGGAATGACCCAAAAACAGAAATAAAAACATACAAATTAACTACAGTTACTTATGGTACCGCTTCTGCCCCATATTTAGCAACCAGAGTATTGGCCGATGTAGGTGAAAATTTCCAAAACAAAATGATCGAGGAAATAATAAAAAATGATTTTTATATGGACGACCTTATGACAGATGCAAATTCAATAGAAGATGCCACAACCATAGTTCAATTAATATCTAAGAAACTATCGAACTCTGGGTTTAATTTGAGAAAGTGCGTTTTGAGCTTATAAAAACCTAAGGGCTACAATGGGACCCTAGCAAAGACGAGTTTAAATTTACAGTATGTTGTACTGAACCTAAAAAATGAACTAAAAGATTCGTCTTGTCAACATTAGCAAAAATATTCGATCCATTAGGCTGGTTGGCACCGGTAACAATTGTGGGAAAAATATATATGCAAAAATTGTGGACAGCAGGAATCAATTGGGATGAAGAGCTAGCTAATGAAGATCGTAAGGAATGGGAAGAATATAAATCAAGGTTAGAGGAATTAGGGCAAATAAGGGTCCCTAGATGGATTAATTTCAAATTCGAATTATGTATTCAAATTCGTGGTTTTGCTGACGCTTCGGAAAAGGCTTATGCAGCCGTGGTATATGCCAAGGTGGGATCGAAAGTGATCATAATCGCTAGCAAAAGTAGGGTGAATCCGATCAAAAATAGAAAAACTATTCCAAAACTAGAATTATGCGCAGCACATTTGCTGAGTAAGTTAATGATGCGCATAACGGAAGCCATGAAAAATTACAAATTAGAAATATATGCATGGAGTGATTCAACCATAACGCTATCCTGGATTAAGAATGGGTTGAATAAGATAAAATTTATCAGACGTAGAACAGACGAAATTCGGGAATTAAAAAATACTGAATGGAATCATATAAGATCCGGAGATAATCCAGCAGACCTTGCATCAAGAGCAGTTTGCGCAAATCAATTGGTGAATTGCGATCTTTGGTGGAGAGGGGCAAAATGGTTGACTGAGCCAAAAAGCCAATGGCCACAGGAATTATTGAGGAATCCTTAACACTAAATACATTGGTAAAAACTAAATATGACAGCATTTACGAATTGATGCAAAAGTTCTCTTGCATACATAAATTAACCCGAGTAATAGCGTATGTAATGCGATTTTTGAAGATAAAAACCAGAACAAACTCTAACCCAAAGTTTTTAACAGCAAAAGAATTAAAAGAAGCTGAAATAATCATAATTAAAAAACAACAGGAGTGGCAATTTAATAAAGATAAAAAAAAATACCTAAGAAATAGTAATGCTCATAAAAACACGCTTCATGGAGGTATAAATCTAATGAGAAACTTTGTTCAACGCAAATATTGGATATTTGGGTTAAAAAATTTATTAAAAAAGCAACTGCGAGAATGTGTAAAATGTTCAAGATATCTAAAAAACAACGTAGAACAAATAATAGGAAATCAGCCCGATTACAGGATAAACATGTCATATCCCTTCTTGAATACGGGTATCGATTATGTAGGGCCATACCTTATAAGAAGCTCCAAAAACCGCAGTCAAAAAATATTTAAAGGATATATTGTGGAATTTGTTTGCATGGCCACATAAGCTATTCACTTAGAAGTAGTTAGTGACTTAACGTCTGATTCCTTTCTAGCAGCTTTAAGCGGTTTCTTGCTAGAAGGGGAAAATTTGCTAACATATATTTACACAATAATACAAATTTTTTAGGAGCGTCAAGAAAATTAGATGAGGAGTTAGAAAAGGCCATAAGGGAAAATATTAAAATAGCAGCGCAGTTACATAAGGAAAGGATAGAGTGGCATTTTTTTCCCCGGCAAGCCCCCATTTTGGAGGAATATGGGAAGCAGGAGTAAAATCGATGATGTACCATTTAAAACGAGTAATTGGAGACAATGTACTAACATATGAAGAAATGCATACATTGCTTTGCTAGATAGAAGCAGTTTTAAATTCAAGACCTTTGACCTTTGACAATAAGGTGCTGACTCCTGGTTTTATTAGATATTAGACATCTAATAGATGGCTCTTAGATGTTTACTTTTCTTGTATTTATTGTTCACTATATACATACATATATTTAAAATTAGAAAGATGATCGAGAGATGACTGCGGCCAAAGACTCTGCAGTGGCGGTGGTTTTTACTGACAAAGTTGTGTGTCGAGAGAGTGTGTGTGTGTTAGAGATGTACTCTCGTAAAATTGATACTCGCGAGAGTTATCGAGTTTGGTCGAGAACTAGACTTGAAAAGGGTTGCCACAGTACCCCCCTCCTAGAGTTCCAGTTGGGAAAGATACTTTGCTGGGAATCTGATTCGTCGTCCTGATCTTGACACTTTCTCGGGTGTCTGAGCAGTTGGCGCTGTCGTCTGCTCCTGGGTTGGAGGCGTTTCGTCTTTGAAGATGTAAGCTGGTTTAAGTCGATCGATGGAAACCTTGTTGTCTTTTGTGTTGCCCTTGAGTATAAAATATTTGTCGTGTTTTGTTACCACTTCGAAAGGACCTTCGTAGTTTGCTGCCAACGGGGTTTTCACTCGATCCACTCGGACGAAGACGTGAGTACAATGGTGTAGGTCCGGGTGCACAAATTCCTGGGGTGTATGATGGTGCACTGGCTTAGTGGTTGGCAGTTGAGACATGGTTTTTTGAAGAGCCTCGGTGAACTCGGACTCGGTGTGTTTTTGTGTGCTCGGTGCAAAAAATCCGCCTGGTACACGTAGTGTGGTGCCATAAACCATTTCAGCTGGGCTTAGCCCGATGTCGCTTTTGATTGTTGTGCGTAGGCCGAGTAGGATTAGATGCAGGGAACTGCTCCAGTTGATTGGATCGACGCATTTTAAAGCAGCTTTTAACGTTCTATGCCAGCGTTCGATCATACCATTGGCTTGCGGGTGGTACGCCGTCGTCCGCTGGTGCTTAAAACCACAAATATTGGAAAGCTCTTGGAATAATTTAGACTCGAATTGTCGGCCTAGATCGGTTGCGATGTGAAGAGGAATTCCGTACTGGGCGAACCAGCCCGATATCAGTGCATTGGCTACGGATTGTGCTGTGATGTCTACTAAAGGAACTGCTGCGGGCCATCTTGAGAAACGATCGATACACGTAAGGCAGTATCGGTATCCGTTCGATGAAGGCAGTGGGCCGACTATGTCGATATTTATGTGTTCGAAACGGGCGTCGCTGGCGGTGTACTCTCCTAGTGGCGATTTGGTGTGACGTTGGATTTTGGCCTTCTGGCAGGGGATGCAAGAGCGTACGATTTTAGCGACATTCTTCGCCATGCGAGGCCAAACGTAGTGTTTGCCGACCAGCTTGTTCGTTGCCTTAACTCCCGGATGGCTCAATGAATGTAGGGCCTCAACCACGGTTTGGCGTAGGCGTCTAGGCACAAACGGACGTGTATGGTTATTGGCGACGTGGCAGTACAATTGCTTGTTTGAGCCTGAAAGAGACAATTTTGTTAGTGAGATGGATTTTTCGGCGTCAGAATTGAGTATCGATTGTAGTTCCGCATCGTTTTCCTGTTCCAGTGCCATCTCGTCGAGGTTTATGTGTTTGATGGAATCGATGCGTGAGAGAAGATCAGCCACGTTGTTTTCTTTTCCAGAGATGTGCCGGATATCGGTGCTGAATTGGCTGATAAAATCCAGTTGCCGAGCGCGACGAGGTGATGCTCTCTCGCTGTTTTGACTGAAGACGTACATAAGCGGCTTGTGGTCGGTAAAAATTACGAAATTTCTGCCCCTCCAGTGCGTACTTGAAGTGCAATATGGCCTGATAGATGGCAGTCAGTTCTCTATCGTAGGTGCTGTACTTCTTTTGCGTCGATGTGAATTTCCTGGAGAAGAATCCCAGTGGTTGTGTCTGCCCGTTGATGATCTGATGTACTACGGCACCCATAGCGTAGTGAGTTTGGTGCCATGTAGTTCAACAACGTAGCGTTTGCAAGCTCGTTCTTGCAGGCAGTGAATGCGTAGTCGGCTTCTGTAGACCAATGTATCTGGGTTTTGTCGTTCTTTTTATTACCTTGGATCAGCGTCTGGAGTATGTGCTGGTTCTCGGATGCTCGTTGGATAAACGGCCTATAGAAATTAATCATACCCAGAAACTTTTTTAGGTCTTTAGCGATACGCGGTTTTTTAAAGTGCCGAATGGCTTCCACTTTGGCTTCTGATGGTTTTAAGCCATGCTGGCTGATGTCGTGTCCCAGGAATGTGAGTTGTGTTTTACCGAATTGGCACTTCTCAAAGTTTACGGTGAGATGTGCTTTTCGAAGGCGGTCGAGGATCGTGCGGAGGTGGGTCTCGTGCTGCGCCTCGGATTCTGAAGCGATCAGAATGTCGTCGATGTATGCAAAAACGAAGTCGAGGCCTTGTATGACGTTGTTTATGTGACGTTGAAAAGTTTGCGCTGCGTTGCGCAGACCGAACGTCATGAACAAAAATTCGAATAGCCCAAAAGGCGTGATAATTGCTGTTTTGGGAATATCTTGTGGTTCGACAGGAATCTGGTGATATGCTTTTTGCAGGTCGATTTTGGAAAATATCTTCTTACCGTATAAGATGCTCGTTACATATAGTATGTACGGAATAGGATATCGATCCGGCACCGTTACGTTGTTCAGTGCTCGGTATTCGCCGCACGGTCGCCACTCTCCGTTGGCTTTCTTTACCAGGTGCAATGGGCTGGACCAGTTGCTATTTGAGGGACGGCATATTCCTTTCTCGATGAGGTAGGAGAACTCGGATTGTGCAGCTTTGAGTTTGTCGGGCGCTTGTCGTCGAGCGCGGGCGTGAGTAGGCGGGCCGTTGGTCGAGATGAAGTGCGTTACTTCGGACGTTGCTGGCAGCCGGTTCGAGTTGATCGTTGCGAGATCGCGATACTCGTGAAGCAATGTAGCGTATTGATTACTCGTGTCGTAGGATAAAATCGCGTTGATTTTACGTTGAGGCGCGTGACCTTTTGATTCCAGCAGCGTAGCCCGATCGATGAGTTTGAGTCGTTTCATATCGACGAGTAAGTCGAAATGTTGAAGGAAGTCGGATCCGATGATAGCGCAGTTGACGTCAGCTATCTTGAAGTTCCAAACGAAGTTTCGTCGCAATCCCAGTGACAATGCTATGCGTTTTTCTCCATAGGTTTGTATTTTCGTGCCATTGGCCGCGAAAAGAAGCTTTGGAGTGAGCATAGTTTTTACGTTTTTGCAGGGTGTCATCACTGAAATGTCGGCGCCGGTATCAATAAGAAACTGTGTTTTGGAGATATTGTCATTGATGGCGAGGCGGGCAATTGTGTTGTGGTCTTCTTCGAATTTGTCCGCCGAATTCGAAGATTGTTTTAGTTTTTTGGTTCGGATGAAAAAGAGCATGGTTAGCGACATTTCTTGGCGGCGTTGCCAAATTTGCTGTGGTACCAACATATGTCTGCAGCTATGACGCTGTTGCGATCCGTTCGAAGGCTGTTCTTGCGAGAACGGTTTTTGAACAGCGCGTTGATTTGTTGTTCGATGCGGTCTAGACGATCGTCGAAAACGGCGCTGCTGGTTGGAGCCGACTTGGCGTCGACGGTGCGTAACTGATAAGAATCACCGACTTCCATCACTTTATCTGCCAACTTAGCTAAGTTTGCTAGACTGGCGTCCGATGCTTGCAAGATCGCTTGCACTTGTGTTGGTAAGCGCTGCAACCACAATGTTTTCAAGAAAGATTCGTGAACTTTGTTTGCGGCGAGTGCGTTGAACTCGTTGAGCAGTTGTGTGGGGCGCTTGTCACCAAGGTCGGTCTCCGATATTAACTTCTGGATTTTCCTTTGTTCGCTTTCGCAGAAGCGTTCCAGAATGCACGATTTGAAATTTTCGTACTTGCCTGTGCATGGTTGGTTGACGATGGCGTCGGCAATTCGGGCCAACACTGGTGCTTCGATTGACGCTAGGATTGTGTTAAATTTAGTTTCGTCCGAGGGTATTCCCGCCAGAACGAATTTGGCTTTAATTTGCGATAGCCATAATTCTGGGTGTTCGGGCCAAAACGGCGGTATTTTCACAGCTACCCGGTTGATAACTGTGTCAAAACCGCGAGTAACGGTATCGTGAAAAACCTCGGCGTCGTCTTGTGGGGCGTCGTTGTTTGCCATTGTAAGCACCAGTAGTTGCGTGTATATAGTGATCACGTAGGGGTCACCAATTTACTTTTCTTGTATTTATTGTTCACTATATACATACATATATTTAAAATTAGAAAGATGATCGAGAGATGACTGCGGCCAAAGACTCTGCAGTGGCGGTGGTTTAAGCTGACGAAGTTGTGTGTCGAGAGAGTGTGTGTGTGTTAGAGATGTACTCTCGTAAAATTGATACTCGCGAGAGTTATCGAGTTTGGTCGAGAACTAGACTTGAAAAGGGTTGCCACAGATGTAATCGAACCCAATGACGAAATCATTAATAATTTAGATAGATGGAGATTTATTCAGAAAATACAAATACATTTTTGAAATAAATGGAAGGATGATTATTTTAATACTTTGCAACAACGATACAAATGGAAAAGAAATTCTTCAAATATAAAAAAGGTCAATTTGTTATATTAAAAGAATCATCTTTTCATCAATCATCAACTATCAAGTTGCCATCCAGCAAGGTGGCCAATAGGAAGGGATGAAGAAGTCCATAAAGGAACAGACTAAAAAGTCCTAGTTGTTATGCTTAGAGTGCAAGAGAATTTGGTAACCAGACCACTAAATAAAAATGGTCCCCTAGCTGGTGTAAATGATCAAGATGACGCAGAAGCACGTCAAAATAGATTCAACCCGCCCAGAGCGAGAAGTAGTGCTAGATTGTCTAAGCTGGGAATGATGATGGCCTTAATAATGTTGTCATTATGCTGTCAGTTGACGAACGCCGTCAGTTGCTCCGGCAATCAGAGATTCAAAATCAGGAGGAAAATAATAAACTCTTCATGACTCATAATAAATCGAAGCAAAGGCGGCCACGGTAAATGCAAACTTCAGAAGTATAAATAAAAGAATAGAAAATTTGACTGTAATATTTTAAGAGTCATATTACGTATACAAACAATCGATTAAATTCTTTATTGCTACGAAGGAATTATAATAATAATAAGCATGTTAATTGATATTAACCATGGAAGGCTTAACACCAACATTTTTCAAGCCAGCTTAAAACTGAAATAGCTAAAATTAAGGACGTCCTATCCGAAACTTTAATTCTTCCAGGGAAAAGATCAGGTACGGAATTAAAGGAAGTATACACCTTTAACACCAGGGTTGTTCGAAGATAAAAAACTGATCATCAATGCGAAAATTGCTTTGTTTGGGCGGCATGCATCTAAACTGTAAAGTGTTATTTCTGTTGTAGTTAGAGCGGAAAATCAAACTATTTTAGCTCAAATTGAGTCGGAATATTTAGTGTACAACTTTGAAATTAATGCATACCACTTAATGACGGAGTCTACAATTAGTAAATGCTAAAAGTGGAAAATAAACAAAAAAGTTTTGTGACGGCAGCTGGCCATGGAGATATAAGATATAGCAACGAAAATAGTTATTAGCTAGAACCCCTTTAACCTAATAGACCTTTCAATTGCTTTTACAAATCTGTCCTATCATCGAATTCCTTTTGGGTAGAGCTTGAAAAATAAAGTAGTTAGTTGTTTAAAGTTGAGGAAATCACTAAGAATAGGCTTCAATGTGTAAAAAAAAGATATTCACTTAGTCAGTGATTAATCTAATAACAATTAAGATGAACGATATTTTAAATAAAAGATAAGAAATAACAGAAATAAAAATTACAATCCACTAAAAAATCGAAGAAAAAATTAATTTTTCAAAGTACATCTAAAATGAAAAGAAAAATATATACTAAGGCACTTTTGTGGCCCCTTGCAGAATGTTCAGACATAACAAATAAAAACATAAACAATTTTAAAATATTTAAGATATTAAAATTTAAAAAAAAATATTCATATATACAGTCCACTTCATCCTGTTATCCTACAACTATAATTATAATTATTTTCTAATATTGAAAAAAATAAATTTAGAAATTTAATACAAAAACAAAAATACACACATAAATAAATAGCCTAATAAAAGGATATAAAGTAAAGAGATTGATGATGTTAAATAATATGTTAATCTAAAACAACATACACCTCTTTGGGGCAATTTTCAGAATGTTCAAGCATTGAACACGATTGTAGATACAAATTCCAAAGATAGTTTCATGGGATGGGACCCATGGAAATACGAGATAAACAGCATGGTCTAAAAGCGGTCTCCTGCAGCCTAAGCAATTACATAAGTCGTGCGCTTATTGCACTTAAGAAAGGCTCGCATAGCAGGTCAGAGTGCAGTGCGTTGATAAGTAGTTTTAAATAGATTTAAGATTTTTATGTATTCTTCTTATACAAGAATTGTACAAAATAAAAGCAGTTTCAAAATGGAATTCATTGGAGTAAGACCTATTTGTTTGGGGCTGCTCTTAACATGTCGTTTATATTAATAAATGTTTATTCTTTTGATATTTAATGATGTATTATGTTTTTAATATATAATATTTATATTTTTTGTATTGCATTATTAATTGTTTATTAAAAGATAAGCTTTTGTTAAATACACGTTACACAGCTCCGCTCTGCTTCTTCCCCTTCTTATCTCTATTTCTGCCTTTTTCCTTTGCACTCTCCAAAGCTCCCGCTTCAGCTCTTATTAAAGGTGGTTAAAGGTATATTGTTTTTTTTAACTTTTTATATATTATTTTTTTATTGTTAATTAATAATATGGATTTTAAACTGTTCTGTTCTATGAAGTCTCGTAACAAGAAAATCTCCTCCTCCCAGCGTACTATTCATTGCTGGCTATGTGAAAACGTCGTACACGCCAAGTGTGCCGGGTTCACTGCCTCAGTTTCGGATGCCATTTATCGTAGGTCTTGTTAACATTATTGTTGTAAAAATTTTCGTGCTTTCCAAGGCGAAATGAGGTCGTTCATGAGACAGACTAAGAATGGATTTAAAGAGTTCAACACTGGTTTTTGTAAAATCAATGACCAACTCTGTACGCTTGACACTCAGCATAGCAGCATTCAGCTACTAACTGAGTCCCCTAACCGTAAGCAATCCACAGTTTGTGATCCGCCTCAGCCTGCTCAGCCGTCAATGACGCCGCCGCTCGTATCTCTGGCCACCCCAAGGGCTAGAACTGAGAACAATTCGCCGTCCGAATTTCTCAAGGAAAATGAGCAATTGTCTGATATGTCGTCTGTGGTATCCCTTTAAGTGATACCACATGTCCTAGTAAATGAAACCCCCATCAGAGTCACCCAAAAGGGTATTCCACAGTCCGGAGCACCGGCACTGACTGATGCTGCAGTTCTCGTACCTGCGACACCAAAACCCTTACAAGTGATTCCTCCATCGAAACTTATATTTGTTTCTCGGCTTGCCCCTGATACTTTAGAGATTGATATCTTGGCTTATATCAAAGCCAAAAATAAAGCCGTTATAAAGGTGGAGGATATAGCTAAATTTATATATAATTATATACGGCGCACGTCTTCTTTCAAGATTCGTGTGCACGCGCTGATGTTTAAGACGATTTGTTCACCCAGTTTTTTGCCAGAGAACATTTTCGTCCAAGAACATCAGCCTAGTACTGCAAAGTTAAAACCAGTGTGAATTAAACTTCCCCATATCGGAACCACTGACCAACCTTCCACCTCTTCCTTGTCCACTAACCCAAAAAACTAGTATCAGAATACTAGAGGGCTACGTAGCAAACTCCCTAAACTATATTCTAATTGTCCTTCCTTTGCATCCCATATTATAGCCTTTACAGAAACTTGGTTAAAGCCGGAGATCTTTAGCTCCGAGGTTTTCCATGTAAGTTCAGCACTTTTAGACGGGATCGACCTCAGCGAAGGCGGAACGGAGTCCTCATTTCGGTAGACTCTTGTTTCTGAAGAGGTGAAATTACAAGAGTTTGGTGACATAGAATTTATTTGCATTAAAATCACTTTGTCTGCGAAATCTTTATACATTGCATGTTCATATATACCGCCTTCATCCGAACCCATTCAGATAGGCAGAATTTGTCCGCTATTCAATCCGTTTTTAATCTTATGACTGATCGTGACCAGCTCGTAGCTGTGGGCGACTTTAATATCCAGAATTAAAGTGGTCCAACGTCGAAAACTCACCATCTTTATCACTTAACACGCACCACGACTTCACCGCGAGCATGTTTGACATGTCCCTAGGTGAGATTAAACATTTTAGAAATTCGTTAGGTCGGCTTTTAGACTTATGTTATGTATCGGATCCTGATGGTATCTCTTTCTCCAGAGCATTTTCCCTTTCAACCCCAGAGGATCCATATCACCCCACGCTGGAGGTCTCAATCGAAACCATTCCTGGTATCGATCAGATGTCTCCACGCGCGGTAAAAAAGATTCGCTGTTTCCGTAAAGCTGATTTTCACAAATTTAATAGCCTTATATATACATATGATTGGTCCGATATACTGGCAAGCACTGATCTTAACGTCACCTTAGAAAAATGTTAAGAACTGTACTTTAAATACATTTTGTGACCCCTGTGTGTCATGGAAATATCCATCCACTTCAACAAATGAAATATCCATCCTTCTTGGCTTACAAGATGCCTCACTAACCTAAAAAATAGGCTCTTTCTGAAATATTAAAAAAACCTGCATTAGTATTGATTTTTCAAGATATCTACTAGCTCGGTCAAATTTTACCGTGCATACCGCCGAATGTTACAGGAATTATATTTGCCGCTGCCGGATACAATGTACTCAGGATCCCAAGCAGTTTTATAATTGTGTAAACACAAAGCGTAAAAATGTAGCTTTTCCACCTTTGCTTACGTATGAAAATTCATCTGCGACCTCTGATCAGGCTATTGCCCATCTATTCGCAGAACTTTTTCAAACAACTTATTCTCCGCTTAAATTGACAGATCAGCTTTACGCATACATCATTTAATCAGCAAATCTTATTCTGACCTTCTAATGGTCAAACCCATTTATTCGCCAGGCCCCGATGGAATACCTGGCTGTATGCTAAAACACTGCGCCAGGGCTCTGTGCAAACCTCTTCTAAGACTTTTCAACTTATCTTTGGAAACCTCGATTTTTCCCCTTAAGTGGAAGGAATCTTTCATAATTTCCTTGGGAAAACGTGGAAAAGTCGGATGCTGCCAATTACAGAGGCATCTCTAAATTGTCGGCAATTTCAAAGTTATTTGAAAAATTAATTACTCCTCATTTGCAACACCTTTGCTCTTCGATCATCTCTCCTTGTCAGCATGTTTTTATTAAGCGTTGCTTATTTCATTTTATTATTTTCAAAATCATCCATCGGTAGGGTATGCAGGCACAATCCACATGAAGAACAACCAAAGCTTAAAAGCGATCGGCGTTTTAAGTGATGTCGACTGAAATATAACATGTTCCTATCTCAGCATATTGATTTTTCATGATTCGTAAAAATATATATATGCACAACATTTTACTGCCAACGCATAATCTTATTCCTAAATAAATTTACAATGTATGCTGAAATAATAAAAACAAGAAAGGAAAGCTAACTTCGGGCGGAGCCGAAGTTGATATACCCTTGCAGCTAAAACCGGATATATATCACAAACATCAAGTTAAATTGGCCGATCCTTATGAGAATATCATAATATAACCAATTTATTACAATAAAAAATGTAAAACAAAGTACCAAGCTCCTATTTTCAAAAATACCAAAGTTGGTATTTCTACCAAATACCATTTCCGATCGTTCAGTTATATGGCAGCTATAAGATATATTCGACCGATCGATATGAAATTTGGTAGGTCGGATTAACTAACCAAAAATATATTCTGTACTAAGTTTAAAAACACGAAAGTTGGGTCATTTCCGATCGTTCAGTTATATGGCAGCTATAGGATATAGTCGGCCGATCCCGGCCGTTCCGACTTATATACTGCGTGCAAAGAAAGAAGGGTGTGTGCAAAGTTTCAAGTCGATAGCTTTAAAACTGAGAGACTAGGTTGCGTAGAAACAGACAGACGGACAGACGGACATGCTCATATCAACTCAGGAGGTGATACTGATCAAGAATATATATACTTTATAGGGTCGGAGATGTCTCCTTCACTGCGTTGCACACTTTTGGACAAAATTATAATACCCTCTGCAAGGGTATAAAAATAATATAACTTCTTTCCTCATTTCACCAAAAACCGTATACCCGAATTTTGTTAGTTTAGCAAACCTGAAAAGTAAGAAAAATCAAAATAATGTGATCAAGATCAACCAAAGCGCAGGCCAACCTTCTACATCGCGCTCCGTTCAGAGACTGAAAAACAAAAAGCATTTAATGAGAGTATGAGCGTAAGATGAACGAACGATAAGCGTAAGAAATCCTCTCTGGGGCCTGTCGCAATAAATTTTTGCGTCCATTTTCGTTGTATGAAATGGGTTGTCTATATGCTGTATGGTTAGTGCTACCACATTGGCGCATTGAAAACAGAAACAAGAGATTGAAAATAAAAATTGGAAGCCGAAATATTTTTACGTCGTCTTGCGAGCAGTCATACATACATACAAAGGCGCTCCCTTTTTTTTGCATACATGTAAAGAGTTCCAAAAATAGAATCGTATGTATGTGCGTTCCCCCCTCACCAACAAGCTCGACGAAAAAAGTTGACCGTTTTGGGCCCTGATGTCCCATCTATGTATGTGCTTTATTATATTTGATTATACCCTTGCAGAGGGTATTATAATTTTCTCCAAAAGTGTTCAACGCATCTGTCTGTCTGTTTCTACGCGAACTAGTCTCTCAGTTTTAAAGCTATCGACTTGAAACTTTGCACACACCTTTCTTTCCTTTAAACGCAGGATAAGTCGGAACGACCGAGATCGGCCGACTATATCCTATAGCTGCCATATAACTGATTGAACGGAAATGCTATAACTTTGGTGTTTTTAAAGATCGAAAGTTGGAACTTCGTATAGATTCTATTTTTGGTCAGTTGATCGATCCGACCTACCAAATTATATAACGATCGGCCGACTATACTGAACTGCCATATAACTGATCGATCGGAAGAGGTATTTGGTAAAAATAAGAATTATGGTTTTTTTGTTGATAGAAGTTTGGGGACTTTTTTAAGATTTTGTATTATAATAAATTGGTTATATTATGATATTCTCATAAGGATCGGCCAATTTAACTTGATGTTTGCGATATATATTCGGTTTCAACTGCGAGAGTATATCACCTTCGGCTCCACCCGAATTTAGCTTTTCTTTCATGTTTATAATTAAACAAGATTAAACTGTATTAAACAATTAAACTGTACGAAGTTCCAACTTTCTTTCTTCAAAATTACGAAAGTTGGGTCATTTCCGATTTTTCAGTTATATGGCAGCTATAGGATTCTTATGAAACTTGGCATTTCGTATTTAGGGTGACCAGGCGTCCGTATTAATACGGACATGTCCGTATTTTTAGCTCTGTGTCCGTTAGTCCGTATTTTTTAAAACCAGGTTGCACCTGAAATTTTTCCGAAATGAGTTTCTAGACTTAAACATTCGAAAGCGCCCGCGCTCGCAGTTGACGTCTCGCTAGTCGTGACACGTCACACGTTTAGAGGACGCGCAATCAGTTTACCATGCGTTATACGGTAAAATTCCCTAGAAATATTGGACGATATTTATTCTGGTTACTTTTTCTGGTATTCTGGGACGTCTGGTTATTCGGCTTGCTATGTATGCATTAGAGGTCTGCATGAATAGCTAAAAAACGACATTCAAATGCACAACCTTGAAAATGAATTGAGTGAGATAGAATGCTGAGACGAAAATTAATGAATGAGTGAGTGCGACTGTATAGGTCTCACTCGCACAACATTCGGGGGTTGAAAACCGAATTGAATGAGTTAGAGTTACAGTTCGCATTCGAATTGTTTCGCATGCATTCAAGAATGTACCATACAACTATGCATATTTGCCTGATTTTTGCTGATAATAAAATAATTGAAAAGTGAAAGCAAGTCATTGTTTTTTTCAGAAATATTCATTATTATGTTGTATATTTTATTTTACATATTTTAATTATAAAAATGTAAAAATATTTGCAATATTTATTAATAAATACTTTTCCAACAAAATTTTGCCGCTAAAAAAATTTTGTAAAACAGTTTAATTTGGAAACACTTAAGAAAACTAAACAAAAAACACTAAGATAATAATAATAACAGTTAAAAACCATAAGTAAAAAAACACTTTTATTATAATTCACTTTTCGGTCAATTCCCTCATTATGAAAGAAGTATTAGGGAAGCGTTTTGCTCAACAGAAGAAAATAATTGAATGAATGCTGCATTCCTCATTCCAAAAGCACTCTTTTTACTTTCCACCCCAATTCACTTTGTTTCAAAGCAAGGTAATGCCCATGAGTTAGAATGCTCTCTCACTCTCCCACTCCCTCTCACTCAATTCGTTGTGTCTCTTGCACTCATTCATTCTATTCCATTCGGATGTATTCTATGGCTGAGGCAATAAGAATGTATTCCTGCAGACCTCTAGTATAGGATATAGTCGGCTGATCCCGGCCGTTTCGACTTATATACTGCGTGCAAAGGAAAGAGGGGTGTGTGAAAAGTTTCAAGACGAAAGCTTTAAAACTGATAGACTAGTTCGCGTAGAAACAGACAGACGGACAGACGGACATGCTCATATCAACTCAGGAGGTGATCCTGATCAAGAATATATATACTTTATAGGGTCGGAGATGTCTCCTTCACTGCGTTGCACATATTATAATACCCATAAAATTATAATACCCTCTGCAAGGGTATAAAAATGGCTTGAATACCTTAAATCATAAGCGTCCTTAATGGAGATTGCGGGAAAGTATTAGCAGGTCTCACAAAGATTATTTTTATTTCGGAATCGCAAATGATATTTTAAGTTTTTGAGTATTTTATATCTTCTGTATCCTCCATAGTTAGCATGGTAACCTATTGTTTCCTTTGCATAAGCCATAATTTCTAAATATTATATCATCTTTATTGGCTGCGCACGATGATATTATAGGTAGGTCTCTACATGTAGCGCATATTAAGTGCAGAATACAATAGATCTTTGTTTGACCAAATTCTTTGAAATTTGTTCATTGCTCCGGGTTTTTCCGGTGGTTGTGAATCTTTAACAGATTTTCTACGAATTAAAAGGAAAGACCGGTTAAAAAAGGATTACCTAAGTTCTTCCAAGAGCAAAATTTGTTTGTTAAACGGATTTCATATGGTTAAATGTTTGACGTTTTCAAATTTATTTGATAAACACACCTTCCAAGCCTATGGCGGGCATGATGGAGCAGTCTTGGTGCCTGGTTCCGGTCGCGTTGATAAAAATCGAGACGGTAAATGCGGAAAACTACGACACCTGGAAATTGAAAAGTCGGGCCGTTTTAGTGAAAAACGAGCAGTGGCACTGCATGGAAGGCATGGAGAAGGAGCCTGACGACGAAAGCAAGCGAGTATTCGATGCAGCAGGATAAAAAGGCACGAGCGACCTTTACCTTGTCGGTCTGCTTATCGGAACTGTCAGTGTTGGACGGATGAGAAGCCGCCAACACCGGTTGGATAAAACTTCAGGCAGGGGCGGATACAGGTATCTGTCTGGGGGGGCGATCATAATTTTTTTTTTATAATTCAAGTAGCAGGTGGCAAATTTAAGTGATTTTCCACATTTAAAATTATCTACAGCTTGGTATTGTGGGCAAAATGTTTTGGATCATTGTCCTGTTGAAACAAAAAATCATTTCCCAGTCGTAATTTCTCAGCGCTTTGAAATAAATTGGGTTTTAAAATGTTGATATACTTCTTGTATGTTGATATACTTCGTGTTTTACGGTTGGGGCAAGGTTTGGGTATTCCTGAATTTTACGCCCTTTTATCCCAAATATAAAACATTTTCAGTGATAAAAGCAAATTTTGTATATTTGGGATAAAATCGCGTCACCTGGTATGGCGAAAAAGGTTAGGACCCTATATATCCAAAATATTGGCCCAACCGTAAAACACGGTGGTGGTGGTACAATGGTTCGGGTATGTATAGCGGCTAGTAGAGTCGGTAATCTGGAATTTGTTGAATTCAGAAAGGATCACAAGAAGTACATCAACATATCAACATCAACATACATATATGTATATCAACATTTTAAAACCCAATTTATTTCAAAGCGCTGAAAAATTAGGACTGGGAAATGATTTTTTGTTTCACATTTTGCCCACAATACCAAGCTGTAGATGCTTTAAAATGTGGAAAATCACTTAAATTTGCCACCTCAATCCCTAAATCTAAATCCTATTAATCATCTATGGGACCTATTGGAGCTCAGGACTCGCCAAAACACCATAACATCCAAGGATATGCTCAAATGGGGCATTCAGGAAGAATGTAGTAAAATAACGGAAAAGGATACGGCGAAATTAGTCCACTCAATGACAAATTGGTTGGCTGAAGTTATTAATAGGATATAAAATAAGGTTATAAAAGTATATCCAACTTGGTACTAATGTTTAAAAAAAAGGTTATTTTTCGATTTTATATATTTTATATAAAAATTATATAAAATTATATAATATTATAATCTTATAATATTAATATTATAAGATTATATATATTATATTTTATACTTTTTCTGACTAAAAATCCGACTATTTTTTTTATTTTTTCTATATTATCTAAAGTTTAAGAGCTAGGAACTAGGCAGTTACATACCATTAAAGCTAATAAAATGTACTACTTTTTAGAAAAAAATGAATTTTCTATGTATACTATTAGCACTTTTTTTTCGAAGCCAAGGTAAGCGAGCATGTTTGTACGCATAGTTTTTCTGGCGAGTGTAAGTAAAGCACCTTTTTTCAGAAGCTGGGGGGGGCGATCGCCCCTATCGCCCCCCCCTTGTATCCGCCAATGACTTCAGGAGCAATTTTATTCAAAAGGCCCTGTACGTAAAACAGGATTACTAAAAATTACTGTCGCGTACGGCAACACACCAGGACGTACGGCAACACACATACGAAAAAAAAAGTCACAAAACTAAAGACTTTATTGGTCAATCTATTGCTATACAGCAGTGGTGGGAAAAACACATACATGCTTATAATTTGAGCAGCAATTTGTGCGTAAAAAGCAAAACACAATGAGTGCAGACTATTCACTGACCAAAAAAACGTAGTTTTTTATTTTTCGGTGTTTTAAATCTTTAAATCTTTGTTTAAAGCTTTTCTAGCAATAGTTCCTAAGTAAATGGAAATCTGCACTTCCCTATTTGAATTTTCTATGAGAAAATTTGTTCCAACGAAATTTCTTAGACAACTTTTGTCAGTAAAAATTTTTTTTTTTAAGTTTGGGCTGTCAGGTGAGGCAAAATGAAAAACATCGATAGAAAGCTCGATAACATCGATAGACTTGAAGAATAGAAAAATAGCTCAAGCAAACTTAAAGATCATTACCAAAACAATCAAGAGAAAATCTGACAGCGAAATATCTCTAAACGAAATTTTGCACGTGTCCGACCTATCAAAATCTATTATCTGAGTCTAAAATAACGCAACAAGGTTACGAGGTGCGGTTCTTAAAAACGCAACATCAAAAAATCAACTCATAAAAGTCTTAACAGCCAAAAGATAAGGAAATCTCTAAAACCTGTTTACGAAATCACATCAAGCAAACCAGGCCAGAACCGCGACTCACAGCAAGGTGGACTTATGGCATGGGTCACGTTAATAAACTTATATTTATTATATCTATAACTATTTATATCATTGGCAAAGAACGGAAGAACCCACGGGCTAAAACTAGATGAAAAGGCAAAAACTTTCGAATGCGAAATAAAGTATCAGAGATAAACAGGCAATGATTTGCTACCCAAGGGAAACTGAAAGAAGAACCAACGAACTGCTAGAGAACCTACACAGCGACGTATGCAAACCAATGTGCACGGACTCATTGGGCAGCAAGCTTCATTGACAATATTTGTAGGAAGGGGCATATTTCATGAGGAGGGTTATTATTTACGATAAATTTAGCGCTAAACGATCCGGGCTCAGGTGTCCGCAAGGGATACGTAGCTCTAGCACCCAGGAGGAACAAGGAGGGACGAAACTGGAGAAGTAGCGGCGCGATTTTCCCCTTAACCCCCATCAAGGATCGCCGCTAACCTCAACTTTTGGCGATCAGGGCATTGACCCGGCGAAGGCGGGCCCAAAGCGCGGGCGAAAAGTAACGGAGCGGTGCTTGTGCTGTCGGATGTGGCCGTTTATAGGTTATACGCAAACGTGTTAATATCCCGATGAGGGAAGAATTGTCCGAAGGCGGGCGTCCATGTGCGGTTTTCCTTAAACATTTTCTTAAAAGCCCTATCGATTTGGGAAGCGTTTGGTGACCCTTAAGTTTTGAAAATCTCCAACTACAGTTGGCATGCTGGAAGCGCTTTCATCATTCCGACGTGGGAAAAAGCGCTGAGTGTCAAACAGGCTTAATAGTAAGCCTGTTCCTGTAAGGTCCGTTCGTTGGCATCCGTACCTTGGACACTCTCCGAATTCGGGCATGACCCTCGATATATCCCTACTGCGGTAGATCCGGTCAGGCTGAGCAAGTGAATCCGCCCATTGTTTCCAACTCAGAGCCCTAAAGCCCTGTCCTCCTGTTGGTCGCGCCCCAATGTTCAGTAACGGAATCGGCCGTGGACCGATGTAAAGAATCCGTCTTGCACTTTTGTTTCATTTTTTTTCAACATCTATTTGATTTACGATTAGGCGATTAATACATTTGATTTATTCTCTAGTTTAAGGCCAACATTTTAGATTTTAAGAGATTTAGAATGGAGTCGAGTAATCTTTAGTTTAATCCTTAGACCGACATTTTAGATTATAAGAGATTTTTGAATAGAATTTAGTAATATTTAACGTATAAGTCTAGATGGAGTATCATGTGGAATTTCATTAATAAAAATTTTATAATATGGTAAAGAAATTCGTCCCAGTCTGATTTGCAGCCGCCATGCTTTCACCCAACCGTTCCAGGATGCCGTAGAGGGCGGGACATTAGCCCGGGGGAGTTTCAGCTAGGGAACACGGTTAGGCCAAGGCAGCATGTCCCACTTGCAAGGTTGTTTGTTTTGAAAAACCTCAGACGACGAGCGAAATGTCTTCAGCAGGCACAAGCCAACAGATTCGTAGGGCCGATTCATCAGGTGGTACAAGCCAGGTAGGTTCTCAAGCAGAGTCTCTAGGTAGTACGGCAGAAATAAGCTCAATGGTGTCTCAGTCGGTTCAAGCCATGCAGGCAACACTATTAGAACAATTGTCAGCACAGATGGAGAGGTTGTTCCAGCAAAGAGCACAGTCTGAGAGGGAAGCCAAAGGAAGAGCTTGGAGGACAACATCCCGAAATGAACAGCCTAGCGAACCCTTTGATAACGGGGGATGGATTCGAGACCAGGGACATACTATCATAGATGAATTAAGACAGCCAGCATACCGTCCAGACAAGGTTGGACACATTCTAAACAACTGGAAGATCAGGTTCAGCGGGAGTCCAGATGGCATGACAATAGACAACTTCATCTATCATGCAGACCCACCAGACGCTAGATAGCAATTTTTCAGCACTCTGCGCGAATGCAAGTCTCTTATTCGATGGCAAGGCCGGAGATTTCTATTGGCGCTTTCACAAAGCGAATAGGGGCATGAGATGGGGCGAGTTGTGTGATGTTCTTAGGAATCACTTTCGCGGTAGTCGGTCCGATGTAAACATACGCGAAGCCATGAGGGATAGAAAGCAGCGCGAAAAGGAAGATTTTGACACTTTTTATTACGCAATGGAGCCATTGATAGCCGGGATGATCACTCTTCTCTTCCTCCTTTTTCAAAGAACGATCGTGTTTTTTTGTGCCCACTGCGTTTGTATACAAATTGATTTAAACCAACATTAATCTTGTTTTTGTCTTGTGTTTGCTAGAGTCTAGTTGGGCCATTCCCGACCTGTAAACGACCTGTAAAGTTGGGCCATTCCCGTAAACCTGGAGTCCGTAGAAAAGACTTGGCGCTAGTATAGACTTGTAAATCTGCACCTTACATCCAAGCGCGAGCTTATTGCGTGGTGTGAGGAGCCAGGACATCCGAGCCACTTTAGTCCTGAAAGAGTTTTGGATACAGGTAATGTGCCTGCCAAAAGTGAGTTTTTTGTCCAAGGTGACACCGAGGTACTTGTATGCAGGAAGGGCTCTGATTGGATTATCGTTGAGGTTGACTCCTGGGCAGGTACTTCGGCAATTGGTAAACGTTACATTGGCACATTTGTCTGCGTTTACACGAATGTTCCAGTTCGTGGCTTATTGGTGAAATACGTCCAGATACTCCTGCAATGCAAAAGTGGCTGCCAAGATACTACTGCTTTTGGTCAGGACAGCCGTGTCATCAGCGTAGGTCGCAATTAGCTCGTCTTGTTCATTCACTTCAGTGATTGGAGTTTTTGTAGGCATATCTGAAGCATAGATAGAGTATAGCGTAGAGCCGAGGACGCTACCTTGGGGAACACCAGCAGAGATCGGTTTGGTGGACGACTTGTATCCATCAGCAGATACGTGGAATGTGCGTTCTTCCAGGAAGCTTTTCACGAGCTGGAACAGCTGTGGCGTAAGAAGACTTTTGGCTTTATACAGGAGCCCAGGGTGCCATACTCTGTCAAAAGCCTGCTGAATGTCAAGGAAGGCAGCTACTGCATACTCCTTCTTCTCAACGGCTTCTAAGGCAAAGTTAACAACTCTGTGCAATTGCTTAGGAGTTCCATGTTGAAAACGAAAGCCGAAAAAATCAAGCGCTGTCGGTGTTAGTAGGGGGTTATATGAGTAAAAAGTGGGTTCACCCGTGGAAAGTACTTGGTAATGCCCGTTCGCAATGACTTCTTGCAACAGCTTACCCCTTCTACAGGCTCGTGAGTTTCCCCACCATGCATGTTTGGCGTTATAATCACCGCCGGCAATGAACTTACTTCCAAATTCGGCCAGCAAGGATTCGAATTCTGATTGAACCCATGTTTCTGATGGAGGTAGATATATTGCCACTAATCTGACATTCCCTTCCGAAGTCTGTAATTGGACGCTCGCTATCTGTCTGTCGTTGCTAAAGACGGAGGGCAGGGGTATGTGACTTAGGGAATCCTTTATAATAACTGCAGAGCCACCTCTGCTGTTGCCACTGGGGTGGTAACCATGGTATATGAGATAGCCTGGCAAGTACATGTGCTGACCAGCGCGCATGTGTGTTTCTGTGGCAAGCATTATGTCTATGTTATGAGCGCTGAGGAATAATCGAAGCTCTTCAGATACTCTGACTAGTCCACGAGCGTTCCACAATCCGATATTTAGTGATGGTTGAATCATTTCGGCAATCGCGCAATAAGAGCCTGGACTAGCTCTCTGGAGAGCTAGTCCTTGCTGGACTCTCTTTGGGTCGAGCTATATCAGCATACGATATATTCGTTCTTAAGGCTTCAGCTGATATGAATCCACGCGAAGCGCGTGCTGGATGATTGGTTGTCGGGAGTCTAGGCCTCGGCTTTTGTTTTTTATTTTTTTCTATTCTGACTGGGCAGCTTGAATCTGTTGTGGCGTGGTTACCACCACAGTTTACGCACAAGTATGTGTCGCTTACACAGAGTAAGGAACCAGTAGCGTGAGGCCCACTACATTTACCACAAACTGGGTCCAGGACACAGTAGTTTTTTGAGTGCCCAAAAATTTGACACCTTTGACATTGAAGCAATTCCTTTCTGCGGGAAGCACGCTCGACAGTGACTCTATATCTCCCAAGAATCTGCTACGTTTGCACCCTGCTTTAGGTTGACATAAAACAAGTTTTGCCTAGTTTTAAAATTTATTGTGGCTTCATTATCATTTTCGTTAACCTCTATGTTCTTCCAATCTGTCTTTTTGGGGCAGTATATGTTAAGGACCTCAAAGCCGTTTTCAGTAAATCCCTGTTCAATCTGTGATTTCGGAACATTTGAATGGATTCCTTTGACAACTACTCTGAAGGCCTTGTCTTGTTTTAGCTGATGGTGCCAAAATTGGCAGTTAAGCGATGTCAGTGTTTTTACAGCTACCCTAAAAGCGTCAGAGTTGGCTGCATATATTCTAGAAACCAAAAACCAAATTTGGAAGTGCGAATGTTGTAGTTAGTGGAGCCAATGCTCTGATCAAGAGCGACCGTGCGATTATACGGTGATCCTCCAGATAAAGAGCGAGATGACGAGCGTTAAAAACGAGGTTGAAAGATAATACGGGGGGTTCAAAGATAGTAGTAAGAGGCGAGACATCACTGGCACACAAATACAACCAGATTTTCCGGCGAATGCATACGATCCGTCGCAACAATAGATTTGTCGGCGCATTCTGTGCAAATCCTTGAACATGACGAATGAATATCTTTTTGCACCATTAAATCGTTTCATTCGCGCCTGGATCAAAGTTGTATAATCTTAATGTTGTTACCAGCATTAATTTCCAGGTACCACTAAGAGCCTTATGTGACGCCCATGTATCGATGTTTCAGAAAAAGAAATCCATGAATTGATATCCATAGACATATGTATATAAAGACAAATTGAGCTAAATAGAAAAGAATTTTTTCTCACCCCCAAAAAATAAATCTCTCACCCTGAAAGGAAAAATATTTTTCATCAGGATTATCTCGAAAGTCGATATAAGCATGTATGTCTGTCCATTTGTCTGTTTCTCTGCGAAATAGTCTCTAAGTTTTGAAGCTTTTGAATTCAAACTTTGCATAAATCTTTATATCTATATATATCGGGATCGGCCGACTATGTTTGATATTTGTAATAAATATCCGATCATATCTGTAAGTGTATATCAGCTTCGGGTACGCTCGAAGTAGCGTCCTTTTTATCCTAAAGTGTGCAACGCAGTGAAGGAGAAATCTCCGACCCTATAAAGTATATATATTCTTGATCAGGATCACCTCCTGTGTTGATATAAGCGTGTAGAAGGACATCTGTCTCTCTGTCTGTTTCAACGCGAACTAGTCTCTCAGTTTTAAAGCTATCGTCTTGAAACTTTGCACACACCCTTCTTTCCTTTAAACGCAGGATAAGTCGGAACGGTCGAAATCGGCCGACTATATCCTATAGCTGCCATATAACTGATTGATCAGAAATGCTATTACTTTGATGTTTTTAAAGTTTTAGATGTTTTTTTTGGCTAAATAGTACGGCTTGGCAAATTTCATAAGGATCGGACGACTATATCCTATAGATGCCATATAACTGAACGATCGGAAATGGTTTTTGGTAGAAATAACACATTTTGTATTTTTGAAGATAGAAGCTTGGTCCTTTTTTTTAGATTTTGTGTTGTAATAAATTGGTTATACTATGATATTCTCATAGGGATCGACCAACAATACCCGATGTTTGCGATATATATACGGTTTTCACTGCAAGGGTATATAAATAAACAAGAAAGGAAAGCTAACTTCGGGCGGAGCCGAAGTTGATATACCCTTGCAGCTAAAACAGGATATATATCGCTAAAATCGGATATAGTTGACCGATTCTTATGGGAATATCTAAATATAACCAATAAATTACAAGACAAAATCTAAAAAAAAAATCCCAAACTTCTATCTTGAAGAACCCCAAAGTTGGTATTTTTACCAAATACCATTTCCGACCGTTCAGTTATATGGCAGCTATAAGATATAGTCGGCCAATCCATATGAAACTTGATAAGTCGTATTATTTTTCCAAAAATAGAATTCATAGAAAATCCCAACTTTCTAGCTCGAAAAACACTGAAGTTATGCCATTTCCGATCAATCAGTTATATGGCAGATATAGGATATAGTCGGCTGATCCTTATAAAATTTGGCATGTTGTATTATTTTGCCAAAAATAGCAATCGTACCAAATCCGAATTCTCTAGCTTTAAAAACACCGAAGTTATAGCATTTCCGATCAATCAGTTATATGACAGCTATAAGATATAGTTGGCCGATCCTTATGAAATTTGGTAAGTCCTATTATTTTGCCAAAAGTAGCATTCGTACAAAATCTGAACTCTGTAACTCTAAAAACACCAAAGTTATACCATTTCCGATCAATCAGTTATATGGCAGCTATAGGATATAGTCGGCCGATCCCGGCCGTTCCGACTTATATACTGCGTGCAAAGGAAAGAAGGGTGTGTGCAAAGTTTCAAGACGATAGCTTAAAAACTGAGAGACTAGTTCGCGTAGAAACGGACAGACAGACGGACAGACGGACATGCTTATATCAACTCAGGAGGTGATCCTGATCAAGAATATATATACTTTATAGGGTCGGAGATGTCTCCTTCACTGCGTTGCACACTTTTGGACAAAATTATAATACCCTCTGCAAGGGTATAAAAATGGCTTGAATACCTTCCTTAAGCGTCCTTAATGGAGATTGCGGAAAAGTATAAGCAGGTCTCACAAAGATTATTTTTATTTCGGAATTGCAAATTATATTTTAAGTTTTTGAGTATTTTATATTTTCTGTGTCCTCCATAGTTAACATGGTAACCTATTGTTTCCTTTGCATAAGCCATAATTTCTACATGTAGCGCATATTAAATGCAGAATACAATAGATCTTTGTTTGACCAAATTTTTTAAAATTTGTTCATTGCTCCGGGTTTTTCCGGTGGTTGTGAATCTGTAACAGATTTCCTACGAATTGTAAAAGTTGTAGAAAATTCTACAACTTTTGTCAGTAAAAAATATTTTTTTTCAGTTTGGGCTGTCAGGTGAGGCAAAATGAAAAACATCGATAGAAAGCCACACTTGAAGAATAGAGAAATAGCTCAAGCAAACTTAAAGATCATTACCAAAACAATCAAGAAAAAATCTGACAGCGAAATATCTCTAAACGAAATTTTGCACGTGTCCCACCTACCAAAATCTATTATCTGAGTTTAAAATAACGCAGCAAGGTTACGAGGTGCGGTTCTTAAAAACGCAACATCAAAAAATCAACATCATAAAATTCTTAACAGCTAAAAGATAAGGAAATCTCTAACACCTGTTCACGAAATCACATCAAGCAAACCAGGCCAGAACCACGACTCACAGCAAGGTGGACTTATGGCATGGGTCACGTTAATAAACTTATATTTATTATAACTATAACTATTTATATCATTGGCAAAGAATGGAAGAACCCACGGGCTAAAACTAGATGAAAAGGCAAAAACTTTCGAATGCGAAATAAAGTATCAGAGATAAACAGGCAATGATTTGCTACCCAAGGGAAACTGAAAGAAGAACCAACGAACTGCTAGAGAGCCTACACAGCGACGTATGCAAACCAATGTGCACGGACTTATTGGGCAGCAAGCTTCATCGACAATATTTGTAGGAAGGGGCATATTTCATGAGGAGGGTTATTATTAAAAACTGAAATCCGAACTCTTCAAAGTATTCAAGACGTTCAATGAAAATTTCTGTTCGTGACAAAAAATTTGTGTCACGATCAGAAGAATGCGTTATGGTGGGATACGACACAAAATCAAAAGGTTAAAGTTTATATTTGCTGAACAGACGAATTACCATAATAAGTAAAGATGTTAATTTTTTGAAGGCTTTCAGGCTCGATTCCAGGCTTTAAGAGCGAATATTCAGCTTTCTACAAAAAGTATGTATGGAATCAGTATGGAATACAATCAGTAGGGAAATTTCGATGTACCAGAATAGTGGGCACATTCAATGCGCACACCGTTTTGGGGAGCATTATTTTGAATCCTACTCCCCAGTAGTGCGAGCAACCTCAGTAAGAATTTTTTCGGCGTTAGCAGCGGAATAAATAAATTTGGTTACCGCAAACCTGAACGGCACCTTGAAAGAAACTGTACATATGAAGGTCTAAGAAAACTTCTGAAATTTGCAGAGCGAGTGCACAAAGGGATTTCATTTGGATCGCGAAAGCAGGTTGCAGATATAAAAACGATCAACACAGCGAGAAAATTATGTAAAACGGAACGAAAACTGAAAACACCAATGCGCCTCATAAGAAAGGCACTATACGAAATAAAACAACATTCTTGCTTTGGTACAGTAAACGAAGTGAGGAACTAAAAAAAATTCAATTGGAACCAACAAAACAGGATCCGTGCTTTTCGCAAATCAACAATAAGACGAAATTCTACTAAAAACAATATACGTCGACGATTAATTGATAGCATCAAACTACCTGGGATGGCTTAAACAAACAATGGATCACCGAAATGACGCTTTAAGATGACAGACATCGGACGAGTAAAAAATTGTCACGGCATCGAGATTATGCAGGACCAGAAAAACCACAGACCTTTATCACAAACAAAATACATCAACTACATTTTGAATGGATTTGGCATGACTGGATGCAAGCAAGCAGCGAGACAAACGGAAGTCAAAAACCTATTGAAACCGGCGGAGCCTACAGAGGAAACCGAGGCAAATAGCTATCTATATCAAAACTTAATTGGTGCTCTTATATTTATATCAGTTACGACCCGACCGCACATAGCATACGTAGTCATCTTTCTCAGACAATTCAACACGAAATACAATGAAAACCACTGGAAGGCAGTTAACCGAGTGCTTCGGTTTCTAAGCAGAACCCAAAATCTAGGCTTTCTATTCAAACAAACAGGCGAAGAGCTATACGGCATAATATGACAGACGATTACATTCTGGATTCAACAGTGCGGCAACTGCGGTGGAAATCACACTGCTAACTATAGAGGCTGCCCAGTTTATAAGGAGATGAAAAGTCGCATCCACCAGAGGAGAATTACTCCCCGCACCCAAAATAAACAGTTGATAGCCTCCAGGTCAAACCCTGACGTCTTCTTCCCGATTGCAGCCACACCCTCACTAGAACCAATAAACTCTGCCAAAAATGTCACTTACGCAAGCGCTTTAAAATCAGGACTGGCTACCCCAGCCTCAAAAAGCTCACTGCCGCAATCAGCACACCAAGAACCAAACACGGCTCAGCAGCATCAACCGCCGGAGCAGCCAAAAAGTAATATTGAAGCTATGATATGCAGTCTACAACAAAGCCTTACGGAGTTTATGTCGTTTATGCGTTCAACCATGCAAGATCTAATGCGAAACCAAAATCTAATAATACAATGCTGGTTTCACAACAATCCAAATAATGACTTCCATACGAATATCTACGTCGTACGCTAACGGCGTTTCGCAGCATAAACTCGAGTTAGCGCAATTCCTACTAGACAATCAAATCAATTTCCAACTACGAGGATATTCATTGTATGGAACAAATCATCCACATGGTAAAGCACACGGCGGGACTGGAATTTTAATCAGAAGCCGTATTAAGCACCATTATCATACGAAATTTGCCAAAAACTACATACAGGCCACATCAATAAATATACACCTAAATACTGGCAAGCAATCAACTCTAGCTGCGGTATACTGCCCACCACGCTTCAGCATAGCCGAAGATGAGTTTATGCAGGTTTTCAACTCACTTCATAGCAGCAGGAGACTGCACACACCAAGCACACACACTGGGGATCTAGTCTCGTGACCGCAAAAGGAAAGCAGCTCTATAATGCAATTATCAAAGCTTAGAACAAGCTGGACAATGTTTCTTCTGGCACACCAACATACTGGCCGGCAGACCCAAAGAAACTTCCCGATTTATTTGACTTTGCGATTACTAAAAACATTCCTAAAAATCTGATAAGCGCCGAATGCCTTTCGGATCTTTCATCTGATCACTCGCCTGTCCTTTTTACTCTACTCCGACACCAGGAACATGGGATCAATCATCAAAACTGACCTCACATAAAACCAATTGGGTTAAGTACAGGAAGTACATCAACTCACACATTGAGCTGAATCCTCACCTCAGCGACGAAGCCAACGTAGACAATTTTGTTAATTATCTGGAGTCTGTACTCGTCTCTGCATTTCGAGTTTCAACACCTCAAACTATAAATACACAATGCATTCAAAATAAGACACATCGAACAGCTCGTCCTCGAAAAGCGACGCTTACGTCGAGAATGGCAATGTCACAGATCGCCATCTGCTAAGCAAAGCTTCAAACATGCCTCACGTCAACTTGATCAAGCTCTACAGCAAGAAGAAACGTATGTCCACCGCCACTACATAGAGCAATTGTCAACTAACAGTACAAAACACTCACTATGGAGAGCTCACTCAATTCTGAGCTCACCGAAAGAAACCGTGGTGCTTATTAGAAATTCCACAGGCGGGTGGGCGCGCAGCGACGCAGACAGAGCCAGCACGTTTGCCAAACACCTTAAAAATGTGTTCCAACCAAATCCTGCCATCAATGCGTTTACTTTGCCGACTCTATCATATGAGCCCCAGCCTCAAAATGAGCCGATTGAGTTTCGCCCGAACGAAACGACAACTGAATCCGAAAAAATCCCCGGGCTGCGACCTCATAACTCCCAAAATGATCATTGAGCTCCCATACTGCGCCATTTGCACTCTTACGCAGCTATTTAATGCCATCGCAAAACTTGGCCACTTTCCAGTGAGATGGAAAAAGTCATTTATAATAATGATAGCAAAGCCGGGGAAAGACCACACTACTTACTCTCTTGCCTATCTAAACTCTTTGAAAAATGCCTAATGACTCGGATAAACACATACCTGAGAATGCAGGAAGGAATCCCGTCACACCAATTTGGGTTTCGTGAAAAGCATGGAACAATTGAGCAGGTCAACCGGATAACATCCGAAATTCGGAACGCGTTCGAAAAACGAGAGCTTAGCTTGTATGCTGTTTCATTGAAGAAAAATGTTTTATGTTTTACTTATGTTGTACTTTTTTATGCTAAAGGTTAAAAAAAAATTAAAATAAATAATAAATAAAAATTTGGCTTTTTATACCATTGCAGAGGGTATTATAATTTTTGTCAAAAGTATGCAACGCAGTGAAGGAGACATCTCCGACCCTACAAAATATATATATTGTTGATCATGATCACCTCCTGAGTTGATATGACCATGTCCGTCTGTCTGTTTCTACGCAAACTAGTCTGTCAGTTTTAAAGCTATCGTCTTGAAACTTTGCACACACCCTTCTTTCCTTTGCATGCAGTATATAAGTCGGAACGGCCGGGATCGGCCGACTTTATCCTATAGCTGCCATATAACTAATTGATCGGAAATGGTATAACTTTGGTTATACCAAAGAGTTCAGATAGAGTTTAGATTTTGTACGAAAGCTATTTTTGTCAAAATAATACAACCTTCCAAATTGCATAACGATCAGCCGACTATATCTTATAGCTGCCACATAACTAAACGATCGGAGATGGTATTTGGTAAAAATACCAACTTTGGTATTTTTGAAGACGGAAGCTTGGTACTTTGTTTTAGATTTTTTATTTTAATAAATTGGTTTTTGCTATATATTTTTTTCACGACAGAAAATTTGTCGTGAGGTGCAACACCGCTATATCCGATGATTACACTGTTGGAGCTGGAGTTCCTCAAGGCAGCGTGCTAGGGCCAATATTATATGTCCTCTACACAACAGATATCCCACGAAGCACACGTCTAACAACATATACGTTTGCCGATGTCACAGCTATTCTTAGCCGCTCAAAATGCCCGATTCAAGCAACTGTGCAGCTAGCTCTTCATATGGTCGATGTCGAAAAATGGCTGGCAGATTGGCGAATTAAAGCGACGAACTAAAATGCAAGCATGTACCGTTCACTCTGAACAGGCAAAACTGCCCGCTGATTACATAAAACAACTTTCTACTACCACAAGCAAACGAAGTAACATACCTAGGAAAACATCTCTACAGAAGACTCACATGGCGCCGGCACATTGAAGCCAAAAGAACACACCTAAAGCTAAAAGCCAGCGGCCTTGATTAGCCATTATAAGCCAGCGGCTTATCAACGCTCGGTCACCTCTTAGCCTAGAATATAAAGTCCTGCTGTACAACTCGGTACTAAAACCTATATGGATGTACGGCTCCCAGTTTGGGGGGGAACGCCATCAATAGCAACATTGACATAGTTCAAAGAGTTCAGTCGAAGATCTTGAGAACAATCACCGGGGCACTGTGGTACGTTTGCAACGAAAACGTACACCGCGACTTAAACATTTTACCAGTCAAAGAAGCGATCGAAGAACAGAAGGTAAAATACTTAATCGAGCTATCGGTGCACCCTAACCACCTGGCTAGAGGTCTAACAAGGTTGAGCAACCAATCACGCCTTCCTCGCAATGACTTACCCACCCAGCGACCGACCTGAGCTGTTAGTTAAATTTTAATGTTAAGATTCGTCAACTTATTGTTATTCTCAAAATTAAAAGTATATTCAATAAATAAATGCAAAGCTCCAAAAAAAAAAAAGATTTTTCATCAAAAAGTCTTTAGTAGAAGAAACCTGACCTAACAGGAACGTACAGATGAGTAGACTGAAACCACTAACCATACAGCATATAGACAACCCATTTCATACTCGCAAAAATTTCTTGCGACAGGCCCCAGCAGGCCCCAGATGGGATTTCTTACGATCATATTCTTATAGAATGCTTTCTGTTTCTTAGTCGCTGAAAGGAGCGCGACGAAGAAGGTTGGTCCGCGCTTGGATTGTTCTTTGTATGTATGCGTGTCACACATTTACATACCCGGGGGCATGTGTGCGTGCGATTTCGTGCGAAGTGCGAAGAAAAAAATCAAGGAAGTTACTCATTTAAGGTGTATGTTCTAAAGGAAAATAAATACTGTATTCACATTTTGCTATTGTCAGATATTTTATGTGAAACATAAATAATGCTTCAATTTTTTTTTAACATTATAGTAACTGTTAATTGTAACCTTATACTTTGAACTGTACCTTTTTCTTGCACAATAAATAATAAAAGATCAAACGACACGGACTGATTAAAGGTTGATGTGTGATTTGCCTTTTTCTGAATTTATTCGAATAAGTCCACATTTTTTATTGATTTTTGTCTCTGAAGTCTACCCCATTAACGTATTCGGCTTCTCACATCGCAGAGCGTCAACCTCGCCTGAAAATAGATTTCTTCAACTGGAATTTTCCTGCCAATGTGGTTCTAGAAGATCCGACCTTCTACAGATAGCACAGTGTAGATTTGCTGATTGGACCCAGCCTGTTTTTGATCTGGTCCCAGTTGGGCAAGTCTAAAAAGGAGACGGTCTGCCTCTTGTGCAGAAGTCGCGTTTTGGAGGTGGTTGCACCAGAAGAGAAACCTCTTTTGGCTACTTCATGTAAGGTGATTCCTGCTGACTCGTCAACCAATTTTGACGATCGACTCGATTATTTCCTCCGCCTATTCTGGGAACTGAAAACCTGCACTGGTCCGATCGTCCAGGCTACTAAGGAGGAGCTCGGTTGCAATGCCCACTTCGCCATGCACTACATCCGTGTCGAATCAGGTGCATATTCGGTTCGTCTTTCAATCAAACGCAGCGTGGGGCTATTGGGAGAATACTATGCACAGGTCGTCATCCAAATTTAAGGACCCAATATGGTTAATTTATCAAGGAATTGTGTCGCAGGAATTTGGATGCTGCCAGCGAGGTAAGTGCCAGTATTTTCTTCCCCCTCACGGCGTCCTGAAGGACGACAACTCCATTACTAAGCTGAGGGTTGTGTTCCACGGCTTGGCTGCTACACCCTCTTGATAATCCATCAACGACGTCTTAATATCAGGCCCCGTGATTCAATCTTAGTTCTTCCACACCTTGCTTCGGCTTAGATCTCACTAGTCGCTTCACCGGGAGACATGCGTAAGAGTCGCTCTAGATTTTTAAAATACTCATCATTTTTACGCAATTTTGCATTGACGGAGCCAGTTTCGATCAATAAACAAAGATATGATATCTGGTACTTCACTCAGAGAAGTATAAATAATTTGAAAACATTTGGTCATCCTTACATTCTTTTCGGGTAGAAAGAAGCCAAAAAATTATCAACAAATTTCCGCGATGCCTGACTTCAGGACACTGAATTTAAAGAGTGGATTAGCAAGGATTCCTCAAATCTCCAGAATGCCTTTTGTTAATACAGAATAGGCGCCAAAAACATGTGGGTGTTATTGTCGCAAATATTAAACGCGATTTTGTATATAAGGTAAGTTTTATATAAATCAATTTTATAGAAATGCATTATTTTTAACAGGTACGGACTACGCAGACACGAATAATGCTCTCGTAATAACACTCTTCCTTAGAAATACTTGATTAGACATTCCTAGGAATGTTAATTTAATATATAGTCTTTAAGTAAGTTTAAGTTAATTGAAATGTATATAGAAAATATATTTTATGTATTTAAAAGCCCTATTTAGCTTGATTTTCTTAATATCCTACGAAAACAAACATTTTGATAATTTATCTTTTTTTTTTTTTCAAGTTTTTTTAAAGCAATTTTTGGCAACATTTTTTTGTAATTCTACCAATTTTTGGCTCCAGAGATTCTGTCAGCACTGATGCGTAGCAGAGAAAAACAATGAGAGCTGAGCATCCACTGAGCAAAAAAAAACATAGTTTTTTATGTCAATTTTTGTTAATTCAAAAGTTTGAATGGGCAATAAAATAGTGTATTTTATTTTACGGAGAGCTTTGCTAGAAACAGTTTATAAACAAATGAAAAACTACGCTTCCCTATCTTTATTTTCTATGGAGAAAACTTTTTTCAACCCAATTTCTGAGAAAATTTTTCTTAGTGGAACATTTTGATTTTTAAGTTTGGGCTGTCAAATGAGTTAAAATGAGAGCAAATGAGAGAGCTAAAAATATTGATAGTGCTCACACTGTCAGTGTGCCGGAAGCGCAGAGTTTTTGCCCCCCACTGCTCTAGATAATAGCTTGCTGCAGAGCGTCCTATGGCGCGATTCTATCCGATGGTGTGAAGGTTTTGAAGCTCGACGCCGTGACTAGATAGAAATGACTCAAAACCAGCGTCTTTTCTATCTGTTTGCTCAATGTACCAGCTGGCTAAGGATAAAGGTGCCGGTTTTTCCTTTGGCTCTCGTGATGTCCTAATTATTTTTATGTGGACAACATAATGTCTGGTGCCACAACGAAGACTGAAGCTGTTGAGATAAAAGCCCAGGCATCAAGCCTTTTGAGGAAGGGTCAGTTTTAATTAAGGAAGTGGTGCTCCAACATTCCAGAGGTTTTGGAAGAAGTGCCCGAGGGTGACAAGGAGTCGCACTTAAAATTCGACGATGGCAGCCTGTTTACAGAGACTGTTGGATTAGCCCGGGACCCTTCTGATGACCTTATGCTGTTTTCTTTTGAAGCCCTTCAGCCATCCATCAAACCAACCCAATCTTCTGTCGCTCGGTTTTATGACCCGATGGGCTTGGTAGGTCGTGTCTTCACAGGTCAAAGATTTTATTGCAGAAGCTGGGCAAGGAAACATTTTCTTGGGATGAAAGCCTTCCCCAATCCCTTCTCTCCGAATGGCTGCTATTCTGTTTTATTTTTAGTCAAACTCAGCGAATGAAGTTTTCTCGATTAGTCGTTTCCTGTCCAAGGAAGGCTTGAACCCCACGAATTATGTGACGCCAGCTTGGATTCGCATGAAGCTTGGGGTTGGCTTGTCTGGGTCTGACTGTCGACCGTTATGCTCAAAGGGAGTGACTCCCATAAAGACTCCAACAACACCGAAGCTGGAGCTACGCTGATGACTGAAGTTGCTGACCTTGGAACATACAACAGAGATTAATCTTTTTAATACAATGATGCTAGTTTGCTGGGTGTTGATGGAGGACTGGGGCACTCTGCAGTGGATTTTGATGGAAGCCATCCGATTATTCTTCCAAGAAGCCATCCCGTCAATTTGGCTATTGTGAGTAACTTTCATAAGAAGACCCTACACTATGGCCCTCCGGCGCTTATTGAGAAGATCCGTTCCCAACATTGACCCATTGGGGGAGGAAGACCATTTCACATTTGGGTGACCCTGACGTGATTGCACCCCGTTTTGGTTATCGTATCAGCTTTAAAATGCCACGAAAACTTGTAGTTTTTGTTGCCATAACCTTGTTCGTAAATTATATAATGAAGTCTTATATAATGTAAGCAGGTAAAGGATGTCGTAGAGACAAGCAGAGGTGACCTGTCAAGAAATTGAGGTCCCGTATCAGAAGGTCAAGGCTGCGATGCCGACCAAATACTCATCCATTATGACCCTTGAGTCAATGGAGAAGCGCCTGCGTGATCGATTCACCCCCCTACTTCTCGGCTGCCCTACTCCCCCCTATTTTTAGCGGCTGCTGCTCCGTCGCCATCAATGGAGGCTGTCGCTGCAGTTCCTGCTGCTCCATCGTCATCCATTCTGCTAAATATCGCCCTTTCGATGACTGGCGGTTCGTCTGCGACTGGTCTGCACACTCCTGTGCGCGTACGCGCTACAGAATCCGTGAAGAGCTAAATACTGGGCGACGCAAAGGCTAAACCAGGGAAACATCGCGCATACGCGTTAGCGAGTCCGGAGCAAGAGTTGGCCGCGAAAGAACTTGCGTCGCGCCTCCGAGACACCAAGGAAACACCGCGCATACGCGCTGTCGAATCCGGAGCGACTGGTGACCGGGTTGTCCCCGATCAGTTTCTTTACTGGGCTTGAGCTCACGAGTTGGCCTATCATTGTCTCGCAGGATCACGCCTGTTCGTCGCGATTCAGAAGTCGCTAAGGTGAACGCCAGACTTGTCCGTTTACTCGCTTTGTGGCAATGCTACCTGCCGTGGTCGGGAATGGCCCAACTCGACTTTTAGACACTGGGCTTTAGTGGAACCGTCCTGATAAGGGGTCTTTTTCCGCTTGTCTTGTACACTCTACTCTTCTTGGGCTGTTGGACTCTCCAGATGCAGTCCTGCAGACTTGAATGTCGAACTCTCCAAAGACGTGTCACGATTCGCTCCTTTCTTATATACGGCTTGGAGTAAATATTAATCCTTCAGAATTTTGCTCCTGCCGTTAATCCTTCCTTCCAAAATCATGCTACATTGCCTCCTTGCCCTTCCCAGCCATGGACCTCTGGTGTTTCTATCCGTTGCACCGTCGGACTTCCAGGAATCACTACACTAAGCATTCGAACAAATCATAGCTTACGAGCAACCAAATTTCGTTGTTGGAAAAACGTCATTCAGTATTTCCGTTGTTCGTACTAGCAATCGGTATCACCAGAATATGCATTTCTTCTCTTAGCTTCTGCTGAACAATTCTTTTATTTTTTTCTTCTGACATCCTTGTCATCACCATATTTTTTTTTAGATTCTGAGTTTGCGAAGAGGATTTCGATATGACACAGAATGTTTTGTCATTAGGCATGCTCATATGACAATGGTTATCAATTCTAAAACTACTTCTAAAACTACTCACCAGAGAACTGCAAGGTTGTCAATTTTTGTCATCTTACTCACACCCCATAAAATTTTTGTCTCGGTGCAACTCATAAACGCTTAAGCAAAGTAAAGACCCGCACTCATCAAACATGTTGTGTGTGTAGGGTGACCAGATAGCTGAAGTGGAAAATACGGACACTTTTCTCGCCTTAAGTACCTTAAAAGCTAATGAAGTTGGGAAGATAGGATGATATATAGACTTTATATTGAAATTATACTTAGTATATTCTTTGCAGAACTTCAAGATTTTTTTTGCAAGGAAACAGATTGAGCAATATTATTACAATTCGCCGAGTCGAGTAGATTATACTAGAACTTAAAAGTATCAGTTTTGAAATGTATTAAAAAATGGCACTGTCACCTAGAGTAAAACAAAATTTATGCGTATTTGTCATTAATCCCGATTTGTGTTCTTTTTCAAATATGTATGAAACTGTTGACAGGAATATTTTTTGAAATTGAATTGAACCAAGATTATACTTTTCAAGTTTTCGTCCCATATTTCTAGGAAATTTTACCGTATAACGCGTGCTAAACTGATTGCGCGTCCTCTATACGTGTGACGTGTCACGACTAGCGACACGTCAACTGTTTTGTTTTTAAGTCTAAAAACTCATTTCGGAAAAATTGCAGGTGCAACCTGTTTTTTCGTCAAAAACGCGAAAAATACGGACATTTTACAAAAAATACGGACTAACGGATACAGAGCTGAAAATACGGACATGTCCGTATTAATACGGACATGTCCGTATTAATACGGACATGTCCGTATTAATACGGACGCCTGGTCACCCTATGTGTGTGGCATAAGTGCCGGCATTTTTAAGCAAGAGTGCCGATAATACAAGGTGCCGTTGTTATTTTGATGTTTCACCTATTCCATGTTGAGCGACGCGTGCCGGACGCGTGTCGCACTCGCACTAAAAAGAAAACTATAAAGAGGCACAAGTAAAAAAAAAAGCAACACGCAAATATGCAGAAGTAGGCAAAACACATATAAATCACCCGGGTGTTTTGAACACACCATGGTGAACATATATGTATGTGTGCACACATGTCTGACTATCGGCTATTTTTTTAATTATTACTACTGTCCGGAGGCAATAGATTTTCGAGCACTCACGTCCAGCAAGTCCAAATGTTCAATTAGCAACTATATGTCCGGAGGCAATAGATTTTCGAGCAATCATGTCCAGCAAGTCCAAATTTTTAATTAACTCTAAAATCCAAACGTTTGTACCAAAAACTAAGTTTTTCTTTTCTCATCTGGTTGCATATTCAAATAAAAGTTTTAAATCTGCTTTTGAGGAAATAGAAAGTTATTGATTATTATTATTATTATTATTATTATTATATTATTGATTGTGTCGGGTCAGGCAGCAGCCGCTAAATTAGTTATAGTTTATTTATTAAGCTACATTATAGATATATCGCCTTAGTTGGTCGCAAGCCGACTCTTTCTCGGCCGCTCGACTTCAACGGGCCTTTTTTAAGAGAGCTTTAGCTTCGCAATCACTATGCCGCCCTCTCCATTATCGAGAGCTTTAGCTTCGCGTATGTCTAGTCGAGCCGCACTCTCTGTCCATATTATTAGTCACTGCTTAGCACCATAAACTGGAGGATCACAATGGTTGATCCCAGTTTCATCTGCCTGCAGCATACCATAAATAAAATATAACGTACTATAATTAAATTCATCTTTCATTTCCCGGCATTGAAAACTCTCAATGTCCAAACAGATTATATTATTTTGTATTCATTTGTTAAACAAAAAAACGCAAGAAGCGAAATAAAATAAGTTTGGAAATATAAATAGCATAAAAGAAATAATTTTTTTTTAGCGACGCAATTGCAGCAGCAGCTACTGAAAAACAACACAACCGAAAGCATGTACAAAAAAAACAATATCAAACTCACTCAACACATTTTCTGTATTCATTTTTGTGTCTCCCTTTTCACCCGAACTTTTTGGGACGCTTACTTGCCGACATATGCAATACACACTAATACAAAAATGTACCTACCACGTTGACATTGCTTCTTGGTAAATGAGAGGTTATCGAGTTGAGGACATACGGTGGTCGCACCAGATGGTGAAATTGAGGGTCCGTACATGAGCTTATGGAGAACTCTGTACTAAATCTACAGATGTTCTTTGAGTTATCACCGACCCCGGTGATCTGTGCTGTGACTCGGTGACGTGGAAGTCCCAGCAACTGAGCGGCACGTTCTGTGATTAACGTGCCCTCAGAGCCATGATCGATCAAGGCTCGAATAACGGCAGTTTGCCGGTGCTGTTATTATGTAGTTGTACTAGAGCTGTGGCCAGCAAAATAGATCGAGTTGACTGCGCGGCAGTGGCCATCAACACTGTAGTGGAATCGGAAGGATGAGCAAGATCGGAGCTCTCGCTAGCTGCGTTTTGAATAATCGGTGATGGGCTGGTATACGTCGTGGGGAAGTGAAGCAGGGTATGGTGACGATGTCCGCATTGTAAACAATTCTTGTTACTGCCACACTGCGACAAGGGATAATGGATGCTGAGGCAATTTAGACATGCCTTTGTATGGTCAATGATTCGTTTGCGGGCAAAGCAATCCTTGGACAAAAAACCGCCGCAAAATGTGTTGCCCCTTACAGTGTACGCAAGAGATGGGACCGCTGGTTCCAGTCGTGGTGTGGAACGTGCTGCCCTTGTAGAAGCCGGAACCCTTTTGCTTGGGATTTTGGCGTGGATAATTTGTCGATTTGTTGATCGTAGAGTTGTGCGTGGGCTGTGAACATTTCCGGTTCTCAATGATGTTCATGCTGACGAGGCGATTGTTGAGGAAGGTTTCCAAGTCGAGGAAACTCGGAATGTCACTGGAGTTTCCCAAGCAATGCTCCCAGGCTTGTACAGTTGTCGTAGGTAGTCTAGCGATCAAATGATGGACTATCCATTGCGTGCTAGAAAGGATATTCGTTATGAGACGATTGAACTCGTTGATGCATACGTTGGTTACGTTCAGCATATGTTTGATCTCTGATGAGCTTTCCCTTGAGATAAAGGGTAAGTCGTAGAGGGCGTTCATGTGGTGCATGAATTGTAAACGGGGGTTATCATAGCGTTTGATGATGAGATCCCATGCGATTGTAGAGGCGCCATCCGTTAGTTCCATTTGGTGTACATCTTGGTCCTGCTCTTTAGGCAGTGCTTGCTTGAGGAAATGGAATCGCTGAATATTTGACAACGCCTGGTTCTGGTGAATGAGTTGCATAAACAGATCATGGAAAGCTGGCCAATCTGTATACTTTCCGGAAAAGTTAGGTACTGGCAACTTTGGAAGTTGGACTGCCGCACCAGGGCCGAGCATTTTAGGAACAGGCGTCGCTTGTTGCTCGGCGCACGCTGGTAGCTGACTGAGGAAAAGTGTTTCGGACTCCGTAGATATTAAACAGAACGCTGTGATAAATTCCTCTTCGAACTGGTCCGCTAAATTATCGACGAAGTAAGGGTGTGTGGGATAGCCAGCGTTACAAACTCTTGATGATTCTTGTTGAATTGCTGGCTTATTAAGTTGAGTTTGGAAAGTCGCAGTTGGAAATAGGGCTTAGTTTTCCGAGACGTGCTGTCCTTCTTGAAGTTTACTTGGAGTTGGTTGAGCTGATTTTGAAGATCTTTCTGGAGCGCAAACAAGCTGTCGGCGTTGCCACCCTTTGCCATTGTTTCAGACTGTGCACTCCAGTGATGCACAGTGCTCGCTGGCTTGGGCCTGCTCATTTTGCGTATGCACTCACACTTACGTACGTATCTTCCAAAGTGAGAGAGCGACATTGGGCAAGCTTTTGCGCGACACGTGCGATGCAAAGTTTGATTCCGTTATTTTCGCCTTTTCTTTGTCGAAGAGCATAAAGGAGTTGAAAAGGAGAATAATGGTTCCGTGTTGAGATTAGGTTTCCATTAACGATTTTGATGGAAATGTTGGAGATGACCATGGATTGTGGAGTCGTGTGTGGATTCATGGGCCCTCATGGGCCACCAAAAATGTTGTGACAAATGCCGTTTATGGGCGAAATGTCATAGTTGAGCACAGTTCTGCTCGGGGGTTTTAAATCCAAACGACTAGACACAATTATGCATTGAACTTCATTTTATTTACTTGCTTAATTTATTTTGATTAGTTTTACAATTATTTGTATGGGTCAGCCTTTATCCCGAGTGGTTTCCTCTGACCTTCTTCACTACTTCGATCGCCTTGCTTGCTCTATGAATCTTCTTATAATAATAACTTTACTAGGGGAGAGACCAGACAAGGAAAAGCTTTGCAAAGATTACAGAAATCTGGGAGGATTCTAAGCTCGCTGAAGATGGAGCGATAAATCGAAAAGATAAATAACGCCCGTAAACTTAATATTAACAAACTCCCTAGTTTTTATGTATGCAGATGATGTTAAGCTTTGTCTTCAGTCTGATCTTGAAAATTTTCAAAAATGGTGTTTAGAAAATTATTTAATACTAAATGGATCAAAATGCAAGCTTATTTCTTTTTATCGTTCTTGCCCTCTTCAGGCTACGTATACTTTGTATGAGATTGCCTTAGAGAAATTAACTCAGGTTAATGATCTCGGCATACTATTAGACTCGAAACTTAAATTGCCGACCATATTTTCTCAATGGTTAATAAGGCTAAAGGAGTCCTTGGTTTCATTAAAAGATGGCCAAAAGAATTTTACGACACCTACATAACGTACCTTATTCATTTCTTTGGTCCGTCCGATTCTGGAGTACGGTTCATGTGTCTGGATTCCCATCAGGACCGCATAAAATCCGTACAAAGAAATTTCCCAATATTTTCACTTAGAGGCCTTAACTGGGAAGCAAATCTTCATCTTCCATTTTATAGTAGCAGACTCCTACTAATAAACTTACAAAGCTTTACTAATAGTGGGTCTGATCGAATTACTTAGTCATTGTAGTTTGACATATGCTTTGCCCGATTCTCTTAGGGTCTTAGGGTCTCATAGGGTCCGGTCCCCATTGCTCTCGGTGCTCCTTTGTTGTTTGAATTGCTCTTTCATATGGGAAAAAATTCATGTACGTGTGTTGCTCCTAGCATAAGCAAAGAACAAATACAAAAACAATTTTTTCCTCTCCCTCTGTTCGTTGCCTCCGTTGCCGAGCTATGCAACAACAATTGTATAGTCTCTCAGTTTTTCGCAAAAATACAAAGGCACTTCGTTTTTGTATTTCCAAAAACTTTTCACTGCAAAAAATTACTTTTAGTTGAGATCTCAAAAAGAATGTTTATTTACATCGGAGCAATGAATTTATTTTGTTTATAATATTATTACAGTTTTTAATTTTTATTTCATAAATATTTTTTATTATTTTTTTCTTTTGAAAATGGTACTATAATTGTTTTTTAATATACCAACATGGCTTGCAAAAAAAAATTTTCTGTCAAATTTTTTTGCTTTATTGGGGATTTTTGCATTGTTATTGGAGTTTGCACTTCCTTATGTTGAGCTTGGGCACCCCTGCTTTACTCTATGTTATAGATTCTATAACATATATATAATTCAAATTTCCTTACTAACTCCTCTTAGCGTACTAAAGTACTAGCTCCTCTTAGCTTAATAAAGTACTTACTCCTCTTAGCTTTTATGGTATTTATAAACAAATAGATTAATAAATTATAATTAATCGTTTCCCGAGCGCCCCTCGGGCGTCTGGCCCTCTTATCTTTATGATGCTAGCTAGCTGCCAAATGCTAGCTGATGCACTAATTGATGCACAAGCCATTTCCAAAATTCTTGAAGACCGCGAAACAAAAAAAAATATTAATGGGTTCAATCCGCCCTTGCGACGAAGTGCTTCGAATTCCTGGCCAGAGAACCGGACGCCGCACCCGTCTGCAAAGACGTGGGGTGGTTCCAGGGGAATTCTACGAACGGAGTTCTATGCATAATGAGGAGGTCTACGCTGACGTGACGTCCTTTGCAAACCCCGAGCAAGGATATGGACTCCAGCATCTATTAAGTTGTCAAATCATAACGATACTCCAACCATGCAACCCTTACCTTTCCACGACGTACTGGCGTGTGGCGAAGGTTTATGAAACGGAGGTAAATGGAGTCGGTAGCTCCCATAGAAGCCACTCACGGGGAATTAAGTTTTGGCTTCATCTCTGTCACCTTAAAGGTGTACAGGTTCGATTCCGGTTGCGACGCAACTTCAGAATGAACACTCTGAAGCATTAAACCTACCTAATCCAGAAATAGCTGGTATAGAAAAGGCGAAAGTAGTGGCAGTAAGTATAAGAGAAACCCATCAGTGGAGTCCAAAAAACACCGGGCACTTCTCTTTGTTGTAGGGGGGCGATGCCGCCGCAAAAAGATTCTGGTGGTGAAAAGGAAAGAAGTCGGGGGCGTCGTGGGTGAATTCAAAACGCATTCAGCCTTATTCGCTGCTTACATATGACTAAAACTTAACTAGAAAAATAAGCGGACGATCGACGACGGCCGACGAGCGAGAGAGAGCGCACAGGGGGGCGAGCGCGAATGCGTTCTTCAGCACGGATGCGCTCTTCAGCGAAACATGCCGCTAGCGATGCGTCAATGCAGCTCGAGGGCGTGCACAGGTCGATAAGGGCCCCCTTGTCGAAGATCCGGGTCCCGGTGTCAATGCGCACTAGCGCAGTTGGCAGCACGTTGACGCTGTTTCGCTGTAGCAGCGATGATAGGGTGCCATAGGCTCGACACTTATTCCTCTTATGGAGCTCCTTGAGGTACTCTTCCTGACATCGCAGCCGAAATTGCTGCTGAAGAGCCTTCAGGTGTTACCAGCGGTTAATAATGGACGTGGTATCCCCCTTTATCACGGGTTTAACCGTGGCGAGAAGTGGGCCTCCAACAGGAGCCAACAGATCAACAGGGTCTTCGGCCATTGGCGCGAGCGGCCGCGAATTCAGGCACGTGTAGTTCCGCGTGGCGGTAGACTTGTATAACAAGGTCTTTAAGCTCTTGACGCCTGCCTCTCACAGGCCCCCCATGTGGGGAGCTCCCGGACGAATGAAGTGCCAGAGAAGTTGCTGGTGACTATAGGCACCGGTCACAGCCCCTTTTAGGCTCTGGAGAAAATCGCGGGATAGTAGGACCCACAAAGGTCTTCCCTCCGCCAGCTGCCAGGTCGTAAGGTCTGACGTAGGCTCTAAAGGCGTATGGCGTAGGCGTATATGGTCTTAGTGGAGAAGCACACAAACACCAACACATAACCCTTTGTGATGAGACATGCCCGCCCCGTATAGTTTTTTATCTCGAAAGGACCGGCATAATCCACACCGGTGTACGTGAATGGGCGCGAGAAGGACGTCCGTTCCATAGGTAGCTCTCCCATGAGTTGGGTCTGCAACTTACTCTTGTGAATGACGCATACTTTACAAGATTAGACGACGGACTTGACCAAATTCCTCACCCTGGGAATCCAGAATTTGGCCCGTGCTGATTGCCACCGTGCAGCGTGATGCGATGCGTAAATTGAAACAGGAGTCGAGACAGATGACCGTCGTACGGAAGGATTATAGGGTGCCGTTTGTCATATTGGAGAAGTTCAGACGTGACCCGGCCGCAGGCTCTCATAAGGCCTTGAGAAACTAGAAAACGTTCAGCCGACGTAACCTCATTAGCTGTCAGGTGCTCTACGAATGGGGATCGAGTCTTCCGCGCACGCTGGATGAAGCGATAAACATAGGCAAGGACTCGTAATGCCTTGTCGAGTGTAGAAAAACGTTCAAGAAGATCTTCGGGGGGCGCCTTCGCGACATGGACCTTGACTGCTCGCTTCTCGAGTTCAGTCACGGGGGCACCATTGCCTTGAGTGGTCCAGTCGCTGCCTTTGCAGCCAGTCAGGACCGTGCCACCACAACTGGTTACAAAGATCTTGGAGAGCTACGCCGGCAAGCGAGATCCGCAGGGTTCTGCTCGGAGCGGACATGTGCCCATTTCTGCACGTCGGTGAACTGGGTGATCTTGGTCACACGGTTGGCCACGAACGTTGTCCACTGACATGCTGGCTTCTGCAGCCACGCGAGGACAATAGTGGAGTCCGTCCAACAGTTAAGGGGCAGACGCGGGAGCGACACCGTTTTAACTGGGGCCACTCGAGTCTTTGCAGTCAGCAGGGTAGTGACCGTGGACCCAACCTCGACACGAACGTAAATTGCTTCGAATTTGATCGAGCACCGAATAGTTCGTCAGGAAGTCAACCCATCGCTGACAGAAATCTTGAGGGAGGGAGTCGTCCCACCCTAGATCCAGAAGCCAAATGTCCTGCATGAACATTTTCTCCCGAACAAAGCGAGCCAACTTGCTGGATCGATCAATTTGGCAATTTGGGAGAGGACTTGGCGCTTCGTGAAAGACGAGCCGGAAATCAATTCGGGCGCAACAAAAAAGAACTCATCAGTCGTCGCTTTCCACCGCACGCCGAGTGTCTTGGCCGTGCTCTCTGCATCGATGTCGAGGAAATCAGCACAAAGGAGGTGGTCGCTCGGAATGTCGGCCAGAATCGCCTTGCTATTCGACGTCCATTTCCTAAGTGGGAACCCTGCCGACTCTAGGGCCCCCTTCAGCTCCCGAATCGCAGCTTGGGCTTCGGTTTTGGAGTCTGCCCCCGCGAGAAAGTCATCAATGTACATGAAATGCCGTATAATTTGCAGGACATGTTGCAGGACATGGATCGCTAGGAACGCGGCACAATTGACACCGAAGGTGACCGTTATTAACTGGTAGTCACGGATATCCCCATCGGGATTGCTTGGGGTCTACCCAAATTTGCCGATACATCTACTCGATGTCGGCGTTGAAGACAAACCTAAAGTATCGCCACATTAGGATATGAATCGTCAGGTCGGATTGTAAGACTGAGCCTGCGTAAAGAATGTCATTTAGACTGGTCCCGTTTGCGGACTCGAAGCATTGAAGACCACCCGCACTTTGGTGATCGTGCTTTCGGGCTTGAAGACAGCATGATGTGAAAGCTAGTAGGCAGCGGAACTGCTCGCGGGGAAATGACCTCGGTCATTTGGCCTAAGTCAATGTATTCCTGGACACTCGTCTCTTCTCGTCGCCTGGACAAAGTTGTGCTCGCAAACTGAATCCGATTCCGAACTGATCTGTGTGGGCACATCTTCCACCTCCCAGAATTTGGTGAGGAGCTGATCCAGTGAGTCACCGAGGCTGCGGGCAACTCGTGTGAAAAAACGGTCACGCTGTGGGGGTTGGCTTGAGATAATGGGCCTGTCAGCATCCATCCAAAAATGGTCTCCTGACCGAAAAGCGACCAGCAGATGTTAGCCTTGGAATTACCGAGGAGAATGGACGGAAGAATGATGTGAAAAATGTCGTACTTATCTTTTGGCGGAACAATGCCGGGAACAGCTGGTAGAAAATATCCAAAAATTATCCGGCTTGAAGGACCAAAATGTTGTAGGGGGCGATGCTGCTGCAAAAGATCCCAGTGGTGGTGAAAAAGAAAAAAGTCGGGGGCGTCGTGGGTGAATTCAAAACGCATTCAGCTTTATTCTCTGCTTACATGGGACTAAAACTTAACTAGAACAAGAAAGGAAAGCTAACTTCGGGCGGAGCCGAAGTTGATATACCCTTGCAGTTAAAACCGGATATATATCGGGAAAATCGGATTAAATTGGCCGATCCTAATGAGAATATCATAATAAAACAAAGTACCAAGCTTCCATCTTCAAAAATACCAAAGTTGGTATTTTTACCAAATACCATTACCGATCGTTCAGTTATATGGCAACTATAAGATATAGTCGGCCGATTGTTATGCAATTTGGTAGGTTGTATTAAATGACCAAAAATAGAATCTGTTCTTAGCTTTTTATCTTCAAAAACACCAAAGTTGGGTAATTTCCGATTGTTCAGTTATATGGCAGCTATAGGATATAGTCGGCTGATCCTTATGAAATTTGTCCTTATAAATGTCAGCTCCTATTAATACATTGACTTGGGAGCTCTCAAAGAAGTTGGGGTCCGCCAGGTGAATGTCGGGCAGCCCCTTAAGACGATCTCGCGGAATCGGATATGATGGCAGATTTCCTGCCAACTGAGGAAGAACGTAAGCCACAGTATCTAATTGTAGCCCGGGTCTAGACGGCGACCGAATGGAGAAATGGCACAATTTAGTAGACTGCGCGGAAATGGTCTGATTAAGGCCGGAAACTTGTGCTTGAATCGTCTTGAAGGGAAGCTTGACAAGGTTGAACAGTCGTATCGTTATGAAAGTCTATTCGTACCCTGAGTCTATAAGTGCTCGTGCCTTAAAGCTTCACCCCAAATGGCACACGTTGATAATGGCCGTGCCCAGTAGGACGGCTCCTGACCCGGAAGCGAAATACACCTGCACATTCGACTGATCCTCTGAGCCGCTGGCGTAGGCGTACTTGGAGCGGTGGCGAACGGATTGCCGAAGGATGCAGGTGCAGGAGGGTGGTGTCGGCTGTGACATGTGAAGCAGTTATGGGCGCTCATGCAGTCTCGTTGCTGATGCCCTCGGGCAAAACAGTTCAAACATAACTGCTTCCTTTCAATGTAGTCATAGCGCCAATTTACGTCAATTTCTAGGAAACGCAGACATAAGCGAATGGGGTGGTTCTCCCTCGAACAGATATCGCAGCCCTTTTGGCCCGGAACCACTCGAGTTTCGTATGAGTTGAGCCTCCGAGCAGGGGCAGTAGGAAGTCCCGACCTTGGCGGAAATTGCCCGGAGCCACTAGGCCTGACGTCGTCGATGGCCTCCAGAGTGCGATGGCGCTCTGTCAGGAAGTTGTCTAATTACTTCCATGTTGGAATTTCGGCCTTATTATGCACGGATTGCTCCCACATGAAAAGTGTGACTTTGGGGAGCTTTGAGGGAAATCATAAATACCAGGAAACAGTCCCAAGCCTCAACATTGATGGAGGACATTGCTAGGGCTGTCAGACAACTCTGATTGGTTGACCAATAGCCGCCGGTTCTCAAAGCGGTCTGTGAGGCTTTGCCACGCTGCGACAAACCCCCCATGGGTAAGCCGAGCCTTAGAAACAATGGCGTAACCGGAGTTTACCGGCAGACGCGGGCGTGTGGACATTGACGGAAGCCTGAGTGGATTGGGAGGCAATTTTTTGGATTGGGAGCTCCCGAAGCTGGGCAATACACCTCGAATAGACGGAGTAACAGTAACTGTACTTCGATTCCAGCACTGTCGAGGTGGCCAGCAAATCTGAGCAGCTCTCATAGCTCTTCTCCACCTTCTCCCACGGTGCCCGAATGTGGTCCCGATGGACTTTGCACACGTATTATGAGCCTATTTCAGTTTCTGGGGCGCACGGAATATTTATATTAGCCTCAAATTAGCTAATTCGATCTGTTGTGGCGATTAACTTTTCAGCGCCTTTTCGACCGCACTTTGAGCCATTTTCGCAACGTAGCGAGTCTGCCTCTGTGAAGGACCGGGGATTGTATTGAAGGATTCGTCACTCTTTGCCCTTGGAATGGCACTGGACGCCTTAGGCTTTAAAAGAGGCGTCCGCGGGGAAGCGGATTGAGATCTGTCCGAATGGATGGTTGGGATCGGACGCGGCTTTTTGTCGTATCCCGTGGTCACTCTCAGAATCCAATTCGCTAGTCAGCGCTTGTCGACTGACTTGCGCAATAGGTGCCTCGTACGAAGCGGTGGCCGGTCACACTAATGTGACGAGAACGGTGAGATCGCGGATGAAATGCGATTACAAGACACAAGTGGGAATTAGTGGCGCCGATGCCGAAAGGAAAGTCGTGTGCCGCACAATTCGAACGTGGAAGATAAATTCAGGAAAACTTCAAAAAAAACAAAAGGGACAAAGGGTTGTTGAGATTCTAGACGGATGTTGCCTGGCGCGGAGTAGAAGCATCGTTAGAGGCACGAAAAATGGACAAGTACCGGAAAATTCGTGCTCGTTCGGAAAAAATTGATGACGGTATATATATGTATATTTCGACAAGTGTGGCTCGTACGTAGAAATTGAATTCTTAACTATTTTCGAATTTAGGGGCCGGAAAGGTGGACTTGATTTTGGCTTGGAAAGAAAATAAATAATTAATAATAATTAATTTTTGAATAATTGTCGGATTTAATTATCATGGACCCGGAAATGTGGAACTGATAAGGTTGATAATTAAATGATTAATAATTTTGAACTCTTAATTAAATTAATTGGATTTAATTATCCCGGGGCCGGAAAGGTGGAAATGAAATCGCAGCTCTATTTCGACTGTTACTATTGAGTGGCCGAAAAGGTGACTTAAAACAAAACGTAGCCAGGTATGCCGTCGGGACCCTGTATGTACCCCAAAGGAAAAAAACAGCACCAAAAAACAAAACGCGGCTACTACGGCGGCTAGGTTGAGAATTTTAGAGACAAACAATCACGGATTTGTAGTGAAATCATGGTTTACCATATATTTGTTGGTTTTAGAAAATTTTTTTTTTTTTTTTAATTTTATCGGTTATATATTACCTGAAATTGGAGGCAGAAAATATTTGGAAATATATCGACATGCATGCAAGTACGGATATATGTAAGGGCATGTGTGGCATATGTTGGCACAGTGGAGCGTTGATAAGTGGACTGTATAACTGGGGGAACAGAAAAGTTATGTGGTGTAAAAAATGACACTGATTGGGGAAGAAAAAAAAACAAATATTACGACAGCGGCGGACTGTTCGGTGAATTTGAAAATTTCCGGAACTAATTCACACCGGCTGGCCAATATTAATTATGCCTTCTTTTTGTCACCCCTCAATTTCACTGTTCACTTGCGAATTTTTCGCGAATCTTTTGGCGGAACAATGCCGGGAACAGCTGGTAGAAAATATCCAAAAATTATCCGGCTTGAAGGACCAAAATGTTGTAGGGGGGCGATGCTGCTGCAAAAAGATCCCAGTGGTGGTGAAAAAGAAAAAAGTCGGGGGCGTCGTGGGTGAATTCAAAACGCATTCAGCTTTATTCTCTGCTTACATGGGACTAAAACTTAACTAGAACAAGAAAGGAAAGCTAACTTCGGGCGGAGCCGAAGTTGATATACCCTTGCAGTTAAAACCGGATATATATCGGAAAAATCGGATTAAATTGGCCGATCCTAATAAGAATATCATAATAAAACAAAGTACCAAGCTTCCATCTTCAAAAATACCAAAGTTGGTATTTTCACCAAATACCATTACCGATCGTTCAGTTATATGGCAACTATAAGATATAGTCGGCCGATTGTTATGCAATTTGGTAGGTTGTATTAACTGACCAAAAATAGAATCTGTTCTTAGTTTCAGCTTTTTATCTTCAACAAGAAAGGAAAGCTAACTTCGGGCGGAGCCGAAGTTGATATACCCTTGCAGTTAAAACCGGATATATATCGCAAACATCGGATTAATTTGGCCGATCCTTATAAGAATATCATAATATAACCAATTTATTACAATAAAAAATCTAAAACAAAGTACCAAGCTTCCATCTTCAAAAATACCAAAGTTGGTATTTTTACCAAATACCATTTCCTGTCGTTCCGTTATATGACAGCTATAAGATATAGTCGGCCGATCGTTATGCAATTTGGTAGGTTGTATTAACTGACCAAAAATAGAATCTGTACTTAGTTCCAGCTTTTTATCTTCAAAAACCCCAAAGTTGGGTAATTTCCGATTGTTCAGTTATATGGCAGCTATAGGATATAGTCGGCTGATGAAATTTGGCATGTTGTATTATTTTGCCAAAAATAGCATTCGTACCAAATCCGAATTCTCTAGCTTTAAAAACACCGAAGTTATAACATTTCCGATCAATCAGATATATGGCAGCTATATGATATAGTCGGCCGATCCTTATGAAATTTGGTAAGTCGTATTATTTGGCAGACGTATTTGCCAAAAGTAGCATTCGTACAAAATCTGAACTCTGTAACTCTAAAATCACCAAAGTTATACCATTTCCGATCAATCAGATATATGGCAGCTATATGATATAGTCGGCCGATCCTTATGAAATTTGGTAAGTCGTATTATTTGGCAGACGTATTTGCCAAAAGTAGCATTCGTACAAAATCTGAACTGTGTAACTCTAAAAATGGTATAACTTTATACCATTTCCGATCAATCAGTTATATGGCAGCTATAGGATATAGTCGGCTGATCCTTATGAAATTTGGCATGTTGTATTATTTTGCCAAAAATAGCATTCGTACCAAATCCGAATTCTCTAGCTTTAAAAACACCGAAGTTATACCATTTCCGATCAATCAGTTATATGGCAGCTATAGGATATAGTCGGCTGATCCTTATGGAATTTGGCATGTTGTATTATTTTGCCAAAAATAGCATTCGTACCAAATCCGAATTCTCTAGCTTTAAAAACACCGAAGTTATAACATTTCCGATCAATCAGATATATGGCAGCAATATGATATAGTCGGCCGATCCTTATGAAATTTGGTAAGTCGTATTATTTGGCAGACGTATTTGCCAAAAGTAGCATTCGTACAAAATCTGAACTCTGTAACTCTAAAATCACCAAAGTTATACCATTTCCGATCAATCAGATATATGGCAGCTATATGATATAGTCGGCCGATCCTTATGAAATTTGGTAAGTCGTATTATTTGGCAGACGTATTTGCCAAAAGTAGCATTCGTACAAAATCTGAACTGTGTAACTCTAAAAATGGTATAACTTTATACCATTTCCGATCAATCAGTAGGACGGCTCCTGACCCGGAAGCGAAATACACCTGCACATTCGACTGATCCTCTGAGCCGCTGGCGTAGGCGTACTTGGAGCGGTGGCGAACGGATTGCCGAAGGATGCAGGTGCAGGAGGGTGGTGTCGGCTGTGACATGTGAAGCAGTTATGGGCGCTCATGCAGTCTCGTTGCTGATGCCCTCGGGCAAAACAGTTCAAACATAACTGCTTCCTTTCAATGTAGTCATAGCGCCAATTTACGTCAATTTCTAGGAAACGCAGACATAAGCGAATGGGGTGGTTCTCCCTCGAACAGATATCGCAGCCCTTTTGGCCCGGAACCACTCGAGTTTCGTATGAGTTGAGCCTCCGAGCAGGGGCAGTAGGAAGTCCCGACCTTGGCGGAAATTGCCCGGAGCAATTGACGTCGTCGATGGCCTCCAGAGTGCGATGGCGCTCTGTCAGGAAGTTGTCTAATTACTTCCATGTTGGAATTTCGGCCTTATTATGCACGGATTGCTCCCACATGAAAAGTGTGACTTTGGGGAGCTTTGAGGAAATCATAAATACCAGGAAACAGTCCCAAGCCTCAACATTGATGGAGGACATTGCTAGGGCTGTCAGACAACTCTGATTGGTTGACCAATAGCCGCCGGTTCTCAAAGCGGTCTGTGAGGCTTTGCCACGCTGCGACAAACCCCCCATGGGTAAGCCGAGCCTTAGAAACAATGGCGTAACCGGAGTTTACCGGCAGACGCGGGCGTGTGGACATTGACGGAAGCCTGAGTGGATTGGGAGGCAATTTTTTGGATTGGGAGCTCCCGAAGCTGGGCAATACACCTCGAATAGACGGAGTAACAGTAACTGTACTTCGATTCCAGCACTGTCGAGGTGGCCAGCAAATCTGAGCAGCTCTCATAGCTCTTCTCCACCTTCTCCCACGGTGCCCGAATGTGGTCCCGATGGACTTTGCACACGTATTATGAGCCTATTTCAGTTTCTGGGGCGCACGGAATATTTATATTAGCCTCAAATTAGCTAATTCGATCTGTTGTGGCGATTAACTTTTCAGCGCCTTTTCGACCGCACTTTGAGCCATTTTCGCAACGTAGCGAGTCTGCCTCTGTGAAGGACCGGGGATTGTATTGAAGGATTCGTCACTCTTTGCCCTTGGAATGGCACTGGACGCCTTAGGCTTTAAAAGAGGCGTCCGCGGGGGAAGCGGATTGAGATCTGTCCGAATGGATGGTTGGGATCGGACGCGGCTTTTTGTCGTATCCCGTGGTCACTCTCAGAATCCAATTCGCTAGTCAGCGCTTGTCGACTGACTTGCGCAATAGGTGCCTCGTACGAAGCGGTGGCCGGTCACACTAATGTGACGAGAACGGTGAGATCGCGGATGAAATGCGATTACAAGACACAAGTGGGAATTAGTGGCGCCGATGCCGAAAGGAAAGTCGTGTGCGGCACAATTCGAACGTGGAAGATAAATTCAGGAAAACTTCAAAAAAAACAAAAGGGACAAAGGGTTGTTGAGATTCTAGACGGATGTTGCCTGGCGCGGAGTAGAAGCATCGTTAGAGGCACGAAAAATGGACAAGTACCGGAAAATTCGTGCTCGTTCGGAACAAATTGATGACGGTATATATATGTATATTTCGACAAGTGTGGCTCGTACGTAGAAATTGAATTCTTAACTATTTTCGAATTTAGGGGCCGGAAAGGTGGACTTGATTTTGGCTTGGAAAGAAAATAAATAATTAATAATAATTAATTTTTGAATAATTGTCGGATTTAATTATCATGGACCCGGAAATGTGGAACTGATAAGGTTGATAATTAAATGATTAATAATTTTGAACTCTTAATTAAATTAATTGGATTTAATTATCCCGGGGCCGGAAAGGTGGAAATGAAATCGCAGCTCTATTTCGACTGTTACTATTGAGTGGCCGAAAAGGTGACTTAAAACAAAACGTAGCCGGGTATGCCGTCGGGACCCTGTATGTACCCCAAAGGAAAAAAACAGCACCAAAAAACAAAACGCGGCTACTACGGCGGCTAGGTTGAGAATTTTAGAGACAAACAATCACGGATTTGTAGTGAAATCACGGTTTACCATATATTTGTTGGTTTTAGAAAAATTTTTTTTTTTTTTTTTAATTTTATCGGTTATATATTACCTGAAATTGGAGGCAGAAAATATTTGGAAATATATCGACATGCATGCAAGTACGGATATATGTAAGGGCATGTGTGGCATATGTTGGCACAGTGGAGCGTTGATAAGTGGACTGTATAACTGGGGGAACAGAAAAGTTATGTGGTGTAAAAAATGACACTGATTGGGGAAGAAAAAAAAACAAATATTACGACAGCGGCGGACTGTTCGGTGAATTTGAAAATTTCCGGAACTAATTAACACCGGCTGGCCAATATTAATTATGCCTTCTTTTTGTCACCCCTCAATTTCACTGTTCACTTGCGAATTTTTCGCGAATCTTTTGGCGGAACAATGCCGGGAACAGCTGGTAGAAAATATCCAAAAATTATCCGGCTTGAAGGACCAAAATGTTGTAGGGGGGCGATGCTGCTGCAAAAAGATCCCAGTGGTGGTGAAAAAGAAAAAAGTCGGGGGCGTCGTGGGTGAATTCAAAACGCATTCAGCTTTATTCTCTGCTTACATGGGACTAAAACTTAACTAGAACAAGAAAGGAAAGCTAACTTCGGGCGGAGCCGAAGTTGATATACCCTTGCAGTTAAAACCGGATATATATCGGAAAAATCGGATTAAATTGGCCGATCCTAATAAGAATATCATAATAAAACAAAGTACCAAGCTTCCATCTTCAAAAATACCAAAGTTGGTATTTTCACCAAATACCATTACCGATCGTTCAGTTATATGGCAACTATAAGATATAGTCGGCCGATTGTTATGCAATTTGGTAGGTTGTATTAACTGACCAAAAATAGAATCTGTTCTTAGTTTCAGCTTTTTATCTTCAACAAGAAAGGAAAGCTAACTTCGGGCGGAGCCGAAGTTGATATACCCTTGCAGTTAAAACCGGATATATATCGCAAACATCGGATTAATTTGGCCGATCCTTATAAGAATATCATAATATAACCAATTTATTACAATAAAAAATCTAAAACAAAGTACCAAGCTTCCATCTTCAAAAATACCAAATTTGGTATTTTTACCAAATACCATTTCCTGTCGTTCCGTTATATGACAGCTATAAGATATAGTCGGCCGATCGTTATGCAATTTGGTAGGTTGTATTAACTGACCAAAAATAGAATCTGTACTTAGTTCCAGCTTTTTATCTTCAAAAACCCCAAAGTTGGGTAATTTCCGATTGTTCAGTTATATGGCAGCTATAGGATATAGTCGGCTGATGAAATTTGGCATGTTGTATTATTTTGCCAAAAATAGCATTCGTACCAAATCCGAATTCTCTAGCTTTAAAAACACCGAAGTTATAACATTTCCGATCAATCAGATATATGGCAGCTATATGATATAGTCGGCCGATCCTTATGAAATTTGGTAAGTCGTATTATTTGGCAGACGTATTTGCCAAAAGTAGCATTCGTACAAAATCTGAACTCTGTAACTCTAAAATCACCAAAGTTATACCATTTCCGATCAATCAGATATATGGCAGCTATATGATATAGTCGGCCGATCCTTATGAAATTTGGTAAGTCGTATTATTTGGCAGACGTATTTGCCAAAAGTAGCATTCGTACAAAATCTGAACTCTGTAACTCTAAAAATGGTATAACTTTATACCATTTCCGATCAATCAGTTATATGGCAGCTATAGGATATAGTCGGCTGATCCTTATGAAATTTGGCATGTTGTATTATTTTGCCAAAAATAGCATTCGTACCAAATCCGAATTCTCTAGCTTTAAAAACACCGAAGTTATACCATTTCCGATCAATCAGTTATATGGCAGCTATAGGATATAGTCGGCTGATCCTTATGGAATTTGGCATGTTGTATTATTTTGCCAAAAATAGCATTCGTACCAAATCCGAATTCTCTAGCTTTAAAAACACCGAAGTTATAACATTTCCGATCAATCAGATATATGGCAGCAATATGATATAGTCGGCCGATCCTTATGAAATTTGGTAAGTCGTATTATTTGGCAGACGTATTTGCCAAAAGTAGCATTCGTACAAAATCTGAACTCTGTAACTCTAAAATCACCAAAGTTACACCATTTCCGATCAATCAGATATATGGCAGCTATATGATATAGTCGGCCGATCCTTATGAAATTTGGTAAGTCGTATTATTTGGCAGACGTATTTGCCAAAAGTAGCATTCGTACAAAATCTGAACTGTGTAACTCTAAAAATGGTATAACTTTATACCATTTCCGATCAATCAGTTATATGGCAGCTATAGGATATAGTCGGCTGATCCTTATGAAATTTGGCATGTTGTATTATTTTGCCAAAAATAGCATTCGTACCAAATCCGAATTCTCTAGCTTTAAAAACACCGAAGTTATACCATTTCCGATCAATCAGTTATATGGCAGCTATAGGATATAGTCGGCTGATCCTTATGAAATTTGGCATGTTGTATTATTTTGCCAAAAATAGCATTCATACCAAATCCGAATTCTCTAGCTTTAAAAACACCGAAGTTATACCATTTCCGATCAATCAGATATATGGCAGCTATATGATATAGTCGGCCGATCCTTATGAAATTTGGTAAGTCGTATTATTTGGCAGACGTATTTGCCAAAAGTAGCATTCGTACAAAATCTTAACTCTGTAACTCTAAAATCACCAAAGTTATACCATTTCCGATCAATCAGTTATATGGCAGCTATAGGATATAGTCGGCCGATCCCGGCCGTTCCAACTTATATACTGCGTGCAAAGGAAAGAAGGGTGTGTGCAAAGTTTCAAGACGATAGCTTTAAAACTGAGAGACTATTTCGCGTAGAAACAGACAGACGGACAGACGGACATGCTCATATCAACTCAGGAGGTGATCCTGATCAAGGACAAAAATCAATAAAAAATGTGGACTTATTCCAATAAATTCAGAAAAAGGAAAATCACACATCAATCTTTAATCAGTCCGTGACGTTTGATCTTTTATTATTTATTGTGCAAGAAAGAGGTACAATACAAAGTATAAGGTTACAATTAACAGTTACTATAATGTTAAAAATAAATTAAAGCATTATTTATGTTTCACATAAAACAGCTAAATGTGAATACAGTATGTATTTTACTTCAGAACATACACCTTAAATGAGTTACTTCCTTGATTTTTTCTTCGCTAAACGGTCGAGAACTTCCTCTGGATCAACAACAATATCCCAGTGAATTGACATCATCGCGAGTGCACTTAGTCTGTCGTGGCCCATCACACTACGAGGTAGAGTTTTTATCCTCTTCATTGTTGAAAGCGTTCTTTCGACGCTAGCCGTTGTGACTGGAAGAGTAGCCAGGACCTTGGGAAGAAGATTTATCCCGGGAAAAAATGTTCCATCACAACACTCCAACAGTCTCAAAATTTCGGTGGATGGGTCAATTGATGACATTTTGGTACAGCATAACTTGTACTCAGCTTGAACTGCGGACAATGGCATTTTGTCTTGAAAGTATGGACCTAACTTCTAGTTCATCAATTTTTTTCTCGCAAGCATATCCTGGCAGTAGCAGTTGGAAACTGGATAAAATATCTTTGTTCTTGATGAATCTGTCCGTCAAATTTTGTATCAAAGTATCGATGCAAGGAATGAATGTGGTGACTCTGAAATACTCTTCATTCGATGTCGTTTTCGGATTCGCACGAGATTTTTGTCGTGACGTAACTCTGGGAGCTTGAATTTCAGTGTCGAAAAGATCTGCAGAATATTTTGACGCTACTTGAAAAATTTCTCTGAAAGTGTCGTTAGCTGTTTCCCGCATTTGTCGGAGTGAACTCAATACTTCATTTGTATACTGTACAGCGGAAACTAAATCTGATGATTTATTTTGGAGGAAAATCGACAGTGGAAGGGTCAAACTGAACAGTTTTTCGCAAACAACAATGCTGACTAAAAATTCACTTTTTTGACTCGCTGCGTCAAGAGTTGATGCCGTTGAAGAAATAGTATACGTTTTTTGACCGATATCTTCTAAAACTATAACAATGCATTCAAGAAGTTCCAAAAACACAATAATACTGTCATGCCTTTCGATAAATCTTGTGTCACAAAGCCGGAGAAGTCGTTTCTTTTTACTGTCTGGAGCATGTTTTTGAATAGTTTCTTGAAAAATTTTGTTTGCATTCAAATGATTCCTGAACAAATTTACAATTTGACTAACAACTCCAAGACAGTTACGTATTGCTGGAACAGACATGGCATTCAACAGAGCAAGGTTCAAACGGTGATTTGCACAATGAATGTATCTTGCCTTGGGATAATTTTCTCTTATTCTTGTTTGGACTCCACTCAAATGACCTACCATATTTGCTGCCCCATCGTATCCTTGCCCAACACACTTACTCATATCAAGATTGAGCTCATCACATCGCTGCAAAATAACGTTCGTTAGATTTTCTGAAGACTGATCGTTGATTGGGATGAATCCGACAAAATCTTCACGAAGAACAGGAGCTTGGAGATCTAGTGATAACTGCTCGGTCTCTGAAACATTCATTGTTTCATCGCCAAGGAGACTAAAAAACCCTGCATTCGAAATTCTATCAATGACTATTTCGGCCTATCGTCCAAAATTAAGTCATTCAGACGTGTTCTGATATAAGTAGCGTTTTTGGAGCTATTCGACCTTCCTACTGAAGCGTAACAAATTCGTGCGGCGACTTTTTTAAAGAACCAAAATATTGAAGGAAATTATTAAATTAACGGCAATAATTTCGATCTCACAATAAACCAAATTAATAACAAGTGCCTGAAAAATTGTAAACAAAAAAGGTAAACACGTCCATCCGCTGTTTTCGTGTCTTCACCCTCCCCTAAAAATCATTCCATCATTAGAGTAGGCATGCACAAGCCTCTTGCAGAACAACAAAAACTTAAAAGCAACCGGCGTTTAAGTGATGTCGACTGAAATATACCCTGCTCCGTTCTCAGTATATTGTTTTCAATGATTCGTAGAAATATGTACATATATACAAAACATTTCACTGCTAACACCTAATTTTATTCCTAAATAAATTTAAAATGTGTACTAAAATTTCTTTCGTCATTTCACCAAATAACGAATACCATTTTGTTAGGTTAGACAAAGACATAGTAGAGACATTTTCTGGTAGACATAGCCTGAAAAGTTAGAAAAATCAAAATTTGTGTGCGCTGGCTTCGCAACGAAATCGCACGCTCACATCCACCCGTATGTGAATGTGTGACACGCATACATACAAAGATCAATCAAAGCGCAGACCAACCTTTTTCATCACGCTCCTTTCAGAGACAGAAAAACAGAAAGCATTCAATGCGAATATGAGCGTAAGATGAACGAAAGAAAGAGTCGCAAGAAATTTTCGCGTCCATTTTCGTTGTATGAAATGGGTTGTCTATATGCTGTATGGTTAGTGGTTTCATTCTACTGATCTATACGTTCCTGTTAGGTCAGGTTTCTTCTACTAAAGACTTTTTGATGAAAAATCTTAAATAGAAAAAATTTTTAATTCAAAGATTTAGGGGGGGCCCCTGGATACGTGCCTGACTGTAACCCTCGAGGAACAAATAAAAACACCCTAGTGCTGACACTATCATTCCCGAAAGGGAGGAAAGGAAGGCTCAAATCCCCGGCCCTATGATTGCAATATGCTTCGGAAAAAAAGTAGGAGGAGGTGTATTGTCCGAACAACTACGCATCAGAGCCTCCTTTAGACTACCCAATCACTGCAGTATCTTGCAGGCTAAAGTGATAGCTATAAAGGAAGCACTAAAGCATTTTTAAATCAATCAGGTCGATCACCAGCAACTCAAAAACAGTAGATAAGACTGTAGATCATCTCATCATGAGATTGCAATTCAGTATGACATTAGCCTCATCAGAGTCACCAGTCATCAGGGACATCACAGGCAACTGCATAGCAGACGAATCGGCTCTCATAGGTACCACCACAACTGAAATAAAGGGTACTGGCATACCAATAGCCTCTTACAAACTCCAACTTAAGGAAGCCAATAAAAGAACAAACCAATAAATTGCGAATCGGGCCTAAATTACCGGTTGGCTCACCAACTTTGGCTCAATATCTCAAGAATTGGTAATCGAACTACCGAACTGAGCGGACGTGCTTTGTCCGAGCTCCGGGAAAACTTCACTTTGCTTATATTTTCGCCAATATAAGCGAAAAGACACTGAAATACAATTTATTAAAAGCGACAGACAAGCTTTTTATAACAGTTGTAATGTGCTAAACCAAAACTAGTGCATTGTTGAAAAAAAAATACGTACCACGCAATGAGCTCATTGAGCAACGACCAAAAGAACGAGCGTAGAAGTTCAGCGAACCAAAGAAACGGCTTCTACTCTTACTTTTCAACCCGCGATACCGAAGTGGAAAAATCGGCGCTTCAAAGCAACCCGGCTTTACTGACCGCTGAAACCCAAAGGGCACGGTCTTGCTCACCCGCTCTGCTCACTCCGACTCCCGCGTCATGGAGTTCGCAGTGTAAAACCCCCCCTCCAATATTGGAAACAAATTTCGCACCAACAACAAGCAGCGCTACAACTTCTGCAACAACAGCGAAAACCCCTTCAACTCAAAGTACCACGACGTCAACGACAACAGCGAGTACAAAAACAACAACCTCGGAAAGTGCCAAAGCGGCAACGGCCACACAGACTGGAATGGATCGCTACATCCAAATTAAGCGCAAGCTTAGCCCGCAGAGTAATCCGGCAGGCAACAAAACAAAAATTAACCGTGTCCTGAATAACGATAATGAACCAGACAGATCCACTACTAACAGATTTGCCCTACTGGCGGAGGCTGAGGAAAACCAACCAGCCCAAGACACCGCAAAAAAACCCAAGCCCTCTCCAATCTATATTAGGGAAAAAAGCTCGAGTGCCCTGGTCAACAAAATTCGTTGATCGTTGCGTCGTTGATCGGGAACGGTGACAACTTTCATGTTGTTCCGCTTATCAAAGGGAACATCCATGAAACAAAGGTGCAAACCAAGACTGAAGAGCACTTCCGAATAGTTTCAAAATATCTGGACACTGTACAGAAAAACTATTACACGTACCAGCTGAAAAGCAGTAAGGGCCTACAAGTGGTAGTAAAGGGAAGAATGTCGCCGCCAAGAATGTTATTAACATTCTAAATAAAGATAAAAAGCCACAACCCCTCTTCAAGGTCGAGCTCGAGCCAGAAAGCAGGTCGCTGAAGAAGAACGAAGTCCACCCAATCTACAACCTGCAATATCTTTTGCATCGGAAAATCACTGTTGAAGAGCCACATAAACGTAACGGTCCAGTGCAATGCACTAATTGTCAAGAGTATGGACACACAAGGTCTTACTGCACACTTCGGGCTGTCTGTGTAGTCTGCGGGGACGCCCACAAGTCCGCTTGCTGCACTACAAACAAGGACAGTACCGTGAAGAAATGTGGAAACTGCGGAGGCAGCCATACGGCAACCTATAGAGGATGTATTGCGTATAAGGAGTTAAAGAGTCGCATGCGTCAAGCGACCGCAACGCGCAACCAAAATCCACAGAATGCGTACGTTTCGTCAAAAACCACGCCAGACGTTTTCTTCGCCAAAGCTGCGAGATCCTCATTCGGTCCACTAAACACCACCAACGGCTTCTCCTATGCCGATGCTCTACGATCTGGAAGGGAAATTCCAATTCAGCCTAACTCTCAAAGCGCTCAACAGGCCCCAGAACAGCCACACAGCAAAACGGAAACTATGATGCTTACCCTCCAACAAAGTATGATGGAGCTTATGTCATTCATGAAAACGACCATGCAAACGCTTGTTCAAAACCAGAACATGGTGATACAGCTGCTCGTAGCACAACAGTCCAAATAATCTATGCAGGCGCTACGAATATCAATGTGGAACGCCAATGGTGTCTCACGGCATAAACTAGAATTGTCACAATTCTTGACCGAAAACCATATTGACGTTATGCTACTGGTGGAAACGCATCTTACAAGCAAATACAACTTTCATATAAGAGGCTACACAATCTACCGCACTGATCATCCAGATGGGAAAGCCCACGGCGGAACTGGAGTTCTAATCAGAGAACGAATTAAACACCATTTTCACAAAAGGTTTGCAACAAACTTCTTGCAGGCCACATCGATACAAATTCAGTCAAGCAACGGAATCCTTTCAATTGCTGCCGTTTACTGCCCTCCCCGCTTCTCAATCTCGGAAGGACAATTCATGGACTTCTACAATTCACTTGGGGATCGATTTATAGCCGCAGGAGACTACAACGCCAAACATACGCACTGGGGATCACGTCTAGTGACTCCCAAAGGAAGACAATTGTACAATGCAATTATAAATGTGAAAAATAAACTGGACTACGTTTCCCCTGGAAGTCCCACATACTGGCCAACAGACTCACGAAAGCTCCCAGACCTTATTGATTTTGCAGTGACAAAAAACATACCTCGCAATCTAATAAGTGTCAAAGCAGTCTCGGACTTATCATCAGACCACTCGCCTGTGCTTCTAACGCTTCTTCAAGGCCCAGAAATAACCGAACACCCCTTCAGTCTGACGACGACAAAAACAAACTGGCTAAAATACAAAAAGTACGTGAGTGCCCACATAGAACTCGCCCCGGATTTTAACATGGAATCGGACATCGACTACACTACGAGCGCCCTGGAAGAAGTACTCGTTGCGGCAGCTAAAATCTCTACTCCTCATAGGAAAGAAGTAGACCGAAACAAACACTTCAAATCTAATCAGCAAATCGAACAGCTCGTGCGAGAAAAGAGGCGCACGCGTCGTGATTGGAAAAACAGCAGATCACCAGCTTCAAAACAACGCCTTAAGGAAGCAACCCGATCACTCGACCAGGCTCTTCACCAACAGGAAGAAAATGCACAGCTGAGGTACATCCAGAATCTCTCGCCAACAAGCACAAAGTACCCCCTGTGGAGGGCCCACCCAAATCTTAGTGCCCCAATTGAAACGACCACCCCGATAAGAAACTCTTCGGGATGCTGGGCTCGCAGCGACGAAGACCGAGCTGAAACATTCGCCACACATCTCCAAAGTGTCTTCCAACCAAACCCAGCCTCAAATTCATTCCTCCTGCCAGTAATTCAGCCAGAGTCCTCCCCCTCAGCCAGCCGCACCTTCATTCCGGCCGAACGAAATCGAAAAAGTCATTAGAGGTCTAAAACCAAAAAAGGCTCCCGGTGGTGACCTATTGACCCCAAAGATGCTGATCGAACTTCCAAAATGCGCTATAGAGGTCGTCTGCAAACTATTTAATGGAATCATTAATCTTGGCTATTTCCCAAAAAAGTGGAAGAAATCCATTATTATAATGATACCGAAGCCTGGAAAAGACCACACAATTCCGTCATCATACAGACCAATAAGCCTTCTATCTTGTTTGTCTAAACTGTTTGAAAAATGCTTGTTAACTCGCATAATACCACATCTGGAAGCTTGCAATATCATCCCGGCACACCAATTTGGCTTTCGAAGAAACCATGGAACCATCGAACAAGTGAACAGATTAACATCCAAAATTCGCTCAGCCTTCGAACAACGAGAATACTGCAGCGCTATTTTCCTCGACGTATCTCAAGCTTTCGACCGAGTTTGGCTCATCGGACTCATGCACAAAATTAAAACGTATTTGCCAACATACACCCACAAGCTACTGGAATCATACCTCTTCAATAGGGTATTCTCAGTGAGATGCAACGCAGCTACTTCGGGCGACTACACCATCGAAGCTGGAGTTCCACAGGGAAGCGCACTCGGGCCGTGTCTATATGTTTTGTATACTGCGGATATTCCTACGAGCGCACAACTAACAACGTCAACGTTCGCCGATGATACCGCTATTCTTAGTCGCTCCAGATGCCCAACGCAGGCAACAACCCAACTGGCTAATCATCTCACAATAGTGGAAAGGTGGCTGTCCGACTGGCGCATTAAAATAAACGAACAAAAGTGTAAATATATAACGTTTACTCTTAATAGACAAACATGCCCTCCGCTTTTACTAAACGGTATGCAGATCCCTCAAGCTAACGATGTAACGTACCTTGGCGTTCACCTTGATAGACGACTTACCTGGCGTAAGCACATCGAATGCAAAAAGATGCATCTAAAACTGAAAGCCAGCAGCCTCCACTGGATCATAAACTCAGGATCGCCACTGTGCCTGGACTACAAGTTACTACTGTAAAATTCAGTCCTAAAGCCAATCTGGACGTATGGCTCCCAGCTGTGGGGGAACGCGAGCAGCAGCAACATAGACATCATACAGCGCGCACAATCAAAAATCTTGAGAACTATCACAGGGGCACCTTGGTATGTTCGCAACGAAAACATCCACCGGGATCTGGGCATCCTCGCAGTGAAAGACGAAATCCAGAAGCAAAAAGAGTCATACAAAGAAAAACTGTCCTCGCACCCAAATTTTCTCGCTCGGGGATTGACTCGGGTTTCTAGCGTATCCCGCCTTAGACGCAACGACCTCCCAACCCAGCAATCGATTTTTAGGGCCGTCTAACTCCGTATCAGTCAATATGACTGTTAGTTAAGTTAAAAATATAAGATTTGATACAGCTCTTGTTAGTCTCGCAAAGAGAAGATTCAAGAAATAAAAGCAACGTTAAAAAAAAAAAAAAAAAAATATCTCAAGAATAAAATATCTTATTTATCAAGAATGGATAGGACCCGAATCAGTACGTCTATTAGAATCATTAAGTGATACTTTCTATAGTGAGATCATATGATAGGAGAATGAATTCATCTGTAGTATCACATCTCGGTGATAGCTTCCTAACCGACATCGAGGAGGTGTCATATAGATTCATATAGGATAAAAAATTTCCCAAAGCCTCAGGGTGAGGAAATTGATAGACCATGAGTCTCTCATCCGGGGAAGGGAAGTAGATTCACATACGGCATGACAAGGGTCCGAAGTGTGTCGGTTCTGTTTAATTTTTCTTTCTTTTCTTTTCTCCGCTGCTGTTCCTCTGGCTACGTTGCCGTTGGTTCCCTAAATAACGCCCTTTCGCTGTTCGCACGCATCCTGGATCGGTAAGCCGTACGCCTTGTCCTACTTGTCCAAGACTCGCTTCGTAGCAAGTCTACCTGCCGTGGTCGGAAATGGCGCAACTTCATTTTGATATCCTAGACTTTGGAGGAACCATCCTGCAACGGATCCTTTCTTCGCTCGTCCTTCACTCTCTATTCTCCTTGGGCTGTTGGACTCTCTAGAGGCGGTTTTTCAACTCAAGCTACTGGGTCCTTTTTAGAAACGTTTTAACTTTTGAATGTCGGACTCTCCAAAGGCGGCCCTTTAACTCGACGCTACAAGCTTCCTAAAAAGACTCGTCCCGATTCACGCCAATGGCCCTCCTTATATACGGCTTGGAACGCCCATTAATTCTTCTGGATTCTTCTCCTGCCGTTAATCCTGCTTCCAAAATCACGCCACTTTCCCGTTGGCGTGTTGCCGTCTGTGCCCCATCGCCTCTCCAGGCTACGGACCTTTGCTGTTGCTATGCGGACTTCGATGACCCGCTACACTTTGCGACGCCCCTCTCCACTCCTTGCTCCGTCTGCTGCCCGGCCACTCCGAGAACCGTTACGTTCCTTTGCGTTCTCACGGCGCGCTTCTCCCCTTACTGATCCTTCTGTCTTGCCGCTGGGCTTCTCGGTCCCAGTCGGAGTCCCAGCGGTTGACCGTTTTGGCAACCGTTTTTGGTCAGCCCCCCTTCCTTGGCATTGCCCCATGCCATCTGTCTTGGCGTGTGTGAAGACTAAATCTCACAAAGGGTATAATAACAAAAAAAAAACAAAAAAGGAAAGCTATATTCTCCGAGCTATAGGATATAGTCGACCGATCCTTATAAAATTTAGCATGTTGTATTTTTTTCCAAAAATAGCATCCGTACTAAATCCGAACCCTTAAGCTTTAAAAATGCCGAAGTTATAGCATTTCCGATCAAAATCCAAACTCTCTAAATCTAAAAAAACCAAAGTTATAGCATTTCCGATCAATCAGTTATATGGCAGCTATAGGATATAGTCGGCCAATCCCGACCGTTCCGACTTATATACTGCGTTCAAAGGAAAGAAGGGTGTGTGCAAAGTTTCAAGTCGATAGCTTAAAAACTGAGAGACTAGTTCGCGTAGAAACGGACAGACAGATCGACAGACAGACTTGCTTATATCAACTCAGGAGGTGATTCTGATCAAGAATATAATACTTTATAAGGTCGGAGAATTCTCCTTCACTGCGTTGCACACTTTTGACCAAAATTATAATACCCTATGCAAGGGTGTAACAATTGTTGTATAGAAGCAGTCACTTATCGCTAAAACAATTGACAGAGAGCAGTAAAGGTCTAAGGTGGAAAAATGATAAGGAAACTCAGAGCAGCACACTTTCAGGAGCAGTTATCAAAAGGATAGATTATTAATTACCTGAAAAAAAATCAGACAAGCTTATAGTCAAACACGGCTTATCATTTTCCAACGTTTAAAACTTCAGAAGTACTAATTAGAATATATAAAACTCTTTTTAAACAATCTAAAAAATCTCGAAATAAAAAATTATACTTTTTTATACGTGAGTTTGTTACAAAAAAATATAGTAGTTACAATTCTTACCTCATTATTTTTGAAATCATAACATACAAATTCAATATTTTTTTGCAAAGGTTTTGGAAAGTCTTCTCCTTGGCAAATTTCCAGCTCTAATTGATCTTCTGTATCTGTGCCAAAGCCATCTACATCTACATCTACATCTGCATCTATATCATTAATTGTACTTGTATTTTGAGAAAGCATGCTAAGCTCTTCAAGTAATGGCTTCCCGTCTTCGTCTGTCGTTTCAATATCAACAACCTCATCATCATCGTCGCTATCCGAATCGTTTATATTTGTAAATGCGGTTGTTGATGGTATTTCTTTAATATTTTTGCCTGCATATGATACTTCCGTTAAAAAATTTAATTGATCAACTTCATCTTTGAATTTGACAGTATCCAAATTTATCGCACACTCTTCTTGCACACCCTCTGCCGTCTTTTGACTGTCTTTTGCAGGTGTAACATTGGCTTGTGTTAAAACCGTTGATGTTTGTGTTGACAGTGGGGGCTGAATATAAATATTTCTTCTTAAATCACTTGATGTATATAAAGAAGTAGATAGAATTGCTGCTGAAGCAACTACTGGTTTGAATGCAGAGCAACTGAGAATTGGGGGAATGTTGTAATCAGAAAAGTTTCCAACTCTTGGTGCTGCTGTTTCGTTTCTTAAGCTAAACGATTGTTTATTTGAAAGACAAACTGTTGGTATGGAAATATTTACATCCGACGTAACCCATGACTTTTGACAGGACACCAAACCAGCTCTCGAATGGTTTTGGTTATCAACCTTTATTTTCTTCGAGAAATTTTGGGATTTACGAGGTTCTTTTTGTTGCCACATATACAACGAAAGTTCTTGTTCATTACGTAGAGAATGTAAAGGAGCTAAGACGGAAGATCTTTGTAAAAATGGAGCTCCAACGGTTGTAGCCGCTACCGCCGTTACACCCACGACTGCGGCAGCAGCAGCCATAGTACTGTAATTGTATTCCCGATCATGGGAATTTTCTGGGGTTTTTTCTGTCGATAAGCTTTGCGTTTCCTTTTCAAAGTACATCGAAGACTTCCCTGAATTTTCCCCACCCACAGAATTATCAGGCGAAATGGAAGATGGCGAGCTTTGATTACGAATTTTAAAATTACCACTGTTGCTTATTAATCGTTTTCTTGTTCCCCCATTAAACATAGCCTTGACATCTTCCCATGCATGAACTATTTTTTCATTAGGACTATTTCCACTTAGGGTCATATGCCGTCGCCAGGAATTAAAGTTGGCTGCGTCTGGTTGGACATATCTGTCGGTACTTGTTATGCGATGAGAATGGAATATAAATTTATTTGGTGAAAAAAACATTCCACAGTATGAACATTTAATGCATTTGGCTCTTGAAGAGTTGTATCGAGATGGTAAAAATGATCCTCGGCATCCCCATGCGCATTTATGCTGGACATTAAATGCAAAATCATCAGGGAGTTGGGGTGGGGAATTATCGCCTAGGAAACTTTTGCAAAGTCGCTCTGCTTCTCTTCGTGTTATCATTCCACATCGACGGGAACTTACTGGCATGGCTCCCGCCCGTCTTAGTATCTCCAATTGAACCGGCGTACACTGCACACAGGTAATTCCAAGCGCAACCCTTCTATTGTGTATTTCATTATAGCTGAATTGTTTTAATAAAGTATTTGAGATTTGAGCTAAGCAGAGGCGCTCTTGTGATTCTATGAACAAAGAAACTATCGGTATTCCATAAAGTAAAACAGAACTGACCTGAAATGGTAAAAAATTGAACTATTATTCAATTATTTTGAAAGGGGATAATTATTAGAAATAAATTTGTAACGGTATTTAACGGTATAAATATACTAGAATTTATCAATCTTTCTTAGGGAAATTTTTAAACTGCAAGGGCAAAAAGTGACCAAAAATTTTCAAAATTTGAGGTTGGTCCAATAAATACCATATTGGACGAAATATCGTCCGATAAATACCATATTGGACGAAATATCGTCTAATAAATACGATATTGGACGATATTGAGCTAAGCAAAATAAGATCGAACTGATTTAAATGAAAAAGCTACTTTTTTTTATTATGGATTTCTCGGATTTGGCTACATTGCGACCTGGGGAATTTTGGCTTTTGGAGATCTCAAAACTTCCTAATTAGAGTAATCGACCAAAGAAACTCCGAAGGCTCATTTATCTGAAAAAAATTGGAAGTGGAAGCCGCCCTAGCCTCTATATGTTTTAAGGGCTTATATACAGTTGTGATAGATGAAAAAATCGATTTTTTTTTATTCCATATTCTTTAAGTTATTCTTTGAGGATGAATCCCAAATGATATGATGTCCACCGCAAGACACCATCGAAAAAAGACGATCTTGTAATTCGGCTATAACATTTTTATTATTTAATATTTTTTAATGAAAAAATTTAAATAAGTACCCAGAACCACATACTAAACAATGTCGGAAAAACATTTTGAATAAATATTGGTGTCAAACAAAATCGATAAAATTTCATTTTTTTTGCGCGGTACAACTGTATATAACCCCTTAAAGTCTTAAGTCAAACCTATTCTAATACAAAAAGAAAAATGACTTTTAAAATAAAAATTCATAAAAAATCAAAAAATGCTTCTAGATTAAGTATACAAACCCGGAACCGTAAAACAAATACATAAAAAGTTAATAAATATCACGAAATCATTAATTGGGTAGGATGTTTGGGCCAAAAAAAAAAAAAATTTAAAAATAATGAATATTCATGATTTTTATTTTTTCGCTCAAAGAATAATGATTACTTTGTGATTTTAAAATAAAACTTAAAATGATTATTTTCTCTGATTTAAACAGTTACGTAGTACGTATACACAAAAAAGAAAAACAAAAAAAAAGGGCTGCTACAGTTTCCCGACTATATTATACTTTCGTATGCACAATATGAATCTATGTAGACTACTTTTTTGGCCAAAAAACATTCTTTAAATGTTCATTCAAATCATTCAAATAATTTTAACTGCAAAGTGTTCACCAGCGAAAAATTGCAAATTATTTTTCGTTTGAGAAATTTTAAAAGATAGCGCCATTTTAAAGTTACCGTCTAAAGGAGTCGTACTCTGCCCTCAAATCCCACCTTGTAGAGCCGGGAAAAGATATTACACATTCCAGCCCAAGGAAGATAGAGCCTACAGAATTGTAGTAAAGGGACTCCACCACACCACCGATACAGACGAGATTAAGCAAGACTTTCGGCGTCAAGGACATGCAGACCGTGATGTGCACAATGCCATAGGGCAAATCACCAAGAATCCATTACCTATATTTTTTTCTTAATCTAGAGCCGTCTAGCAACAACAAAGAGATTCACGTTAAAGAATAGAATTTGTCACTCTGTGGTTAAGGTGGAACCCCCACGCAAATTCCATGACGTTCCGCAGTGCTACCGCTGCCAAGGATTTGGTCATAGCCAGCGATACTGTAAATTGCAGCATCGTTGTGTCAAATGTGGTGAACAATACAGCACAAGCGAGTGCAGGAAAAATCGAAAAGAGGCGGCAAAATGCGTGCACTGTCATGGACCCCATCCTGCCTCCTACAAAGGCTGCCCAGCATATAAGAAAGCCAAGGCCCCTAAAGATCCACGTCCAGCTCAACCACGTCGTTTAGCTTTCCAACCTGTTCAACACTATCCAACAGTGGACACCTTATCAAGGAGCTATGCTGATATAGCCAGGGGAGGAGCCCGTTTACAACAGCAACAAGCGGCAGCAACCGAGATGCCACAAGCCGACCAGTTTGCAGCCTTTACGTCGAGAGTGGAAAGCCTCCTGGAGAGAGTTTTGGATAAGATGTTAGGGGAAAATTATGATCAGTTATATTCCTCCTAGACAGAGAGTGTCCGATAACCAATTAGATTTACTGCTGAATGACATGGGCGACAAATTCATACTTTCAAGTGATTTCAATGCCAAGCACCCATGGTGGGGCTCGAGCGTGACTAACCCTAAAGGATCTACGCTATTCTGGTGTATTCAGCGTAGAGCCTTAAACTGCCATTCAACCGGAGATCCTACGTATTGGCCCACTGACCCCCAAAAACTTTGCTATATCCCACGGAATTCATCCGGACTTCATTGCCTGCTCGTCAAATGCAGATCTCCTTTCGGATCACAGCGGGGTGGAGCTCCACATTAATACCCCTGTTGAAAAGAAGGTCATGAGTTCCCGGATGATAAAATGACGTACCAACATCGAAACCTACACAGGGTGGCTAAATAGCGCCCTAGGCAATACTCAGCCGGACCTCAACACAGGATTTGATATTGACAATGCCGTGGTCAACCTCACTCAGGAGATGCACAATGCTGCACAATGAAAAGCGACGGCTTAGAAGAATCTGGTTCCGAACTAGGTATCCCAGCGACAAAACAGCTCTCAATCGTGCGACTAAAAGACTCACGAAGCTGCTCCAGAGGTTTCGGACTTGTGCTTTTGAAGAATACCTACGTCAGGTTGAGCCCGGCGACCCCGAGCACAACTTGTGGCAACTGACAAGTCACATCAAGCGTCCAAAGAAAAGGATGGCTCAGGTTAGGAAACCCGACGGTGAGTGGTGCCGCTCCGATCAGGAGAAGGCGGAAGCATTTGCTGCTCATTTGGAAGACGCCTTCACTCCATTCAATCCTGCATATTCAACGCGTGCCTGGAGATCGGCCACTTCCCCTCTGACTGGAAAAAGGCGGAGGTCATTCTCATTCCGAAGCCAGGAAAGCCTGAAGCTGATATTGCCTCATACAGGCCGATAAGCTTATTGTCAGTACTATCCAAGTTACTTGAGAGAGTATTTTTGCGCAGATTTCAGACTGTATTAGACGAGGCTGGCTTGATTCCAGACCATCAATTTGGTTTCAGGCGTTGTCACGCCACCCCGAAGCAATGCCACAGGATTGTACAAAAGATTCTAAACAGCCTAGAGGAGAAGAAATATTGTTGACAGGGTCTGGCATCCAGGACTACTAATGAAAATAAAAAGGAGTGTACCCCATGAGCATTACGCCTTCCTCAAGTCATACCTGAATGACAGCTCATTTAGGGTTAGATGTGGAGACGCAAGGTCAGATTAAAGGCCCATTAAGGCAGGTGTACCGCAGGGTAGTGTCCTTGGTCCAATTCTCTACACACTATACAAAGCAGATATGCCTGTCATAGATGAAGGAGGTTTGCTAGCCGCTACATATACAGACGACACAGCTTTCCTAGCTTCGGCAATCTTGCCACAGGATGCCTCTGACTGTCTTCAGCGTCAGCTCGATGCCCTTGACCCTTGGCTTCAAAGATGGAACATTGCGATTAATCATAATAAGTCCGCCCAAACTACATTTACCTTGAAGAGAGGCGACTGTCCACAGATTAGCATTGGAGGCTCCGCCATACCACCTAACTCAACCCCTAAATACTTGGGAATGACGTTGGATAGGCGTCTAACATGGAGGACCCATCTACTGCGCAAACGAAAGCAAGTACAAGAAAAGCTGCGGCGGCTTTACTGGTTGATTGGACTTAAGTCAACCCTGAAGCTGAGGGTAAAACTACTAATATATAAGTCAATAGTGAAGCCAGTTTGGACGTATGGTATCCAACTGTGGGGCACAGCGAGTCCAAGCAATATGAAAGTCATTCAGCTGGCACAGAACAGAGCTCTCAGGACGCTGTCTGGGGCTCATCCTTACCATGACAATTTGACTATTCATGCTCAACTGGGCATCCCTACAGTCAGCGCTGAAGTTAGAAGATTCGCCGCTAAATACAAGGACAGACTAACACGACATCCAAACACATGTGCCACCAATTTGCTGGACAGCAGCACCACCATCCGAAGACTCAAGAGGAAGCATCCACTGGACTTACTAAATTAACTTTTTAGTTTCATAGCTTGTATTTATCAAATTCCTATTGTCAAGGTTAACTTAAAAAATTTAATTATTGTCCCTAACTGAGGACAGATTGTAAATAAAACTTTCAAATGTTACAAAAAAAAAAAAAAAATGTACGCTAAGCAGCTGGGGTAAATGTTTTGCTAAATATAAACATTGCTTCTTTTTTGGCGATTTTAACTCTTTTTGCACTATCCCATGCTCTACCTCGCTGACGGGTGCTCTGTTCCATGCTTTATCTCGCTATTGACGGGTAGCTTTTTACGGTACATTAGCTGCACACACGCTACATTTACATAGCGAAATGCATTTATTGTGTGAGCCGTTAGCTTTTCGTTCTTGCTTTTGTGGAATGCATTTGGCTTTTATTTGCACTAGCCTTGAGCTGAGCCACTCCGTTCAGTGTGTGTGAACTTAACCCAAAATGAAGTTAAGTTTTAATTTGAAACATCCGATTTATTTTGTTATCCAATTTCGATGCCTACTTTTCAGAAGAAGACTATGTATGGCTTTTTAAAACACTATATAAACTCAAATTGAAATAGCTTGCTTCGTTCCTGAGATAAATTTTAGCCAGATCTTCAAAAATTACATACGCACTCTGGCTCAAGAGCTGTAGAGTTCTGGAAAAATCAACTTCTATTTCTATTATTTAAATTTAATTTTATTTAAAGTTGAAAGTTCCAAATTTGGCTGTTTAGAACGTGTTTATCTTCACTGTGTAACAGAGGCAGGCTGATAGAGGAACTAGGTGGCAACGCTTAGAAGATATCGATAGTGGTAAAAGCGGCAGGAGTTGGCAGCCCTGCAAACGGGTAAGATCGGGTAGAATTAAAGGAGAGAGGGAAGAGGCGAAAGATAGAGAGTGTGATATTTTTCAATTTGAGCCGGCTATAGAGGTAGCGGCTATGGAGTAGCTGTCTCCGTGAGCCCCCCGAGAGGGCGAGAAGAGGAAAAGCGCTAAACGATCCGGGCTCAGGTGTCCGCAAGGGATACGTAGCTCTAGCACCCAGGAGGAACAAGGAGGGACGAAACTGGAGAAGTAGCGGCGCGATTTTCCCCTTAACCCCCATCAAGGATCGCCGCTAACCTCAACTTTTGGCGATCAGGGCATTGACCCGGCGAAGGCGGGCCCAAAGCGCGGGCGAAAAGTAACGGAGCGGTGCTTGTGCTGTCGGATGTGGCCGTTTATAGGTTATACGCAAACGTGTTAATATCCCGATGAGGGAAGAATTGTCCGAAGGCGGGCGTCCATGTGCGGTTTTCCTTAAACATTTTCTTAAAAGCCCTATCGATTTGGGAAGCGTTTGGTGACCCTTAAGTTTTGAAAATCTCCAACTACAGTTGGCATGCTGGAAGCGCTTTCATCATTCCGACGTGGGAAAAAGCGCTGAGTGTCAAACAGGCTTAATAGTAAGCCTGTTCCTGTAAGGTCCGTTCGTTGGCATCCGTACCTTGGACACTCTCCGAATTCGGGCATGACCCTCGATATATCCCTACTGCGGTAGATCCGGTCAGGCTGAGCAAGTGAATCCGCCCATTGTTTCCAACTCAGAGCCCTAAAGCCCTGTCCTCCTGTTGGTCGCGCCCCAATGTTCAATAACGGAATCGGCCGTGGACCGATGTAAAGAATCCGTCTTGCACTTTTGTTTCATTTTTTTCAACATCTATTTGATTTACGATTAGGCGATTAATACATTTGATTTATTCTCTAGTTTAAGGCCAACATTTTAGATTTTAAGAGATTTAGAATGGAGTCGAGTAATCTTTAGTTTAATCCTTAGACCGACATTTTAGATTATAAGAGATTTTTGAATAGAATTTAGTAATATTTAACGTATAAGTCTAGATGGAGTATCATGTGGAATTTCATTAATAAAAATTTTATAATATGGTAAAGAAATTCGTCCCAGTCTGATTTGCAGCCGCCATGCTTTCACCCAACCGTTCCAGGATGCCGTAGAGGGCGGGACATTAGCCCGGGGGAGTTTCAGCTAGGGAACACGGTTAGGCCAAGGCAGCATGTCCCACTTCGAGGTTGGTTGTCGAAGCGGTCAGACGCGTAATGGGGCGCTCCCTGAAGCGCAAGCCGCATATAGTGCCTGCGCGGAAAATTAGTGTCAAATAAAGGTGCTCATCAGGTGCGCGAGGGTCTTACCTGCAAGGGAACACCGAGGCCCGCCTCGAATCGCCCTAATCCGGGTTCATCCGACGCGTCCGGATTGATGGCGCCAACGCCAAGGTAAGAGACGGGGAGATCACTTTCTCTTCCGGTCACTCTCTTTGCAGCTCTTCCTGCTTCCGTGAGATTTTTTCTCCGGAAAGAACGCGAGCGCGGCCACCCAACAAAAAGCGCAATGCACTGAGGTGCAATGCACCAGATGTTTATCACTGCAGCCCTGACAGTGTGGGACAACGAAGACGGAGGGGTGTTAGACGGCGCTAGATGGCGCTACCAAAAAGCGCCTCCCCCCAAATGGAGCATACCTGCCGGCGCTGGCTATAGTCTAGCCTAGCGTTAGGGTTAAATGATATATTTATTTATATTTATATTCTGACCTATATTTATATTTATATTTACATCCAAATTTATATTTATATGTCAAACCATTCCATAACCTCCCAACCTTTAACCCCCTCCCGCCCGGCAGCGGGAGCTAAGAATACTTCCGGAACAAGCTCTGGTTTGTCGTAAGAGGCGACTGTTAGGGCAGGGGAATATCCCTGGAAAGCAGGGAAGGAGCTACTCGCAACCTTTCTTCATAACCCGAAAGGCATCCCCTTCAAAAAAGCGAGAAAGCGACCAGGGCTGAGACCAGTAAAGCCCTGGGACAGGCAACTGGAACAAGGAAACGCGAGACGACGAACCCTGGGCTGACGGACAGCGGTATTCTGGCACCTGAGTACGCGGAGTGAACTCCCGCCGAAATGGCTGCCAGGCTAATGCAGCTTCTGCCCCCGTCCCGCTAAAATTTGGCAAGTCTCCAGAAAACGCTCCTTAGGTGTCGCCACTAAGCTGGCCGTGCAGGCTCAGATGAACCATTCCTGACCAACGCGGATCTGGCTCTGAACTCTACACCTCGTAAGGGCTAGAGTCAACCCTAGCATGGACCTCACTGCGCGCAAAGGTAACCATGGGATCAAGGACGCGACTGCATAACACCTAAGGACAACGGCTCAGGAGTTGGGACCCACTAAAACTAAAATGAACAACATTTCATCGATGAATTTAGTTGGAGAGGCGGCTTTCGCGAAAAGCTGCAAAATCACAAGGTCCCCCAGCAGCAAGCTGGATGGTACCCCTCCTATTTCAGGGATCCGAGTGGACCAGAACAGGAGCAAACAACAGAAGGCCGGAGACGCAACAACAATACAGGAACTCGGGAAGGAGATCGCGCAGCTGGTGGAGATGCTGGAAGATGGCAAAAGGAGGTCCATCCACCAGCCAATGAGGGACACCATAGAGAGCATCCGAGCTCTCTACGAGCGACTGGCCGCCCAGACGCACGAACAGGGACGAAAGGAAGCGCCCAAATCCCACCAGGCGTCACAAACATCGCCCCTCTTTCGACCGGTAGCGGAACCCAGGAGGAAGGGAACAGGCCCAGACCCCCCAACAACAAGAGGAGCAAGAGGGAGACCTCGCAGGCGGCGACTCGAAAGAGGGAGGAAGCCAGGGCACTAGGGCAGACCGCGGAATCTGGAACTCAGGCGAGCAAGGACGCCCAAGAATGGAACGTGGTTGGCCCCAAAAAGAAAATGCCGAAGAAACAGCGGTCACCAAGCGCAATTTCCAAGGAGAAGCCAAGGCCGGACGCACTGGTCATCACGGTAAAGGGCGAATCTAGTTACGCCGACATCCTGCGACAGGTGAAACAGGACAAGAAGCTGCAAGGATTAGGCGAAGCCGTATCGAGGATTAGGAGGACCCAGAAAGGTGAGATCCGGAGCTACGCGAAAAAGATTAAGGCTGGAAAGACTCCAGGACCAGACGGAGTGCCAAACTCCGTCCTGAGGCAGGCCATGCAGGAGAAACCGGAGGTCTTCGCTGAGACCTTCAACATGTGTCTACAGCACGGCACTTTTCCAAAAAAATGGAAGAGGCAAAACCTCATTCTGCTGCCGAAAGGGAAGACGGCGACAGACGACCCATCAGGATTCAGGCCCATATGTCTCCTAGATACGATAGGGAAAGCCCTCGAGATGGCCATAGCTACTCGCGTCTCGAAATTCGCTGAGGCCAAAGGAACGTTTTCGATCAGCCAGTACGGCTTCCGTAAGGCGCGCTCCACGGTGGACGCAATCAAAGCCGTGACCGACACTGCGAAAGCAGCCATCGCAGGAACTCGGTGGAGATGGGGAGACAAGGAGTATTGCGCGATGGTAACACTAGACATCCGCAACGCCTTCAACTCGGCTAATTGGACACGTATCCAACGAGCATTGTTCTTGGCAGGCACTCCTAAATACCTGCAACTAATTTTATCCAGCTACCTTTCAGATAGGACACTGCTGTACGACACGGACGAAGGACCAAAATCCTACGAGGTGACTGCGGGGGTACCGCAAGGATCGGTCCTCGGGCCACTTCTATGGAACATAATGTACGACGAAGTACTCAGGATCCAACTACCGACGGGATGTAAACTCATCGGCTTCGCGGACGACCTGGCGCTGCTCGTGGTGGCGAAGGAAACCAAGGACGTGGAAACCAACGCAAATGAAGCAATACGGAGAATTTCAACATGGATGTCTGACTCTGGACTGGACCTAGCAGCACATAAAACGGAGGCAGTTCTCTTCACGAGCAGGAAGAAGGTGGAGTACATTACCATCCAGGTGGGCAATTGCCACATCACGTCGAAGGAGGCAATTAAATACCTAGGGGTAATGCTGGACAACAGAATGTCCTACGGAGCACACGTGGAGTACTCCACCATAAAAGCGGCAAGGATCCAAGGAGCACTCTCAAGGATGCTGCCAAACATGGGAGGCCCAAAGGAAGGCAGGAGACGTCTTCTAGCCAGCGTCGTCACGTCTGTCTTGCTGTACGCAGCGCCGATATGGGCTGCGTCAGTCAGAAGACAGCAGGGGCTTAAGAAAAAGCTAGGGGCATCGTACCGACTAGCGGCCCTACGCGTCATATCCGGATTTAGAACCATATCCGAGGAAGCCGCCCTCGTTCTAGCCGGAATGATTCCCATTGATATACTGGCACATGAAGCGGAGGAAATCTACGCATCCAATCGGCAACGGGGAAGGAATTCATCCCGAGAGGCAATCAGGTGGTCAGCCCGACAAGCGGCATTATCCTCATGGCAGGAGAGGTGGGATTCAACAACCAAAGGAAGGTGGACGCACAGGCTAATCCCAAACATCCAGGAGTGGATCGGAAGAACCAACGGTCAGGTTAGTTACCAGCTTACCCAGTTTTTTACAGGGCACGGGGGGTACAGAAAATACCTCCATAGATTTGGACACGACGAAAGTCCAGTGTGCCCCAACTGCCCAGGAGCAGACGAGGACCCAGAGCACATTTTGTACAACTGCAGGAGATATCGTGCCGTCGTCGGATCGCTACCAGATCCGGAGCAGCTGGTGGAATACATGTGTAGCTCACAGGGGCAATGGGATAGGGTAAGCCAGTTGATAGCTTATACACAGGGCGACTTAAGAAGACTTGAAAATGAACGTCGCTTAAGGGAGAATGCCTAGTTTAGGCAACCCTTCCCCGCGAAGTAATACTTGACAGTGGTACCGCGGGGTCTGTGGTGTGTGCGGGGGTGTTGTTAGTACGTAGGCGCCGGCTAGACATGCCGGTGAATCGTGCATGCTATTGGTACGGGCCAATAGTATCTAGGATAGATTTTCACCTCAATGGCGCAATCAAAAAAAAAAAAAAAAAGCATGTCCCACTTGCAAGGTTGTTTGTTTTGAAAAACCTCAGACGACGAGCGAAATGTCTTCAGCAGGCACAAGCCAACAGATTCGTAGGGCCGATTCATCAGGTGGTACAAGCCAGGTAGGTTCTCAAGCAGAGTCTCTAGGTAGTACGGCAGAAATAAGCTCAATGGTGTCTCAGTCGGTTCAAGCCATGCAGGCAACACTATTAGAACAATTGTCAGCACAGATGGAGAGGTTGTTCCAGCAAAGAGCACAGTCTGAGAGGGAAGCCAAAGGAAGAGCTTGGAGGACAACATCCCGAAATGAACAGCCTAGCGAACCCTTTGATAACGGGGGGATGGATTCGAGACCAGGGACATACTATCATAGATGAATTAAGACAGCCAGCATACCGTCCAGACAAGGTTGGACACATTCTAAACAACTGGAAGATCAGGTTCAGCGGGAGTCCAGATGGCATGACAATAGACAACTTCATCTATCATGTAGACCCACCAGACGCTAGATAGCAATTTTTCAGCACTCTGCGCGAATGCAAGTCTCTTATTCGATGGCAAGGCCGGAGATTTCTATTGGCGCTTTCACAAAGCGAATAGGGGCATGAGATGGGGCGAATCACTACCGCGAATCACTTTCGCGGTAGTCGGTCCGATGTAAACATACGCAAAGGGATCTATCCCATGAGGGATAGAAAGCAGCGCGAAAAGGAAGATTTTGACACTTTTTATTACGCAATGGAGCCATTGATGGCCGGGATGATCACTCTTCACTTCCTCCTTCTTCAAAGAACGATCGTGTTTTTTTGTGCCCACTGCGTTTGTATACAAATTGATTTAAACCAACATTAATCTTGTTTTTGTCTTGTGTTTGCTAGAGTCTAGTTGGGCCATTCCCGACCTGTAAACGACCTGTAAAGTTGGGCCATTCCCGTAAACCTGGAGTCCGTAGAAAAGACTTGGCGCTAGTATAGACTTGTAAATCTGCACCTTACATCCAAGCGCGAGCTTATTGCGTGGTGTGAGGAGCCAGGACATCCGAGCCACTTTAGTCCTGAAAGAGTTTTGGATACAGGTAATGTGCCTGCCAAAAGTGAGTTTTTTGTCCAAGGTGACACCGAGGTACTTGTATGCAGGAAGGGCTCTGATTGGATTATCGTTGAGGTTGACTCCTGGGCAGGTACTTCTGCAATTGGTAAACGTTACATTGGCACATTTGTCTGCGTTTACACGAATGTTCCAGTTCGTGGCCCATTGGTGAAATACGTCCAGATACTCCTGCAATGCAAAAGTGGCTGCCAAGATACTACTGCTTTTGGTCAGGACAGCCGTGTCATCAGCGTAGGTCGCAATTAGCTCGTCTTGTTCATTCACTTCAGTGATTGGAGTTTTTGTAGGCATATCTGAAGCATAGATAGAGTATAGCGTAGAGCCGAGGACGCTACCTTGGGGAACACCAGCAGAGATCGGTTTGGTGGACGACTTGTATCCATCAGCAGAGTAAAAAGTGGGTTCACCCGTGGAAAGTACTTGGTAATGCCCGTTCGCAATGACTTCTTGCAACAGCTTACCCCTTCTACAGGCTCGTGAGTTTCCCCACCATGCATGTTTGGCGTTATAATCACCGCCGGCAATGAACTTACTTCCAAATTCGGCCAGCAAGGATTCGAATTCTGATTGAACCCATGTTTCTGATGGAGGTAGATATATTGCCACTAATCTGACATTCCCTTCCGAAGTCTGTAATTGGACGCTCGCTATCTGTCTGTCGTTGCTAGAGACGGAGGGCAGGGGTATGTGACTTAGGGAATCCTTTATAATAACTGCAGAGCCACCTCTGCTGTTGCCACTGGGGTGGTAACCATGGTATATGAGATAGCCTGGCAAGTACATGTGCTGACCAGCGCGCATGTGTGTTTCTGTGGCAAGCATTATGTCTATGTTATGAGCGCTGAGGAATAATCGAAGCTCTTCAGATACTCTGACTAGTCCACGAGCGTTCCACAATCCGATATTTAGTGATGGTTGAATCATTTCGGCAATCGCGCAATAAGAGCCTGGACTAGCTCTCTGGAGAGCTAGTCCTTGCTGGACTCTCTTTGGGTCGAGCTATATCAGCATACGATATATTCGTTCTTAAGGCTTCAGCTGATATGAATCCACGCGAAGCGCGTGCTGGATGATTGGTTGTCGGGAGTCTAGGCCTCGGCTTTTGTTTTTTATTTTTTTCTATTCTGACTGGGCAGCTTGAATCTGTTGTGGGGTGGTTACCACCACAGTTTACGCACAAGTATGTGTCGCTCACACAGAGTAAGGAACCAGTAGCGTGAGGCCCACTACATTTACCACAAACTGGGTCCAGGACACAGTAGTTTTTTGAGTGCCCAAAAATTTGACACCTTTGACATTGAAGCAATTCCTTTCTGCGGGAAGCACGCTCGACAGTGACTCTATATCTCCCAAGAATCTGCTACGTTTGCACCCTGCTTTAGGTTGACATAAAACAAGTTTTGCCTAGTTTTAAAATTTATTGTGGCTTCATTATCATTTTCGTTAACCTCTATGTTCTTCCAATCTGTCTTTTTGGGGCAGTATATGTTAAGGACCTCAAAGCCGTTTTCAGTAAATCCCTGTTCAATCTGTGATTTCGGAACATTTGAATGGATTCCTTTGACAACTACTCTGAAGGCCTTGTCTTGTTTTAGCTGATGGTGCCAAAATTGGCAGTTAAGCGATGTCAGTGTTTTTACAGCTACCCTAAAAGCGTCAGAGTTGGCTGCATATATTCTAGAAACCAAAAAGCAAATTTGGAAGTGCGAATGTTGTAGTTAGTGGAGCCAATGCTCTGATCAAGAGCGACCGTGCGATTATACGGTGATCCTCCAGATAAAGAGCGAGATGACGAGCGTTAAAAACGAGGTTGAAAGATAATACGGGGGGTTCAAAGATAGTAGTAAGAGGCGAGACATCACTGGCACACAAATACAACCAGATTTTCCGGCGAATGCATACGATCCGTCGCAACAATAGATTTGTCGGCGCATTCTGTGCAAATCCTTGAACATGACGAATGAATATCTTTTTGCACCATTAAATCGTTTCATTCGCGCCTGGATCAAAGTTGTATAATCTTAATGTTGTTACCAGCATTAATTTCCAGGTACCACTAAGAGCCTTATGTGACGCCCATGTATCGATGTTTCAGAAAAAGAAATCCATGAATTGATATCCATAGACATATGTATATAAAGACAAATTGAGCTAAATAGAAAAGAATTTTTTCTCACCCCCAAAAAATAAATCTCTCACCCTAAAAGGAAAAATATTTTTCATCAGGATTATCTCGAAAGTCGATATAAGCATGTATGTCTGTCCATTTGTCTCTTTCTCTGCGAAATAGTCTCTAAGTTTTGAAGCTTTTGAATTCAAACTTTGCATAAATCTTTATATCTATATATATCGGGATCGGCCGACTATGTTTGATATTTGTAATAAATATCCGATCATATCTGTAAGTGTATATCAGCTTCGGGTACGCTCGAAGTAGCGTCCTTTTTATCCTAAAGTGTGCAACGCAGTGAAGGAGAAATCTCCGACCCTATAAAGTATATATATTCTTGATCAGGATCACCTCCTGTGTTGATATAAGCGTGTAGAAGGACATCTGTCTCTCTGTCTGTTTCAACGCGAACTAGTCTCTCAGTTTTAAAGCTATCGTCTTGAAACTTTGCACACACCCTTCTTTCCTTTAAACGCAGGATAAGTCGGAACGGTCGAAATCGGCCGACTATATCCTATAGCTGCCATATAACTGATTGATCAGAAATGCTATTACTTTGATGTTTTTAAAGTTTTAGATGTTTTTTTTGGCTAAATAGTACGGCTTGGCAAATTTCATAGGGATCGGACGACTATATCCTATAGATGCCATATAACTGAACGATCGGAAATGGTTTTTGGTAGAAATAACACATTTTGTATTTTTGAAGATAGAAGCTTGGTCCTTTTTTTTTAGATTTTGTGTTGTAATAAATTGGTTATACTATGATATTCTCATAGGGATCGACCAACAATACCCGATGTTTGCGATATATATACGGTTTTCACTGCAAGGGTATATAAATAAACAAGAAAGGAAAGCTAACTTCGGGCGGAGCCGAAGTTGATATACCCTTGCAGCTAAAACAGGATATATATCGCTAAAATCGGATATAGTTGACCGATTCTTATGGGAATATCTAAATATAACCAATAAATTACAAGACAAAATCTAAAAAAAAAATCCCAAACTTCTATCTTGAAGAACCCCAAAGTTGGTATTTTTACCAAATACCATTTCCGATCGTTCAGTTATATGGCAGCTATAAGATATAGTCGGCCAATCCATATGAAACTTGATAAGTCGTATTATTTTTCCAAAAATAGAATTCATAGAAAATCCCAACTTTCTAGCTCGAAAAACACTGAAGTTATGCCATTTCCGATCAATCAGTTATATGGCAGATATAGGATATAGTCGGCTGATCCTTATAAAATTTGGCATGTTGTATTATTTTGCCAAAAATAGCAATCGTACCAAATCCGAATTCTCTAGCTTTAAAAACACCGAAGTTATAGCATTTCCGATCAATCAGTTATATGACAGCTATAAGATATAGTTGGCCGATCCTTATGAAATTTGGTAAGTCCTATTATTTTGCCAAAAGTAGCATTCGTACAAAATCTGAACTCTGTAACTCTAAAAACACCAAAGTTATACCATTTCCGATCAATCAGTTATATGGCAGCTATAGGATATAGTCGGCCGATCCCGGCCGTTCCGACTTATATACTGCGTGCAAAGGAAAGAAGGGTGTGTGCAAAGTTTCAAGACGATAGCTTAAAAACTGAGAGACTAGTTCGCGTAGAAACGGACAGACAGACGGACAGACGGACAGACGGACATGCTTATATCAACTCAGGAGGTGATCCTGATCAAGAATATATATACTTTATAGGGTCGGAGATGTCTCCTTCACTGCGTTGCACACTTTTGGACAAAATTATAATACCCTCTGCAAGGGTATAAAAATGGCTTGAATACCTTCCTTAAGCGTCCTTAATGGAGATTGCGGAAAAGTATAAGCAGGTCTCACAAAGATTATTTTTATTTCGGAATTGCAAATTATATTTTAAGTTTTTGAGTATTTTATATTTTCTGTGTCCTCCATAGTTAACATGGTAACCTATTGTTTCCTTTGCATAAGCCATAATTTCTACATGTAGCGCATATTAAATGCAGAATACAATAGATCTTTGTTTGACCAAATTTTTTAAAATTTGTTCATTGCTCCGGGTTTTTCCGGTGGTTGTGAATCTGTAACAGATTTCCTACGAATTGTAAAAGTTGTAGAAAATTCTACAACTTTTGTCAGTAAAAATATTTTTTTTTCAGTTTGGGCTGTCAGGTGAGGCAAAATGAAAAACATCGATAGAAAGCCACACTTGAAGAATAGAGAAATAGCTCAAGCAAACTTAAAGATCATTACCAAAACAATCAAGAGAAAATCTGACAGCGAAATATCTCTAAACGAAATTTTGCACGTGTCCGACCTACCAAAATCTATTATCTGAGTTTAAAATAACGCAGCAAGGTTACGAGGTGCGGTTCTTAAAAACGCAACATCAAAAAATCAACATCATAAAATTCTTAACAGCTAAAAGATAAGGAAATCTCTAACACCTGTTCACGAAATCACATCAAGCAAACCAGGCCAGAACCACGACTCACAGCAAGGTGGACTTATGGCATGGGTCACGTTAATAAACTTATATTTATTATAACTATAACTATTTATATCATTGGCAAAGAATGGAAGAACCCACGGGCTAAAACTAGATGAAAAGGCAAAAACTTTCGAATGCGAAATAAAGTATCAGAGATAAACAGGCAATGATTTGCTACCCAAGGGAAACTGAAAGAAGAACCAACGAACTGCTAGAGAGCCTACACAGCGACGTATGCAAACCAATGTGCACGGACTTATTGGGCAGCAAGCTTCATCGACAATATTTGTAGGAAGGGGCATATTTCATGAGGAGGGTTATTATTAAAAACTGAAATCCGAACTCTTCAAAGTATTCAAGACGTTCAATGAAAATTTCTGTTCGTGACAAAAAATTTGTGTCACGATCAGAAGAATGCGTTATGGTGGGATACGACACAAAATCAAAAGGTTAAAGTTTATATTTGCTGAACAGACGAATTACCATAATAAGTAAAGATGTTAATTTTTTGAAGGCTTTCAGGCTCGATTCCAGGCTTTAAGAGCGAATATTCAGCTTTCTACAAAAAGTATGTATGGAATCAGTATGGAATACAATCAGTAGGGAAATTTCGATGTACCAGAATAGTGGGCACATTCAATGCGCACACCGTTTTGGGGAGCATTATTTTGAATCCTACTCCCCAGTAGTGCGAGCGACCTCAGTAAAAATTTTTTTGGCGTTAGCAGCGGAATAAATAAATTTGGTTACCGCAAACCTGCGGTAACCTTGAAATAAACAGTATATATGAAGGTCCCAGAAAACTTCTGAAATTTGCAGAGCGAGTGCACAAAGGGATTTCATTTGGATCGAGAAAGTATGTTGCAGATATAAAAACGATCAACACGGCAAGAAAATAATGTAAAACGGAACGAAAACTGAAAACAACGAAACAGGATCCGTGCTTTTCGCAAATCAACAATAAGACGAAATTCTACTAAAAACAATGTACGTCGACAATTAATTGATAGCATCAAACTACCTGGGCTTTAAGATGACAGACATCGGACGAGTAAAAAACTGCCAGGGCATCGAGATTATGCAGGACCAGAAAAACCACAGACCTTTGTCACAAACAAACTACATCAACTACATTTTGAATGGATTTGGCATGACTGGATGCAAGCAAGCAGCGAGACAAACGGAAGTCAAAAACCTATTGAAACCGGCGGAGCCTACAGAGGAAACCGAGGCAAATAGCTATCTATATCAAAACTTAATTGGTGCTCTTATATTTATATCAGTTACGACCCGACCGCACATAGCATACGTAGTCATCTTTCTCAGACAATTCAACACGAAATACAATGAAAACCACTGGAAGGCAGTTAACCGAGTGCTTCGGTTTTTAAGCAGAACCCAAAATCTAGGCTTTCTATTCAAACAAACAGGCGAAGAGCATATATAGCATATTATGCTATACGGCATAATATGACAGACGATTATATTCTGGATTCAACAGTGCGGCAACTGCGGTGGAAATCACACTGCTAACTATAGAGGCTGCCCAGATTATAAGGAGATGAAAAGTCGCATCCACCAGAGGAGAATTTCTGCCCGCACCCAAAATAAACAGTTGATAGCCTCCAGGTCAAACCCTGACGTCTTCTTCCCGATTGCAGCCAGACCCTCACTAGAACCAATAAACTCTGCCAAAAATGTCACATACGCAAGCGCTTTAAAATCAGGACTAGCTACCCCAGCCTCAAAAAGCTCACTGCCGCAATCAGCACACCAAGAACCAAACACGGCTCAGCAGCATCAACCGCCGGAGCAGCCAAAAAGTAATATTGAAGCTATGATATGCAGTCTACAACAAAGCCTTACGGAGTTTATGTCGTTTATGCGTTCAACCATGCAAGATCTAATGCGTAACCAAAATCTAATAATACAATGCTGGTTTCACAACAATCCAAATAATGACTAACGGCGTTTCGCAGCATAAACTCGAGTTAGCGCAATTCCTACTAGACAATCAAATCGACGTAATGCTACAATTTACAATTGTACAGATACAATTACAGATACGAACAGATACAATTTCCAACTACGAGGATATTCATTGTATGGAACAAATCATCCACATGGTAAAGCACACGGCGGGACTGGAATTTTAATCAGAAGCCGTATTAAGAACCATTATCATACGACATTTGCCAGAAACTACATACAGGCCACATCAATAAATATACACCTAAATACTGGCAAGCAATCAACTCTAGCTGCGGTATACTGCCCCCCACGCTTCAACATAGCCGAAGATGAGTTTATGCAGGTTTTCAACTCACTTCATAGCAGCAGGAGACTGCACACACCAGTGACCCCAAAAGGAAAGCAGCTCTATAATGCAATTATCAAAGCTTAGAACAAGCTGGACAATGTTTCTTCTGGCACACCAACATACTGGCCGGCAGACCCAAAGAAACTTCCCGATTTATTTGACTTTGCGATTACTAAAAACATTCCTAAAAATCTGATAAGCGCCGAATGCCTTTCGGATCTTTCATCTGATCACTCGCCTGTCCTTTTTACTCTACTCCGACACCAGGAACACGGGATCAATCATCAAAACTGACCTCACATAAAACCAATTGGGTTAAGTACAGGAAGTACATCAGCTCACACATTGAGCTGAGTCCTCACCTCAACGACGAAGCCAACGTAGACAGTTTTGTTAATTCACTGGATCGCCATCTGCTAAGCAAAGCTTAAAACATGCCTCACCTAAACTTTATCAAGCTCGTCTCTGCAGCTTGAATTTAAACACCTCAAACTATAAACACACAATGCATTCAAAATAAGACAAATCTACAAATCGAAGAGCTCGTCCTCGAAAAGCGACGCTTACGTCGAGAATGGCAATTTCACAGATCGCCATCTTCTAAGCAAAGCTTAAAACATGCCTCACGTCATCTCGATCAAGCTCTACAGCAAAAAGAAACGTAGTCCACCGCCGCTACATAGAGCAATTGTCAACTAATAGTACAAAAACACTCACTATGGAGAGCTCACCGAAATAAACCGTGATGCTTATTAGAAATTCCACAGGCGGGTGGGCGCACAGCGACGCAGACAAAGCCAGCACGTTTGTCAAACACCTTAAAAATGTCTTCCAACCAAATCCTGCCTCCAATGGGTCTACTTTGTCGACTCTATCATATGAGCCCCAGCCTCAAAATGAGCCAATTGAGTTTCGGCCAAACGAAATCGTTAACATCATCAAAAGACAACTGAATCCGAATAAATCCCCGGGCTGCGACCTCATAACTCCCATAATGATTCTCAAGCTCCCATACTGCGCCATCGCAAAACTTGGCCACTTTCAAGTGAGATGAAAAAAGTCAATTATAATAATGATAGCAAAGCTGGCGAAAGACCACACTATCCCGACGTCGTATAGACCTATAAGCCTACTCTCTTACCTATATAAACTCTTTGAAAAATGCCTAATGACTCGGATAAACACATACCTGAGAATCCAGGAAGGAATCCCGTCACACCAATTTCGTGTGACACACACATGTGCCAATAAACACATACCTGAGAATCCAGGAAGGAATCCCGTCACACCAATTTCGTGAAAAGCATGGAACAATTGAGCAAGTCAACCGGATAACATCAGAAATTCGGAACGCGTTCAAAAAACAAGCATTCGATAGAGTCTGGCTAGAAGGTCTAATGTACAAGATCAAGACAATGCTCCCCTACAGCACCCACAAGATTTTATAGTCTTACCTTTACGACAGAAAATTTGTTGTGAAATGCAACACCGCTATATCTGATGATTACACTGTTGGAGCTGGAGTTCCTCAAGGTAGCGTGCTAGGGCCAATATTATATGTCCTCTACACAGCAGACATCCCGACAACCTCACGTCTAACAACATTCACATTTGCTGATAACACGGCTATTCTTAGCCGCTCGAAATGCCCTATTCAAGCAACTGCGCAGCTAGCTCTTCATATGGTCGATGTGGAAAAATGGCTGTGAGATTGGCGAATTAAAGTGAACGAACTAAAATGCAAGCATGTTACGTTCACTCTGAACAGGCAAAACTGCCCGCCGATAACATTAATCAACACTCTACTCCCACAAGCAAACGAAGTAACATACCTAGGAGTACATCTCGACAGAAGACTCGCATGGCGCCGGCACATTGAAGCCAAAAGAACACACCTAAAGCTAAAAGCGAGCGGCCTCCATTAGCTTATCAACGCTCGGTCACCTCTTAGCCTTGAATATAAAGTCCTGCTGTACAACTCGGTACTAAAACCTATATGGATGTACGGCTCACAGTTATGGGGGAACGCCAGCAATAGCAACATTAACATAGTTCAGTCGAAGATCTTGAGAACAATCACCGGGGCACCGTTGTACATTGGCAACTAAATCATACACCGCGACTTAAACATTCTACCAGTCAAAGAAGTGATCGTAATGTTAAGATTCGAAAACTTATTGTTAGTCTCAAAATTAAGAGTAGATTCAATAAAAGCTATAAAAGCAAAACTATAATAAAAAGAAAAACAAAAAAAGAAAAAAAAAAACGAAATACAATGGCGAGCACTGGATGGCAAATAAATGAGCCCTTCGTCGGTATTTAACCGAACCCCAGAATCTAGGCATTCTATTCAAACAAACATGCGAAAAGCTGTACGGCGTACGGCGCAAGCAGCCGACCGTGGATGCATCCAGCACAGAGTCTAAATACTTAACAATGTTGGAAGTATCAAGGAAGAAATTTATCTGAAGGTGCTTCTAAGCTCAATCGCAATCACCTGCTAGTGTTAACTAGCAGTGTAATATAAACTAAGAGTGTTAACTTTGAGTTGGTGTTTTACTTGTGAATGTACGGATTTTTCCCCAAAGTAGAAACTGGTAACACTAAGTAGTACTTTTCTTTTCTTTATTTCTTGATCGGGCTGTCTTTACTTTACTTAAGAGCTTGACTTTACTTAAGAGTTAAGCTTTGAAAAAGCTTTTACAGGCTTTTTACTGCAAATACAATAAAGAACTAAACGTTTTCCACCTTCTTTTATTTAAATCGGGGTGTTCCGGCTTGATACGGAGTTTAAAAAAATACGTATTATCCCTGTTCTGTTTTCTTCTGTTTTCCCTTTTTCCCCCATCCCCCCAAACTGACCAATCGAATACTTCCCTTGATTAACAATTAAACACCCCTTGACACTTGACCCTGACACCTGTCTTGGCGTGTGGGGAGACTTAATAAAGATTTTTCGGCCAATTCTGTCAAACTGTCAAAAAAAGCTGGCTAGGTGAGCCAACGATATAGCAAAGGAATAACTAGGGCTGATGAGTCGGATAATGCATTCGCGTATTTTGCCACGAAACTACATCTGTTTTGGAGCAGCGGAAACGAGTAATCCAATTTTCTCAAAACGTCAGTGAGGTCTGACACTTAAATAGAACAGCTGCAAGCCACCTTAAAAATCTGACAATCGTGGCATAACGACAATGTCCAAATGTACGTGTTCAAATCTTTTCTCCTGCAGAGAACCTCTGCTAAGTGTTAACTAAAAATCAGAACGTTTAGTAACTGCGGAGGAGACCACACAGCAAACTACAGAAGCTGTCCCGTATACAAGGAGTTAAAAAGTCGGATCAACCAAAGAGTGTCAACAGCACGATCTCGCCACACACCACATAATCCAAATCCACATCTGAAGTTTTCTTTTCGTCAGCAGCCTTCATTTTCACAGTTTCACTATACCTACAACTCGTACTCGTACAAAGTTGAACTTGCAGTGAGAGCAATATGGATAATTTAGGGCCGCATCTGACTTCAGAAGTGAGATCTGCTTTGCCTACTGATCGTGTTACTTATTTTAATTTGTCAGCGTTGGAAGTTCAAATCGTAAATCAAAGGAAAAAAATTTAAAGAAGGCTCCAAGGCCGTCGCGTTTTAAAGTAAAAGAGTCTAACATTACTCTACCACAGTTCAACTCTGACATTGCTGGAGCTGAACCCTCATCTTAGTAAACCACTGTGGAACTCATCTTTGCTGACAACGTTATCCAAGGAAGTTATCTGGTCACTAGAAACATTGAGTAAGGCGGGATTTTCATTCAACGAAACTAAATGTTATGTTCTTAAAATTCGCATAGAGAACCATAGTTTTAAGATAATTAACGAAGTTAGGCCGAACGCACGTAAAGTAAAATCATAGTTAGATTTACCGTCACCACAATCACACAATTTTATCACACAAATTGGGTCACACGAATTGGGTCACACAATTACTACAATTCATAGGACTGGTGTCAAAGTAGATTTTTTCTGGCGACAGCATCAAGAAAAAATTCTACGTAAAATGATAACCGTTTTAGCGCAGGCCCCAGTGTTGGGGCTAAGCTCGATATATACTTGCACGCACATGCAAGTTCAATTGGATATGGTGCTATATTATTGCATAAAATTGACAACAAACCCCTTCTGATGAAACTTAGTATCAATTTTACGACTTAAAAACGCTAGCGGTAGTCAATGGTATCAAATATATCCGCCACTACTTGCAGGGACGCAAATTCTTTGTGTATACCGACTGCACTTACTTAAAAGCTACTCGTACAAAGTTGGACTTAACGCCGAGGTTAAAAAGATGGTGTGCATTTTTGCAATCGTTTGACTTTGACAGAAAGGGTGAGCGAATGGAGCTTGTAGATTGTCTATCTCGATATCCAGTATCTAATAACAATAATGGTCATAATAAAGTACCGGAAAAGCGAATAAAATTGACATTTGACAAAACTTGAAGTGGCGCACAGTTTATATCGATATAACTGAAGTCTTGAGTGGCAAAAAATATGTCACCGTTACAACTGACCTTGTTACAAAATTTTGCTCTTTTTATACGCTTGCATAGGGTATTGTAATTTTGTCCAAAAGTGTGCAACGCAGTGAAGGAGACATCTCCGATCCTATAAAGTATATATATTCTTGATCAGGATCACCCCCTGAGTTGATATGAGCATGTCCGTCTGTCCGTATGTCTGTTTCTACGCAAACTAGTCTCTCAGTTTTAAAGCTATCGTCTTTGCACACACCCTTCTTTCCTTTGCACGCAGTATATAAGTCGAAACGGCCGGGATCGGCCGACTATATCCTATAGCTGCCATATAACTGATTGATCGGAAATGGTATAACTTTGGTGTTTTTAGAGTTACAGAGTTCAGATTTTGTACGAAAGCTATTTTTGGCAAAATAATAATTATTATAATAATAATTTCATAAGGATCGGCCGACTATATCCTATAGCTGCTATATAACTGAACAATTGGAAATTACGCAATTTTAGCGTTTTTGAATTAGCCAAATTTCGTGTTTTTGAAGATAGAAAGTTGGAACTTAGTACAGATTCTATTTTTGGTCAGTTAGTCCAACCTATATTCGGTTTAATCTGCAAGGGTATATAAACTTCGGCTCCACCCGAAGTCAGCTTTCCTTTCTTGTTTTTTAATCATTCCTCACACATATATACCGAAAGCTGTATTTAGGCCTTAAAATGAACTGTTTCTTTATTTGCCGTCAGCTAACGGATACAACAAGGGGACCATTGCGTGCCGTAATTGTCTACACCGCTGGTAGTGCGATTATAATCTCCACGTGAGGGCGGCTGGCAGATGCTGGCTAATCGCAATCGGCCAACCCTCCAGTTTTAATCTCCAGTAAGCACACAAAAAAAACCAAAGTGGAGAGGGCCGATCCACGGAGACGGCTCTCCACGGGATCACTTCGTTCTCCGAAAAGACACTTATTGACAAGGAATATACGCTTATTGATTTTCTAGACGTGCGTTCAACAACATCCGGCCATGTTCAATAACCAATGCGATGACAAGACTAGGGGTAAAAAATTAATCCATGCACCTAATAAGGCAGATCCTGGTAAACAGGATTCTGAAGGCTGAACTAAGAGGAAAGTTTATTCAGAGATTCGTGATGAGAGGCACTTCGCAAGGAGGTGTACTCTCCCCCCTTCTCTGAAACATGGCGGTTAACAACCTACTGCGATCCTTAGAGGGTGGTGGATACAAGGTTATTGCTTGTGCGGAAGATGTTGCAGTTTCCTTCACTAGAAAATTTCCAGACTCTATGCGACCACATGGTTCTCTCAACTTTTCACTACGAAGTACAAACCTCCAAGTTTACGGCTTCCAAAGCTATCAAGATAAACGCTTACCATTAGTGGTAACGCCAAGTACCGAGGAATTACGCTAGACAGGAAACTTGACTGGAAGCTAATACTATGGATGGAGCAAACAAGGCGTCTATGGCGCTCTATACTTTCTGCAAGGCCATTGGGCTTAAATGAGGTATGTCTGCAAATATAGTAAGGTGGCTGGTTGTTGTTCATGGATGATAGATAGTGGGGGCTTGAGAACGGGCGGGACGACCGCTAGGCATTGCTTCGCCCGCCACAGGCCCCAACTTTCCACCCTACCGCCTTTGCTGCTCGATGCTCCTGAGCCTCTGCATTAACGCTGCAGCAAAAGAAGCTACTGCGTCCCAGAGCCTGCCCTAACAAACTCCATATCTAGGGAAAGATTTGGGAAAACGCAAAGGATAGCGGAGGTTTGCATAACAGGTAGTCTTCGTACGACACCAACTGATGCTCTAGACTTTATACTTGGTCTAATGCCTGTAGATTCATTGGGGGTCAAAGAAGGAACTCTATGGGTAATCAGTCTACGTGATGGGGGTTTATAAAAATGCATTAACTATGGACAAGTTGGACTATCACGCTGATCATCTTACCTTAAACTATAAGATTAAACTAACGATGCTTATGGAACGAAGCCGTCTTTCAGGTTTTTCCTCATCTGTGCGAGCGATAGTTGGCTGAGAAAAAGGGTGATGATTTTCAAGAAAAAGGCGAGAAACTCATTACTGATGGTTATTATAAGGGAGAGGGTTTGAGCATGCTAGAGTAAGTCTCAACGCTCCTGTCAAGAGGCGAGGTTCGGCTGCGGAAGTGGTGCTCAAATATCTAGCATGCTGATAACGGCATCCGGAACTACAAGGTGGGCAGTCAACAAATTGTGCTTGCTGCCCCTTCAAGAGGCGGTTAGAAGCTAATCTTCCCAGGGGAGTATGTCCCCCGGACTTTAATATAATAAATTTTTTTTTTTTTTTTTTTTTTTACCGTTCTTTCAGAATTTGGAAATGGCTTGTGCATCAATAAGAGCATCAGCTAGCATTCCTGTATTCATCATAAAGCTTAGAGGCTTAGACGACCGAGGGGCGCTCAATAAACGATTTGTTAGAATATATTAAGCTATTTTTTTATTATTAAGCTAGGAGGTGTTAGTAAGGAAATTTAAAATTCTATATTTTAAGTTTGAGGGACAGGAAAGAGATGTTATAGCGTAGAGACCATTGTAGTTCGAACATAATACCCTAAAAGGGTCATGCAGTGCATATGTCGAACTACAACGGCTAAGGAACAGAGGACTAAAGTTTCGAGTCCTTCTATTAGGAATGTTAAATTTTAAGCGTGTTAGTAAATGCTGGCTATCTACATCCCCGTTAATAAGGTTATGCAGAAAGACTACACCGAGCATTGTCCTACGATTTGTTAAGCTAGGTAAGTTTATGAGTAAGAGTCTACTATTATAAGATGGAAGGTGAAGATTTGCTTCCCAGTTTAGACCTCTAAGTGAAAAAGTTAGGAAATTCTTTTGTACGGATTCTATGCGGTCCTGATGTACTCCATATTGGGGACTCCCGACACATGAACCGTACTCCAGTATAGGACGGACCAAAGAAATGAATAGTGTTTTAGTTATATAGGGGTAATTAAATTCTTTTGACCACCTTTTGATAAAACCAAGGACTCCTTTAGCCTTATTAACCATTAAGGAAATATGGTCGGCAAATTTAAGTTTGATGTCTAATAGGATGCCGAGATCATTAACCTGGGTCAATTTTTCTAAGGCAATCCCATTAATAGAATAAGTAGCTTGCAGAGGGCAAGAACGATAAAAAGACATATGTTTGCATTTAGATCCATTAAGTATTAGATCATTAGCTAAGCACCATTTTTGAAAGTTATCAAGGTCAGACTGAAGACTGCATTGGGCAGAGATGGATTTGTAGTGAAGACAAAGCTTTACATCATCTGCATACATGAGAACTAGAGAGTTCGTTAAAGCAGGGGGCAAGTCGTTTATAAAAAGCGTAAATAATAACGGGCCAAGATGACTTCCTTGAGGGACGCCGGATGTAGCACGGACCAGACGGGACTGTATGTTTTTAAATAAGACTCTTTGTGTCTTTCCATTCAAATAGCTGGAGATCCACGATAAGAGGTCTATAGGAAAACCCAGCATATTCAGTTTACTTAACAAGAGTGAGTGATTAACTGAATCAAATGCTTTGCTGAAGTCTGTGTAAATTACATCGGTTAGATATCCCTTACAAAAGCTATCTATGACAAAGGATGTCTGGTGGTCTGATAAGTTTGTGGTGGTGGAGTGACGCTTAATAAAGCCATGCTGACAAGGAGTGATAATCGAAGAGCAAAGGTGTTGCAAATGAGGGGTAATTAATTTTTCAAATAACTTTGGAATTGCCAACAACTTAGAGATGCCTCTGTAGTTGGCAGCCTCGGACTTTTTCCCTTTTTTATGTAGGGGAATTATAAATGATTCCTTCCACTTAAGGGGAAAAATCGAGGTTTCCAAAGATAAGTTGAAAAGTCTTAGAAGAGGTTTGCACAGAGCCCTGACGCAGTATTCCTTTAGCACACAGCCTGGTACTCCGTCGGGGCCTGGCGAATAAATGGGTTTTACCCTTAAAAGACCAGATAATAAGTTGTTTTCAGAAAAAAACGGACAGAAAATAAGATTTGCTGCTTGAATGTTATATGCGTAAGGCTGATCAGTCAATTTAGGAGGAGAATAAGTTTTTTGAAAAAATTCTGCGAATAGATCGGCAATGGCCTGATCCGAAGTCGCAGAAGAATTTTCAAACGTAAGCAGGGGTGAAAAAGATACGTGTTTACGCTTAGTGTTTACAAAATTATAAAACTGCTTTGGATCCTGAGTAAATTGTATCCGGCAGCGGTCAATATAATTCCTATAACATTCAGCGTTATGCACGGTAAAATTCGACCGAGCTAGTAGGTATCTTGAGAAATCCACACTACTGCAGGGTTTTTTATATTTAAGTAAAAGATTATTTTTTTTATTTTTTAAGTTAGTAAGGCACCTTGTAAACCAAGGAGGATTTGTTGAAGCGGACGGATATTTCCAAGGCACACATGAGTCAAAAAATTTATTTAAAGTAAAATAAAATTTTTCTAAAGTGACATTAAGATCAGTGCACGCCAGAATATCAGACCAGGCTATTAAGTTTCTGAAAATCAGCTTTACGGAAACAGCGAATCTTATTTACCACGCTCGGAGACATCTGATCGATACCAGGAGTGGTTTCGATTGAGACCTCCAGCGTGGGGTGATATGGATCCTCTGGGGTTGAAAGGGGAAAAGCTCTGGAGAGAGCAGTACCATCAGGATCAGATACAAAGCATAAGTCTAAAAGCTGACCTAGCGAATTTCTAACATGATTGATCTGACCTAGGGACATGTCAAACATGCCCGCGGTGAAGTCATGGTAAGTTATAAGTGACAAAGATGGTGAGTTGTCAACGTTGGACCACTTTAATTTAAATTAAGACCTTACGAAATATCCGTGACGTCACTTGGTTCCACTGCTTTTTAGGCACCTTTGTTATCGCTCTCCGTTCTCTTACGCTGGCACTTTATGTCTCTTTTCGCTCTCCCGTGCATTCGAGGTCTTCAACTCCTTAGACTAAAATTTTCCTTATCTAATAAATCCAACAAAATAACGCCCATATCAAATCGAACCGAATTGTAATTTACTTAAAAGGGAAATTCCTAACATTTATTTCAGCTAACAGAAAATGCTCCGTAACTTAACAATTCCTACTGGCGCGAATCGGTCAGGTCGAGACGATAATGAGCACACTAAAGAGTATATTAATTGCGGAAGAGACCAGTCACAGATCATGGCGGGGTGCATTGGCTGAACATTCCATGAACTGTACAGGAAATTGAGAAACCAAATTCAGCTTTAACCATTTACCTATAGATGGAAAAGATAATCATGAAATAGAAAAATAAAATTTAAAAAATCAAGCTACACAAAATATGGATGACACGGAAGAGCACAGATTTCATAATAATAAATCAAAAACAAGAAAGGAAAGCTAACTTCGGGCGGAGCCGAAGTTGATATACCCTTGCAGTTAAAACTAGATATATATCACAAACATCGGATTGAATTGGCCGATCCTTATGAGAATATCATAATATAACCAATTTATTCCAATAACAAGAAAGGAAAGCTAACTTCGGGCGGAGCCGAAGTTGATATACCCTTGCAGTTAAAACCGGATATATATCGCAAAAATCGGATTGAATTGGCCGATCCTTATGAGAATATGATAATATAACCAATTTATTACAATAAAAAATCTAAAACAAAGTACCAAGCTTCCATCTTCAAAACTACCAAAGTTGGTATTTTTACCAAATACCATTTCCGATCGTTTAGTTATATGGCAGCTATAAGATATAGTCGGCTGATCGTTATGCAATTTGGTAGTTTGTATTATTTTGTATTATGTTTTAAAAATAGCATTCGTACCAAATTCGAATTCTCTAGCTTTAAACACACCGAAGTAATAGCATTTCCGATCAATCAGTTATATGGCAGCTATAGGATATAGTCGGCCGATCCCGTTCCGACTTATATACTGCGTGCAAAGGAAAGAAGGGTGTGTGCAAAGTTTCAAGACGATAGCTTTAAAACTGAGAGACTAGTTCGCGTAGAAACAGACAGACAGACAGACGGACAGACGGACCGACGGACAGACGGACATGCTCATATCAACTCAGGAAATGATCCTGATCAAGAATATATATACTTTATAGATGTCTCCTTCACTGCGTTGCACACTTTTGGACAAAATTATAATACCCTCTTCAAGGGTATAATGATCAAATATAAGTTAGGTGACCACATTTTCCTTAGATAATGTGGAGATAGATATCTACTAAAATTGTTAAGAAGTAAAGGAATTAAGTTCCACATTAATCTTTAAAAGCTTTGTAAAATAATCATCTTATAAGCTAAGATAGGAATGAAAAAATGAAAATGCTTTTGAGACTTTTGAACAGAAGAGACGCGATATGACGGGGGTTAAGACCGCACCATAACAGAAGAGACATGTTGTGACGAAGGTCAAGAGAAATGGAAATTATAAATGAAAAACTTGTAACGATCTGTTTTTCTGCTTCCCGCTCGCAATAATAGGTTCCCCTAACAGTTGCCCCTGCCACACTCAGGCCTTCCAACCTTTTGGAAATCACCCTTGGGTGGTCTGGGACTAGGCAGCGTTATTTCGCTCCGCTACACCAGGGAAACACCGCGCATACTCGCTAGCAAGCCAAGATCAGCAGTTACCTGTGGTTGTCACGCCCCCACTATACCTGGGAACACCGCGTAGACGTACTAGCGAGTCAGGATCGGAAGTTGCCGTCAAAGACCGTGGGTGGCGTCTTCGCTACACCGGGGAAACACTGCGCCTACGTGCTACCGAGTTCGGATTGGGAGTTGCTTGGCTGGAGACCAGGGTGTTCGGTTTCTTATCTGGGCACGAGTTCACGAGTCGGCCTGTCCTTGTCTTGCAGGACCGCACCTAGGAGTCGGTAAGGCGTGCGCCAGACTTGTCCTTTCCTCACTTTCTAGCAAGCCTACCTACCGTGGTCGGGAATGGCTCAACTCGACTCGTATGCCCTGGGCTTCTAGAAGAACCGTCCTACAACGGATCCTTTCTTAGCTCGACCTTTACCCTCTACTCTCCTTGGGCTGTTAGACTCTCCAAAGGCGGTCTTTTAACTCAAACTACCGGGTCTTTTTTAGAAACGCTCTAACACTTGAATGTCGAACTCTCTAAAGGCGGACTTCCAACTCAACGCTACAAGCTTCCTAAAAAGATCCTAAAGAGCTTCCTCGTCGCAATTGGCTCCAATAGGCCTCCTTGTATACTGATTGGAGCGCCCGTGAATCCTCCTGGCTTCTGCTCCTACCGTTACTCTTGCTTCCAAATCACTTTCCCGTTGGCGTGTCGCCGTCCGTGCCCCCTTGTCCCTCTTGGCCACGGATCTCTTCCAGGGCCCGCTGCACTTTGCATCCCATCCCCGTTGCTCCTTGCTCCTTCGCTGCTGCTAAACCTCGCCGCATATTCTAAGCACGGGTGCGCGGCGTGCTGATCCCCCCTCCCCCCTTTTACTAACCTTTTTACTGTTTTACTGCTGCTCTGGAAACCGTTACGTTTCACGTTGATTCCGTCTTCTCACTGAGTGGCGGCGCTTTGTCCCCACCGCCACTTCGGCCACGCGGCTATGCTCCTGGTCCTTACTTTTCCCCTACCCCCTGTATTGATCCTGTGGGTACTCCCCGTGCTCAATCGGTTGTTGACCGGTGTTTGACCCCTTTTGCCGCTTTCGCACCTCTCGACCCTCCTTTGCCCTCGGCTGTCTGTCTTGGCCTGTGGGGAGACCAAATCTCCTTACATTGTGAAAGGAACAAAAACTTAAAAAAAAATGTGTTAAAGGAGTTGCACCAAATAATAATAAAAACGATAAACTATATTGACGATAAATCTTGTTTTGTAAGAATAATTATGAATAATGTAACTGGAGAGTAAGAGAAATGTTAAAGATAAGTAACTTGATGAAGATAAAAGAGTTGAAAGTATTTATACTTTATAAATCATTGTTTAATGAATAAAATCGTACATCAGCCGAGTGAGAGGGACAAACTCCGCTGCTGAGTGAGGACTGACCGAAGGGGCGTATACAGAGATGGTCATGTAGTTTTTCGATTTACAAAAACTACTAGAATTTGCAACGCAAGTTGTTTGGGATTTAATATTTCTTCACTTATGTATCTTCTTAATTTCAGTCCTCGGAGTTAGTACTAGTGCTCGGGGGGCGACTAGAACTCGAACAAGAATTTAGTCAACTCAAGCGGTGTCTAGTAATCACTAATAATGGCTAATAAAACCATAATTTAAATTTTATTCATTCTTTCTGTAATTGTATTTTTTTTTTGGATTTTAAAGTATTAGCTGTTTTTATTGTCCGACTGAAAACTTAAATAAATTATAAATAAATTAATTATAAATAAATAAATCTCAAGGGCCCGCTATAGGGCTATGCCCTATATATGCCGCTATATGCCGGTAGCATATTAAGAACCGAACACGGCTCAGCAAGATCAATCGCCGTAGCAGCCAAAAAAAACTTTAAAACTATGATATGCAACAATGGAAAGGGTTACGAAAATTATGTTGTTTCTGCACACAACTATACAATATTTAATGCTAAACAAAAATCTATTGATTTAAATGCTGGTTTCACAACAATCAAAAGAATGACTTCCCTACGGATATCCACGTGGATTGCTAAAGGCGTTTCACAGCATAAACTTGAGTTAGCTCAATTCCTACTCGAAAATCATATCGACGTAATGCTGCTTTTAGAAACACACCTTACAAACAAATACAATTTTCAACTATGAGTTAAGTCAATTCCTTCTCGACAATCATATTGACGTAATGCTGCTTTTAGAAACACACCTTACAAACAAATACAATTTTCAACTATGAGGATATTCTACGGAACAAATCATCCAGACAGGAGCACTGGAGTCCTAATCAAATCCGTATTAAGTACCACATAACAAATTTATCATAACAAATTTGCTAAAACCTACAGGCACATCTATGAAAATATAACTAAATATGGGCAACCAACTAACACTAGCCGCCGTGACATTCCTGGAGATAAGGACCTCATAAGGCGGTGCCCTTCTACTCAGCCTCGCTGAGATTGCTGAGGCAATCTTTTAATAAATAATTAATAATTATTAATTATTTTAATTTAATATATTTATAATAATTAATTTAATTATTATTATTTTAATAATAATTATTAATTAATTAATTAATGAATATTATAATAGATTGTACCTCATCCAATAACCTGTACTGTATTCTGTTCAAGGAAGTTCAAGTACTGTACTGTACTCCGTTCCACGGTAAAACGATTTTTGTTTTGGCGATAAGGCAGGTAAGAACGAGCCAAACCAAAAAAAGTAACCAAAACCATGTCTAATCTTAGGCCCTGGGTTATCAACATTTTAAATTCAACAAAATTCTTCCAAATTCTTCTTACCCAGGGTAAAAAAAACCCACTGCTCTCCGGAGGCTTTTAGACCAATCGGTCTTGTATTCTAAGACATTGGTGATGCTCATTAGCCTCCACCTTCAATTTACATAAGTACAAGAAGAACATAGTTACGTACATAGTACATAGTTACGTCTAAGAATATCCCAATCACCTATAAGGCGCTCAGTTATAAGGAATAATCGCTCATTGATTTTCTCCATATCAAGGGCGCTTTCAACAATATATTTTCAACAGCTCAACTTAATCCTTCTTAATCTTTATCCGTGACTTTCCGATAATATAAAGGGCTTTTGAGGTTTAAATGGGTGCTTGATGCCTGTAGGCATTTATTAATTTAATTCATCGAGTAAACTTGAAAAAATTAGAAAACAATTTTTTATTCTTACAGTTACAAAGGGGTTTTCTGCATTTTACATTTTGGGATAATTTTATTTTTTTACTTATAGCTGATTTTTATTTAAAAATACTATCGGAAACGATCCAATTTCAGTGGTTTTGAAGATTGGGATTCCTAAAATATTATATAATAATATAAACAGTCATATAATAGCATAAAAGGTTAATTAGTTGGTATTTTAACCAACTAAATGTAATTTTGTAAAATGTAATTTTGTATAATACCTACGTGATTTGTTCTTTGAGATGTTTGACTGTGTTCCATTTTCTTAATAGTATTCTCTTGGAAAGAAGATTCTTCTAGAATTTCCGACAGATCCATTTAAAATATTTCCTGAAATTAAGTGAATTAAATTTAAAACCCACATTCTACATATATATATCGAAGGAAATTAAATTAAAATATATATCTATTATAAAAAATTTTATTAAAAAAAACCAAATTTGGTATATTTTGAATAAATTAATAAGTTTGCGGATCCTTATGATATATAATATGCCGAAAAAACTGGCACGAATAGAATGCAAAGAAAATCTTCTTTTTCAATTCTCGTACTTTCAATTTATATGTATCTCTTGAGAGAAACTCAATTCTCTTACTCAAAAAACACAATAATAAGGGGCCGTCCATATATTGCGTGACGCGCCGGCGGGGGGGAGGGACTTCGGGTTAACGTCACGGTCTGTGGTCACGGGGGTCTAACCTCGCGTCATGGTTTGTCGCGCAGGGGGGAAGGGGGTCAAAAAAGTCTGAAATTCGCATCACGCAATATATGGACGGCCCCTAATGGCATTTCCGATCAATCAGTTATATAGTATATAGTTTGCGGATTCCGGCCGTTCCGACTTATATACTTTACTCCATGCAGAAGAAAGAGGGAAATCCGGAAATTTCGATAACATTTTTTTTCCCAGGTTGGCACCACTGTCAGCCACTATTCTGGAAATTTTTATTGCTATGTGTCATTTAGTTTGCTCACGGCGTTAATAAGAATAAGTCAACCTTTTGTGTGCGTTGCGATTTTTACTATGGAAAAAAATATCAAGGTAATCATGGTAATGCTGACCGTTTTCTTCGATATTCATGATGTTGTTCATTCGGAATTCTTACCCGAGGGCCAAACCGTCAATAAAGAATATTATCTTTGCGTTATGAAGCGTTTGAGAGAGAATGTTCGTCGCAAAAGACCAGATTTGTGGCGGAACAACAGTTGGATTTTGCACCACGATAATGCACCCGCGCACAAAGCGATCATTGTGAACGAGTTTTTGAACAAAAATTCAACAAATATCATTGAACAACCACCGTACTCTCCCGAAAAGCCCCCGTGTGACTTTTTCCTATTTCCAAAACTCAAATCACCACTTCGTGGAAATCGTTTTGAGAGCATTGAAGATATCAAAACTAATTCGCATCGAGAACTGAAGGCCATCCCAGCATATAGCTTTAAAAAGATGATTCGATTGTTCGTTGGAAGAAGTGTGTTGCCTCAAAAGGGGCCTATTTTAAAGGGGATATAATAAATTTGGATGATTGATAACTTGTTTGTGTTTTATTTCAAATTTCCGGATACTTATTTGACAGAAGTAGTTTTATGTACTTTATATGTACTTTATAGAGTCAGTGTTCAAACATTGAACACGATAAAAATTTTAAAGATAGAGTTGTAAGGGATCGGACCCATGGAAATACGAGATAAACAGCACGGTCTAAAACCGATCCCCTGCAGCCTGAACAAATACATAAGTGGTTTTAGAGGTTTTAAGCTGGCACCTATAAGTGGCTGTAGAAAAATAAAAATTATCATCCCAGGGTAGCTAAAAAATAAGGCTGCAATCTGGGTAAAAAAGAGCCCAGTTTAAGGATCGTTCTACTCTGTTGTTTCCCCCCAAGTGGTAAGGGACCAGAGATTAAGAATTGCCATCGAGCAATAAGTGCGTTCTCGTTTTGCGCAGGACTCCGAGGCCATCGGAATATTTATGAAAAATATTTGGGCTTGAATTAAGTCATCGTATCTTCATAGCGATATGGCGTAAGGAGTTAAAAACACAACTCAGGGAAAGATTTTTATCACAGTAGTGGGAAATCCAAAATAAGGTTAATTTAAAAAAAAAAAAGAAAGGAAAGGTAACTTCGGGCGGAGCCGAAGTTGATATACCCTTGCAGTTAAAACCGGATATATATCGCAAACATCGGATAAAGTTGGACGATCCTTATGAGAATATCGTAATATAACCAATTTATTACAATAAAGAATCTAAAACAAAGTACCAAACTTCCATCTTCAAAAATACCAAAGTTGGTATTTTTACCAAATACCATTTCCGATCGTTCAGTTATATGGCAGCTAAATGATATAGTCGGCCGATCGTTATGCAGTTTGGTTGGTTGGATTAACTTACCAAAAATAGAATCTGTACGAAGTTCCAACTTTCTATCTTCAAAAACACGAAAGTTGGGTAATTTCCGATTGTTCAGTTATATGACAGCTATAGGATATAGTCGGCTGATCCTTATGAAATTTGGCATGTTGTATTATTTTGCCAAATAGCATTCGTACAAAATCTGAACTCTGTAACTCTAAAAACACCAAAGTTATACCATTTCCGATCAATCAGTTATATGGCAGCTATAAGATATAGTCGGCCGATCCCGGCCGTTCCGACTGCGTGCAAAGGAAAGAAGGGTGTGTGCAAAGTTTCAAGACGATAGCTTTAAAACTGAGAGACTAGTTTGCGTAGAAACAGACAGACGGACAGACAGACAGACGGACCGACGGACAGACGGACAGACGGACATGCTTATATCAACTCAGGAGGTGATCCTGATCAAGAATATATATACTTTATAGGGTCGGAGATGTCTCCTTCACTGCGTTGCACACTTTTGGACAAAATTATAATACCCTCTGCAAGGGTATAAAAACAAGAAAGTTTTTAAAAAAAAAAAAAAACAAGAATTGATATACCCTTGCACTTAATACCGGATATACATCGGTAAAATCAGATAACATAACCAATTCATTACAATAAGAAATCTAAAAAAAATAAGTCCCAAGCTTCTATCTTCAAGAACACCAAAGTTGGTATAAGCATTCGTACAAAACTCTATAACTCTGAAAACACTAAAGTTAGAGCATTTCCGATCTATCTGTTATATGGCAGCTATAGGATATAGTCGGCCGATCCCGGCCGTTCCGACTTATATACTGCGTGCAAAGGAAAGAAGGGTGTGTCCAAAGTTTCAAGACGATAGCTTTAAAACTGAGAGACTAGTTTGCGTAGAAACAGACAGACGGACCGACGGACAGACGGACATGCTCATATCAACTCAGGAGGTGATCCTGATCAAGAATATATATACTTTATAGGGTCGGAGATGTCTCCTTCACTGCGTTGCACACTTTGACCAAAACTATAATACCCTCTGCAAGGGTATAAAAAAGTTTTTCCGAATGAACACCAGAAATACAAAAATATTCAGTTCAACGTCAAATATCGAGCAAAAATAAAAAGTCGGGTTCCTGAGACGAAAGTCTTTGGCATTTTATACGGCGGGACCAACGTCTGCGGCAGGACCACCGGCTAGTAGCCACCCTTCCACCGCTATTAACCACCTCTGCTATGGCATCCACTGTCGACCTTCCCTTCCGGAACCCATAATGCTTGGAAGACAGCATTCCCGCATCCTCTATGGCAGCTTCGAGCCTCACCGCGATCATCCTCTCGAAGACCTTTCCCGTTGTGTCCAGCAGGCAGATAGGCCTATAGGACGACGCCTCCTCCCTTCGTTTCCCTGGTTTGAGGAGTAGCAGGAGCTTCTGCACCTTCCACCTGGTGGGAAAAGTGGTATCGCGGATACATTTATTGTAAAGCTTCGCAAAGCTGCCCGGCTGCAGTGCTAGAGCCAGCTTCAGGGCTCGGTTAGGAACCGAATCCAGGCCGGGTGCTTTGTTAGAGGCTAGGCCTCTCCCTATGGCCAGAAATTCCTCTTCCGTTACCTCCTCAGCAACTTCATTGTCTGCTGAGGGGGTGGGTAGCTGGGTGACCTGGCTGCCGGCTGGGAACAGTGCTTGCACTATGGTCCTTAGTGCGTTCGGGTCCGTGGGGGACTGGCCGCCTGCGCGCAGCCTCTTCACCACTATCCGGTATGCGTTGCCCCATGGATTTTCCTCCGCCGAGTCTCATAGCTCCAGGAAGCATTTCCTTTTGCTATCTCGGATGGCCACCTTCAGTGCTTTTCGATGGTCCTTGAAGGCTAGGTGCCGCTCCTCAAAGTTGTCGCTACCTCTCGCTCGCTACATCAGCCTCCTTGCTCTCATACACTGAGCTCGGATGTAGCTAATCTCGTCGCTCCGCCAGTAAACGAGAGCGTGGTTTCTTCGGTAGCGGCTTCTCAACTGGATGCTCGCCATGCTCACTGCTTCGAGCTTAGCTGCCAGGAAAATGCCATTTCGTTGGCTCCGCTTGGTAGGACGGTGAAGTTCCTCACCTGGAGCGTACCGACTCTGTAGCCTCGTGGGTTCGGTTCCCTCGGTCGTTCTTGAGAGCTTCCAATTGAGCACAATATTACTTCGTGGTCACTGGCCGTAAAGCTGCCGCTTATCCTCCAGCTAGCGCCAGTCGCTAGCGAGGGGCTTGCGAACGACAGATCTATGATGGATCCTGCTCCGTCTCTTCTGAAGGTGTGCTGGTTTCCCTCGGTTAGCAGTACGAGATCGAGTGAGGCAAAAATTTCTCTGACCAATCTCCCTCTCGCATTCGTCCTCGGGCAGCCCCAGTCCCGCGCCCACGCGTTGAAGTCCCTTGCTACAAGGACATCAGAACGGCCTCTGATGTCATTTTCCAGGCAGTCCATAATGCGCTCAAATTTATTGCTGTGCACTGAGTGCATCGCGCGCCGGTTGCGCCGGTTGCGCCGCAGCTCCAAATAGGTCAACTGCCCAGCGGTTGTCTGAGTCAGTCCTATGGGGCTCGCTTAGGAGCGCTATGTCCCCCTTCGTCTTCCTTACAGTCTGCGACAGCACATCTTGAGCCGCCCTGCAGTTGTTCAGGTTCAGCTGAAGCACTAGCATCCTGACGTTCTAGGTCCACCTCCTTTCGTTGACATGGGGCAGCTTCTGCTTCCTTTTCCTTCATAGTGCATACTGTCCACCCAAGCTTCACCTTGCCCACAGCAATGATGGTCGCGTCCCTAGCCCCCTAGCGGGTCGCGTCATTGCGACATTGCGTCGTTCCGTAGCCCTGGTGCCCTTGGCCCGGAGCTAGCGCCCTCTACCGGCAGACACTGTTAGGACGTTCCCTAACACTGTCCGCAAGCAGATTGGCGATCAGCTGCCATGACACGCGCAGTTCTGGTGGGGGCAGTCACGTTTGTTTAGATCGTTTGTTTGGGTCCTGGAAGAGAAAGCTCTCTTCGCGCCTCTTACCCCTATCCATGGAGTGTTATGGTTCGCTCGGCAGGTGAGTCTGTCCCCAGCTGTCCATTCCTACGCATAGGGCACACACGTGTGAATTGTGTGAACCAACACATACAACTATGCAGGGACGATCTTAACGTAGATCACATCCTGGACACCTGCAGCCGATTACAAACCATCAGATCTTTAATATTTGGTACACATTACCCCTCAGATTGTTTATAAAACCCTTCTCAAGTAAATTCTTAAATATCAACAAATTTGTGAGCTAGGTAAATTTATTATATAAAGAACAAAACCACAAGGTCTAAGGCCCTGTTAGCTGGTACTCATTAAATTCATTAGGTTTGGTATTTTAGACTAGTTCTAATAAAAACAAAAACAGTTTCCAAACGGAACCCATTAAAGTATCACCTTAGTTATTGGGGCTCCTCTTAACAATCAGATATGTTTCCTTATTTATTGCACACTTATTGCCGTTATCGTTACGATCGAATCGTTACTTTTTCCTTATTTTGAATAGTGATGGAGGACAGAGCTGACAGCAATCGCGCTAAAGCTTTTTATTTAAACTGGTTTAGGCGTCTTAAGGACACTTCTTATTCTTATTCCCCAATTATTTTACATTTTAAGCCTCTTTTTTTCATTTTTTTCTACGATGGAGTCTCTCTGAGAGCGGATGTACAGATGAGCCAAATACTGCCCCTAGGTCTCATACGGAAAATGCGGTGTTCCATGCATGCTAAGTTGTCAAGGCAGGATTTGGAACTATGAAGTCATTTGATTTGCTAGCTCCTGGAAAATGGAACGCGTTCTGGGAAAATTTTAAGCTGTTCCTTTTAGCAACTATCGGCGTGGATATTCCGCGGCTATCGAGCTGGACGACTAACTGGCTGCAAGTGTATTTAAGATCACCCAGGCAAGTCAGTGAATTGCAATTAACAGATATGTAACAAATATTAACCAGTCCCTTGGCACCCCGCCAATCGGAGATCTCTGCATTCTTCCATTTCCACAAGCGACATGGCCGCTTTAAGGAGCTTGGCGCATTTTTGGACAAATGTTAGATCGTATGTTGCGTTATCGATTCGTGTGTAGCATGCACGATAAAGGTATCCAGCAAAGACTGAAAGCTGATGCCGAATTGATAATCTGGCGGGCCATGGAACTAGCCATTTCGAGTGAAGCAGTGACCGCTTGTGCGCCGTCAATTCGAGGCGACAATCCCCGACGCCCGAGTCCCTCCAAGAAATAAGTTTGTGTTGCGCGGCTTGTGAAATTAGCCACGTGCATAAGAATTGTCCATTCTGCAACGCCACCTGTCATTCCTGTGGTCAAACTGCCCACATACGTCAAGTAACACGCGTCGCAACAGGGCGTCGAGTTCATCAAATAGTTTCGGTGATCAGCACCAAGTAGTTGAGCCAGTTCAAAGTTTATTTCAGCTCACCCGTCACAATCATGAATGAACTTTCACATCTGGCCAAACGGTAATCCTGATTTTTTCAAGGGAATCACTGACACGTCAATCCGCTACAATAATCGCCGTATCAATGACCTGCCACTGATCTGCGACGGGTCAAAAATTCTAGAATGCAACTTGTTGTAACCTCTCGGAATTTCTGGCGTGCAGTAAGGTAATGGTATTTCAACAATTTTAAGAAAATTAGTTTTTATCAGAACGTAGTCGGTATACGCGACTGCCAGTGGCATTCAAAATTGACCAGTAAGTTCCGCTAGTTAAATTGCCTCCGCGTCGAATTACTTGCGATCGGTGCATCCGATTTTAATTTCAGCGAAAAGTCAGCTTTGATGCAAACAATAGATACAAAAAGGCATTTAAGGTAACGAGACTACATTCGGAAAAGTTTTAGTTCGGAGTATCTTTCACCGAAATTTTAACGTTTAAAGTTGACGCCCTCGACAATAGGCCACCAGCTGATAGAAAAAGAGGTACTGATGCTCGATGCACGATGAAGAGTTGCTGTGCTCTCTTCAGATCTCTTGTGCTCTCTTCAGAGCTGTGCTCTGATAGATCTGCAGATCTATCTTAAAATAGATGTTCTTAAGTTTGAAGGAGAGAAAAGTGAAATGATACGGTAGAGACCATTGTAGGTTGAATTAAAGATTATAAAGCACATAGATGGGACATCAGGGCCCAAAACGGTCAACTTTTTTCGTCGAGCTTGTTAGTGAGGGGGGAACGCACATACATACGATTCTATTTTTAGAACTTTGTACATGTAAGCGTAAAAAAATGTGTGCGCTTATGTACATATGTATGTGTGACTGCTCGCACGACGGCGTAATAATGTTTTTGGCTTCCAATTTTCATTTTCAATTTCTCATCGTTTCTACTTACAATGCGTCGATCTAATAAAGGAACATATAGTGCTTTTGCCTGCCGCCGATCGAGTCAGGGTGGTAGCCCAATGCGTAGAGTTGTTGCTCATTGTACAATTTTTGAGGGTTCAAATTCAGCTTAGAACTTCGATGTTTTTCTTTTTTTTAATTATCTTTTTTTTAATTATCTTTAAGCTTTATTTTTAATTTTAGCATTAAAGAAAATAATTTTAAGGGAATCCGTCAGTCATTTTGTCATCCGACACGTCAATCACTAATTTTCCCATTCCGCTAATTTCTCATAATAAATTTAATAAAAACATAATTATTTTTACAACAATAATAATAGAATGAAATTAAGAATAATAATAATAAAAGAAAAATAAAAATTTTAAAAAGAAAAAAATATATAAATTAAATCATAAAACTAAAACTTTTTAAAAATTTTAACAACCGCCCAGTAAAAAAATCAAACCCAGGACCCCAAGGGTAAGAATCGCGCGCTTTCCATCTAGGCTACCCTCCAAGTTGATCTAACGGTACTTAAAGTTGGTTTAAAGTAAAAGTTGGTATTGAACGTTTCAAATTTCATCGTTACAACAATGTTACGTTCTAAAAATAGAATTGTCTCTCTAATCTGCTAGCCGTTTGTCGTGGAACCCCGCTCTCAAATATTTTCATTTTGACAGCGGGTTCCACGACTCGGCCTGCCAATATGCCGTAGAACCCGCACTTATAAAGATTTTTACAGCGGGTTCCACTACGAACTGAAGCAACTTTAAGGTGATTTTAAAATTTTGTATTTTTCTTGATTGGATTATGAATTTTGTTAAAAAGTTTAAAACAATAAAAATATAAAATAAATAGATTTAAGTTTTAAAAAAAGTGGGCTCCCCGTGCATGATTTGAACTCATTTTACTCTGCACATCAGCCAGGCACTCTACCACTAGGCTATCCCTCATTCGTTGTCGCGTTGTACAGCGCTGGAACCCGCCATAGAAAATGTTTCTTTGTATTTTTTACAAAGGCTTTTTTATGTACGGGAATTATTAAAGATTCATTCCATTTAGGTTCACAGTTCACCGCGAATCGTCGTCGCATACAGACGTGTAGTTATTGTGCTCCGAAAAGAAAACAAAAAAAGTATTCAATAATATCAAAAAAAAGTGCAGTGACTGGTTTCGTAAATCAACAACAACGCGAAAAGACGCTTTCAGCGATGAAATCGCTATTGTTTATATTGATTAATTATTTAATTAATATAAAACATAACATTTAAAACTCGAACAATATCAACCTCGATTGCAATGAGTCTAAACGACGTTAGCACACAACGTCAACGTGAGCAAGACGAGAGACGGCTCTCAGTACAAAGAAACAACGCTTACTTCACTTTCAAAGCAACCGAAAGTAATGCAAGCTCATCCCAAACACGGTCAATTACCCCCAAACTTGGCCGAATTCTTAAACGTAGAGAGCGTGAGAGTGCGATCTTGCTCCCCCTCGCTACCATCGATGTCTCTGCAGACAAAGAGCGCAGTAACTAGCACCGCAACCTCTTTGACAACGTCAACCGTAACAACAACAACAACCGCTACTGTAACGACAGCGCGTTTAACGACGTCATTAGCTAGCAGCGCAAACATTGATACTTCTGCCGCTGAGCTTCCCGAAAAAGAGAACAAAAACAAAGAAAATATTAAGTCGGCTGTGCAGACTGGTATGGATCGCTACATCCAAATCAAAAGGAAGCTGAGCCCCCTAAACTCTCAACGCAAAATAACCCGTGGCAATGCTAACATAGCCGCAATAGAAACGCCCACGAACTCAAACCGTTTTAAAATCTTGGCAGACTATGAAGATGAAGCCGAATCTACCGAAGTTGAAAAAAGGAAGCCTAAGCCCCCGCCAATATACATACGAGAAAAAATTCCAACGTTCTTGTCAAAAAAATTATAGAGCTCATTGGCAAGGACAACTTCCACATAATACCACTCGTAAAGGGCAACATCCAGGAAACAAAAGTTCAAACGAAGTCTGAAGATAACTACAGAGTATTATCGAAATACCTAACCGACAAAAAAAAGAACTTTTATACGTATCAGCTAAAAAGCAGCAAGGGCTTGCAAGTCGTACTTAAGGGCATAGAGCCCGAAGTATCGCCTGCAGAGATAACAAAGGCGCTACAAGAGAAGGGATTTAGCGCTAAGACAGTGTTCAATATTTCTAACAGGGATAGAAAGCCGCGGCCACTCTTTAAGGTTGAGCTTGAACCACAAATTAAGCCCCTAAAGAAATACGAAGTGCACCCTATATACAATCTTCAGTTCCTGCTGCACCGCAGAATTACAGTTGAGGAGCCGCACAAACGCAATGGCCCGGTACAATGTGCGAACTGCCAAGAATACGGCCATACAAGGTCTTACTGTAAACTGCGCCCAGTCTGTGTAGTTTGTGGTGAGCTTCATGACTCCGCACACTGCCCAGCGAGCAAAGATGACCAAAACTCGAAAAAGTGCGGCAACTGCGGTGGAAATCACACTGCTAACTATAGAGGTTGCCCAGTTTATAAGGAGCTGAAAAGTCGCATCCACCAGAGGGGATTTACTGCCCGCACCCAAAATAATCAGTTCATAGCCTCCAGGTCAAACCCTGAAGTCTTCTTATCGACTGCAGCCAGATCCTCACTAGGACCCATAAACTCTGACAAAAATGTCACATACGCAAGCGCTTTAAAATCAGGACTGGCTACCCCAGCCTCAAAAAACTTACTGCCGCAATCAGCACACCAAGAACCGAACACGGCTCAGCAACATCAACCGCCGGAGAAGCCAAAAAGTAACTTTGAAGCTATGATATGCAGTCTACAACAAAGCCTTACGGAGTTCATGTCGTTTATGCGTACAACTATGCAAGATCTAATGCGAAACCAAAATCTATTAATAACAAGAAAGGAAAGCTAACTACGGGCGGAGCCGAAGTTAATATACCCTTGCAGCTAAAACAGGATATATATCGCTAAAATCGGATATAGTTGACCGATTCTTATGGGAATATCATAATATAACCAATAAATTACAAGACAAAATCTAAAAAAAATTCCAAACTTCTATCTTGAGGAACCCCAAAGTTGGTATTTTTACCAAATACCATTTCCGATCGTTCAGTTATATGGCAGCTATAAGATATAGTCGGCCGAACCATATGAAACTTGAAAAGTTATATTATTTTTCCAAAAAAAGAATTCATAGAAAATCCTAACTTTCTAGCTCGAAAAACACTGAAGTTATGCCATTTCCGATCAATCAGTTATATGACAGCTATAGGATATAGTCGGCCGATCCCGGCCGTTCCGATTTATATTCTGCGTGCAAAGGAAAGAAGGGTGTGTGCAAAGTTTCAAGACGATAGCTTTAAAACTGAGAGACTAGTTTGCGTAGAAACAGACAGACGGACAGACAGACGGACAGACAGACGGACAGACAAACGGTCAGACGGACAGACGGACATGCTCATATCAACTCAGGAGGTGATCCTGATCAAGAATATATATACTTTATAGGGTCGGAGATGTCTCCTTCACTGCGTTGCACACTTTTGGACAAAATTATAATACCCTCTGCAAGGGTATAAAAATGCTGGATTCACAATAATCCAAATAATGACTTCCCTACGAATATCTACATGGAACGCTAACGGCGTTTCGCAGCATAAACTCGAGTTAGCGAAATTCCTACTAGACAATTAAATCGACGTAATGCTGATTTCAGAAACACATCTTACGAACAGATACAATTTTCAACTACGAGGATATTCATTCTATGGAACAAATCATCCAGACGGTAAAGCGCGCGGCGGGACTGGAATTTTAATCAGAAACCGTATCAAGCACCATTATCATACGAAATTTGCAAAAAACTACCTACAGGCCACATCAATAAATATACACCTAAATACTGGCAAGCAATTAACTCTAGCTGCCGTATACTGCCCCCCACGCTTCACCATAGCCGAAGATGAGTTTATGCAGTTCTTCAACTCACTCGGAGACCACTTCATAGCGGCAGGAGACTACAATGCCAAGCACACCCACTGGGGATCTCGTCTCGTGACCCCAAAAGGAAAGCAGCTCTATAATGCAATTATCAAAGCTAAGAACAAACTAGACTATGCTTCTTCTGGCACACCAACATACTGGCCGGCAGACCCAAAGAAACTTCCCGATTTAATTGATTTTGCGATTACCAAAAACATTCCTAAAAATCTGATATGCGCCGAATGCCTTTTGGATCTTTCATCTGATCACTCGCCTGTCCTTTTTACTCTACTCCAACACCCAGGAATATGGGATCAATCATCAAATCTGACCTCACATAAAACCAATTGGGTTAAGTACAGGAAGTACATCAGCTCACACATTGAACTGAGTCCTCACCTCAACGACGAAGCCAACGTAGACAGCTTTGTTAATTCGCTGGAGTCTGTACTCGTCTCTGCAGCTCGAGCTTCAACAACTCAAACTATGAACACACAAAGCATTCAAAAGAAGACTAATCTACAAATCGAACAACTCGAGCTCGAAAAGCGACGCTTACGTCGAGAATGGCAATGTCACAGATCGCCATCTGCTAAGCAACGCTTTAAACATGCCTCACGTCAGCTTGATCAAGCTCTACAGCAAGAAGAAACGTATGTCCACCCCACCACCGCTACATAGAGCAATTGTGAACTAACAGTACGAAACACTCACTATGGAGAGCTCACCCAACTCTGAGCTCACCGAAAGAAACTGTGATGCCTATTAGAAATTCCACAGGAGAGTGGGCGCGCAGCGACGCAGACACGTTTGCCAAACACCTTAAAAATGTCTTCCAACCAAATCCTGCCACCAATGCGTTTACTTTGCCGACTCTATCATATGAGCCCCAGCCTCAAAATGAGCCAATTGAGTTTCGGCCAAACGAAATCGTTAACATCATCAAAAGACAACTGAATCCGAATAAATCCCCGGGCTGCGACCTCATAACTCCCATAATGATTCTCGAGCTCCCATACTGCGCCATCGCAAAACTTGGCCACTTTCAAGTGAGATGAAAAAAGTCAATTATAATAATGATAGCAAAGCCGGCGAAAGACCACACTATCCCGACGTCGTATAGACCTATAAGCCTACTCTCTTACCTATATAAACTCTTTGAAAAATGCCTAATGACTCGGATAAACACATACCTGAGAATCCAGGAAGGAATCCCGTCACACCAATTTCGTGTGACACACACATGTGCCAATAAACACATACCTGAGAATCCAGGAAGGAAATCCGTCACACCAATTTCTTGAAAAGCATGGAACAATTGAGCAAGTCAACCGGATAACATCAGAAATTAGGAACGCGTTCAAAAAACAAGCATTCGATAGAGTCTGGCTAGAAGGTCTAATGTACAAGATCAAAACAATGCTCCCCTACAGCACCCACAAGATTTTATAGTCTTACCTTTACGACAGAAAATTTGTTGTGAAATGCAACACCGCTATATCTGATGATTACACTGTTGGAGCTGGAGTTCCTCAAGGTAGCGTGCTAGGGCCAATATTATATGTCCTCTACACAGCAGACATCCCGACAACCTCACGTCTAACAACATTCACATTTGCTGATAACACGGCTATTCTTAGCCGCTCGAAATGCCCTATTCAAGCAACTGCGCAGCTAGCTCTTCATATGGTCGATGTGGAAAAATGGCTGTGAGATTGGCGAATTAAAGTGAACGAACTAAAATGCAAGCATGTTACGTTCACTCTGAACAGGCAAAACTGCCCGCCGATAACATTAATCAACACTCTACTCCCACAAGCAAACGAAGTAACATACCTAGGAGTACATCTCGACAGAAGACTCGCATGGCGCCGGCACATTGAAGCCAAAAGAACACACCTAAAGCTAAAAGCGAGCGGCCTCCATTAGCTTATCAACGCTCGGTCACCTCTTCGCCTTGAATATAAAGTCCTGCTGTACAACTCGGTACTAAAACCTATATGGATGTACGGCTCACAGTTATGGGGGAACGCCAGCAATAGCAACATTAACATAGTTCAGTCGAAGATCTTGAGAACAATCACCGGGGCACCGTTGTACATTGGCAACTAAATCATACACCGCGACTTAAACATTCTACAGTCAAAGAAGTGATCGTAATGTTAAGATTCGAAAACTTATTGTTAGTCTCAAAATTAAGAGTAGATTCAATAAAAGCTATAAAAGCAAAACTATAATAAAAAGAAAAACAAAAAAATAAAAAAAAAAACGAAATACAATGGCGAGCACTGGATGGCAAATAAATGAGCCCTTCGTCGGTATTTAACCGAACCCCAGAATCTAGGCATTCTATTCAAACAAACATGCGAAAAGCTGTACGGCGTACGGCGCAAGCAGCCGACCGTGGATGCATCCAGCACAGAGTCTAAATACTTAACAATGTTGGAAGTATCAAGGAAGAAATTTATCTGAAGGTGCTTCTAAGCTCAATCGCAATCACCTGCTAGTGTTAACTAGCAGTGTAATATAAACTAAGAGTGTTAACTTTGAGTTGGTGTTTTACTTGTGAATGTACGGATTTTTCCCCAAAGTAGAAACTGGTAACACTAAGTAGTACTTTTCTTTTCTTTATTTCTTGATCGGGCTGTCTTTACTTTACTTAAGAGCTTGACTTTACTTAAGAGTTAAGCTTTGAAAAAGCTTTTACGGGCTTTTTACTGCAAATACAATGAAGAACTAAACGTTTTCTACCTTCATTTATTTAAATCGGGGTGTTCCGGCTTGATACGGAGTTTAAAAAAATACGTATTATTCCTGTTTTCTTCTGTTTTTCTTTTTCCCCCATCCCCCCAAACTGACCAATCGAATACTTCCCTTGATTAACAATTAAACACCCCTTGACACTTGACCCTGACACCTGTCTTGGCGTGTGGGGAGACTTAATAAAGATTTTTCGGCCAATTCTGTCAAACTGTCAAAAAAAGCTGGCAAGGTGAGCCAACGATATAGCAAAGGAATAACCAGGGCTGATGAGTCGGATAATGCATTCGCGTATTTTGCCACGAAACTACATCTGTTTTGGAGCAGCGGAAACGAGTAATCCAATTTTCTCAAAACGTCAGTGAGGTCTGACACTTAAATGGAACAGCTGCAAGCCACCTCAAAAATCTGACAATCGTGGCATAACGACAATGTCCAAATGTACGTGTTCAAATCTTTTCTCCTGCAGAGAACCTCTGCTAAGTGTTAACTAAAAATCAGAACGTTTAGTAACTGCGGAGGAGACCACACAGCAAACTACAGAAGCTGTCCCGTATACAAGGAGTTAAAAAGTCGGATCAACCAAAGAGTGTCAACAGCACGATCTCGCCACACACCACAGAATCCAAATCCACATCTGAAGTTTTCTTTTCGTCAGCAGCCTTCATTAGACAGTTTCACTATACCTACAACCCGTACTCGTACAAAGTTGAACTTGCAGTGAGAGCAATATGGATAATTTAGGGACGCATCTGACTTCAGAAGTGAGATCTGCTTTGCCTACTGATCGTGTTACTTATTTTAATTTGTCAGCGTTGGAAGCGCTCAAATCGTAAATCAAAGGAAAAAAATTTAAAGAAGGAGATGAGCCCCAGCCTCAACATGAGCCGATTGAGTTTCGCCCAAACGAAATCGTTAACATCATCAAACGAAAATTGAATCCGAAAAAATCCCCAGGCTGCGACCTCATAACTCCCAAAATGATCATTGAGCTCCCATACTGCGCCGTTTGCACTCTCACCCAGCTATTTAATGCCATCGCAAAACTTGGCCACTTTCCAGTGAGATGGAAAAAGTAAATTATAATAATGATAGCAAAGCCGGGAAAAGACCACACTATCCCCACGTCGTATAGACCTATAAGCCTACTCTCTTGCCTATCTAAACTCTTTGAAAAATGCCTAATGACTCGGATAAACACATACCTGAGAATCCAGGAAGGAATCCCGTCACACCAATTTGGGTTTCGTGAAAAGCATGGAACAATTGAGCAGGTCAACCGGATAACATCCGAAATTCGGAACGCGTTTGAAAAACGAGAGTACTGTACTGCCATATTTTTAGATGTCTCTCAAGCATTCGATAGAGTCTGGCTGGAAGGTCTAATGTACAAGATCAAGACAATGCTCCCCTACAGCACCCACAAAATTTTGGAGTCTTACCTTCACGACAGAAAATTTGTCGTGAGGTGCAACACCGCTATATCCGATGATTACACTGTTGGAGCTGGAGTTCCTCAAGGCAGCGTGCTAGGGCCAATATTATATATCCTGTCACCCAACTCTGAGCTCACCTAAAGAAACCGTGATGCCTATTAGAAATTCCACAAGCGGGTGGGCGCGCAGCGACGCAGACAGAGCCAGCACGTTTGCCAAACACCTTAAAAATGTCTTCCAACCAAATCCTGCCACCAATGCGTTTACTTTGCCGACTCTATCATATGAGCCCCAGCCTCAAAATGAGCCAATTGAGTTTCGGCCAAACGAAATCGTTAACATCATCAAAAGACAACTGAATCCGAATAAATCCCCGGGCTGCGACCTCATAACTCCCATAATGATTCTCGAGCTCCCATACTGCGCCATCGCAAAACTTGGCCACTTTCAAGTGAGATGAAAAAGTCAATTATAATAATGATAGCAAAGCCGGCGAAAGACCACACTATCCCGACGTCGTATAGACCTATAAGCCTACTCTCTTACCTATATAAACTCTTTGAAAAATGCCTAATGACTCGGATAAACACATACCTGAGAATCCAGGAAGGAATCCCGTCACACCAATTTCGTGTGACACACACATGTGCCAATAAACACATACCTGAGAATCCAGGAAGGAAATCCGTCACACCAATTTCTTGAAAAGCATGGAACAATTGAGCAGGTCAACCGGATAACATCAGAAATTCGGAACGCGTTCAAAAAACAAGCATTCGATAGAGTCTGGCTAGAAGGTCTAATGTACAAGATCAAGACAATGCTCCCCTACAGCACCCACAAAATTTTGGAGTCTTACCTTCACGACAGAAAATTTGTCGTGAGGTGCAACACCGCTATATCCGATGATTACACTGTTGGAGCTGGAGTTCCTCAAGGCAGCGTGCTAGGGCCTATATTATATGTCCTTTACACAGCAGATATACCGACAAGCACACGTCTAACAACATCCACGTTTGCCGATGACACAGCTATTCTTAGCCGCTCAAAATGCCCGATTCAAGCAACTGCGCAGCTAGCTCATCATATGGTCGATGTCGAAAAATGGCTGTCAGATTGGCGAATTAAAGTGAACGAACTAAAATGCAAGCATGTTACGTTCACTCTGAACAGGCAAAACTGCCCTCCGATAACACTAAACAACACTCTACTCCCACAAGCAAACGAAGTAACATACCTAGGAGTACATCTCGACAGAAGACTCACATGGCGCCGGCACATTGAAGCCAAAAGAACACACCTAAAGCTAAAAGCCAGCGGCCTTCATTGGCTTATCAACGCTCGGTCACCTCTTAGCCTTGAATATAAAGTCCTGCTGTACAACTCGGTACTAAAACCTATATGGATGTACGGCTCCCAGTTATGGGGGAACGCCAGCAATAGCAACATTGACATAGTTCAAAGAGTTCAGTCGAAGATCTTGAGAACAATCACCGGGGCACCGTGGTACGTTCGCATCGAAAACATACACCGCGACTTAAACATTCTACCAGTCAAAGAAGCGATCGCAGAACAGAAGTTAAAGTACTTAACCAAGCTATCGGTGCACCCTAACCACCTGGCGAGAGGTCTAACAAGGTTGAGCAACCAATCACGCCTTCGTCGCAATGACTTACCCACCCAGCGACCGACCTGAGGGACGCGCAACCAGAATGCAGTCTTAGTAGTACTGTTAGTTAAATTTTAATGTTAAGATTCGTCAACTTTATGTTAGTCTCAAAATTAAGAGTAGATTCAATAAATAAAGCAAAGCTAAAAAAAAAAAAAAAAAAAATTCCATTTAGGGGGAAAACTTGATGTTTTTGAATATATAACACAGTATTTTAACACGCAGTCTAGGCTAGTCCTAGAGAAAAACGGACAGAAAATTAGATTTTGTGATTGAATGTTATATGCGTAAGGCTGATCTGTCATTTTATGCGGAGAATATGTAAGTTGTTTGAAAAAATATTGCGGATCCATGCCGGATGCCGGAAATGGCTTGATCAGAGGTCGCAGATAAATTTTTCAACATAACCAGACGAGAAGATACATGTTTTATGTTTACAAAGTTATAAAACGGCTTCGGATCCTGATTAAATTGAATTCGGCAGCGGCAAATTTAATTCCTATAACAAACAGGGCTATGCACGGTAAAATTTGACTAAGATAGTAGATATCTTGAAAAATCTATACTAATTTTATTATTTTTTAAATTTGTGAGGCATCTTGTAAACCAAAGAGGATTTATTGTAGCGGACGGATAATTTCACAGCATGAGTCAAAAAATGTATTTAAAGCAGTGGTGGGCAAAACTAACACATGTTTAAAATTTGAGTGTGTGCGTAGCAGAGAAAAACAATGAGAGCAGAGAATTCACTGAGCGAAAAAAACGTATTTTTTTATTTCAATTTTCATTAATTCAAAAGTTGGAATGGGCACTAAAATTGAGTATTTTATTGAAAAAAAAGCTTTGCTAGCAACATTTCTTAAGCAAATGAAAAACTACGCTTCCCTAAATATATTCTCCATGAAGAAAACTTTTTCCAACCCAATTTCTGAAAAAATTTATCTCAGTGGAAAAATTTTGATTTTTAGTTTGGGCTGTCAAATGAATAAAAATGAGAGCAAATGAGAGAGCTTCTAAAAAAAATTGAGAATGCTCACACTGTCAGTGTGCCGGCAGCGCTGTGGCAGAATTTCCTACCCTATACTCGCGTGCTATGTAAAATGAGAGTTTGCCCACCACTGATTTAAAGTATGGAACAATTTTTCTGAGGTGACATTTATATCAGTGCATGCCAGAATATCGGACCAATCATATGTATCGATTAGGCTATAAAGCTGACAATAGACAGCTTTCGGAATAAAGCGAATCTTATTATGTAAATAAATGGGTTGGATGGCTTGGGGGCATTAGTTTGGCGAACTTGACTTTAACGGATACTAAGTGTTTCGACTATCAACATTATTCGACTATTAATTAATTAATTAATTATTTTAATTTTTTCGCCCTATATTAATGAATTAAATATTCCCAATATAACGTTTAAGTTTTTCAATGAGACAATCTTTAAACCAAATGAGTTGCAAGACCAGATCTATTTGTTTAGTTTTTAGTAGAGTAGATCCAATGATCAGAGAAAGAATCAGGGAAGAAAGATCACTGGATTGTGAGGAATTTGCCGCTGTGGTCCGATTTCGAAAAAAATATTAAATTGTAGGTATCAGCAACTGAAGCAACTCAGGTTCTTAAAAGCGATGAGCTTAAATTGAGCAAGTGGTCTTCACACTGCCTGAAGTTACTGCATCCGAGAGCACCGTTAAGCCAATAACACTTTCGACTCAGAGCTGACTATAGCACTAGGAATCGCTTGGGTTCCTAAAGATGATGTATTTAAATTTTAAATTGATGCTTCAGTCATGGGTCAAAGGTTGACTTATTAAACTTATTATAGGCTTATTAAACGCTATACTCATCAAAGAAAAGATCCTATTGCAGGGATTGCTGGAACTTTGGTAAATACAAATCGCCTTGTCACAATCAGAGGAAAGTTAATACCTATCGATGTCACCTATCCAAATTCATGCCTTTTCTGACGCATCGATAAGATCCATTGGAGCCTGCGTCTATATGCGTTGCAAATCTGCGCAAGGTATTAAAGTTTCGTTGTTGACTGCAAAGTCTTAAGTAGCTCCGCTCAAGTCAAAGACGCTCTCCCGTCTTTATTCATGGGACCTTCTTTCAGATATCCGCCGCAAGTGTATTCAAATTCAGTAGGATTCAGAAGTTACTCTTCATTATTGTTGTTCCCATTCATCGTCGTTGTCAACGTTTATATCGAATGGAGTTGCTGTAATTTCAAAATGGTCAAATGCTGACATGTAGCGACATGTACCAACTAAACAGAACCTGTCAGATGTAGTGTCCAGAAGTGGAAACGTAAAGTTGTCAATCGATCTGTAGAATCGATTTGGTTTACAGGTCCATCGTTTTTAAGGGAACCGAAAAATAAGTGTCCAGTTCTGTCACCAGAACTTCGGCAAAGACGAACAATTTTTTATTCTGTGGGGGTTTACAATATGCATAACTAATTAAAAACTTAGTTAAATTCCTTACCGCAGTTTAACTTTTCACAACAATTTACAACAACTTAATTCTAGAGTAACCGAATTTTCATAGGGGCTTAATACCAAACGATAATAAATACTAAATTAAACTTTCGATATCACTTTCGACCCGCGACATCCCTACCTCCGTGAAGAACATCTTCACTTAAATCCCAAAGCGCCAGTTTTAAAGTGGAGCGCATTATTTAGCGAGATCGATCTCCATCCATGATTCGCACGCTGGCTTGCCGGATTTCTCCATCCACTCCACCAAAGGCTTCCTCCACGAAGCTTTTCCACCAGTCTTCTGCTTCTCTCTGCGGCACCACTTCTCTTTCCGTGTCAGCTTGGGCAGGTACTCCTACCCACCTCTTCCAGAATCTGTCCCTCAGCACCTTCGCAATGCGCCACTGTTTTCTTGTTCCTCCTTTTTTTACACTGCTTCCATCCAGGCAGGGGGTATACGGCGGGCAAGCTGCTCCTTTGAGTAGATCATTTGGCGTTAGAGGGGCTTCCTGAACCGCACTCACAGGGAGGTAGGTGAGCGGACAGGAATTCACAATATTTTCCGCCTTTATCAGGAAGCTTTCCTAGACGTGCTCCTTCGGTGCCGCTTTCTTCGCACTGCACCAATCGCTTCCAGACTCCGCCCTAGAATGGATTCGATGGGTAATTAAAGATCCATTCGATGACTTTGCCTGACAGCTTTGTCTGGATCCTCTGGGCCTCGAACACCTCCGCAAATCTCATCGCCTCCCTGCCCGCTCAAAAAAAGTTCTTGCCGTTGTTGCTGCGCAGTCTATGCCCTGGCCCTCGACGGCAGATGAAATTCCTGATCATGCGCCAGTTCCAGATGAATCGCCCTGGTCGTCAGACACGTAAACCCATAGCTTTTTCTGGTGACTAGCTACGGTGACTAGCAGTGGTCCAAAGTAGTCCAGACCGGTGTTCTTGAACGGCCAACCATTGGGCTCCAAACGATCCGCTGGCAGGGGCCCCATAATCGGCAGCATCGGCCGCGCTCTCTGCAGCTTACACTCGCTGCATCCAGAAATAACCTGGCGGATCACTCTCCTCAGCCTCGTAATCCAGAACCTGGTCCGGATCTCCGTGATCGTAGCATCCACATTTTGATGCTTCATTCTTACGTGTGCATCGCGCACAATAATCTCGGTGAGACTGTGCTGGTACGAAAAGATCACTGGCCTCTTTGCGCTGTACGGTATGCAGAACGCAGGACTCCATTGCCATTTAGGTATGGCTGTGGACTGTAGACTGTCGACTTTCTTTGGTGACTTCCAGTCCGTTCTCAGCGGCCCGCGTCTCATCCGGGAACGCCTCACATTGCGCTCTGCGGACCAACAAATTTTCAGCTGCCTCACACTCAGCCACAGTGAGGTGGTAGTTCTCAAGCTCAACTTGGTGTCCACGCATCGGCGCGTTACCCTTAGGACCCAGGCCGTTGTCCTCACCAATCGCCTGTAGCTTTTGAAGCTCTGCAACGGTATAATTGAATCACTTGCTCCGATGAGCACAAACTCACTCGGCATCTCTTCTTCATCCTCTGCATCCGATTTGTCGTCGGATGCAGATCCTGTTCAGCCACTTCCTGGTCTCCTAAAGATTACTGGTCCTCTTAACCAGCGTGACTCCTCTCTTAGGTCCACGCTGCATTGCGACCGTGTCGCATCCACCGTGTTATCGGCATATCTTGCATAGGGGTGTTCATTAATCTTGTTCCTAGAACTGCCGCCTGAAACTCCAACCGTGGAATGACGACATCGTTCGCATCGGTGCGCACTTCGTCTTTGCACACACGAACCTCACTTGCACATCGCCATCCTCATACGTGATCCTCCAGTAGGTCACCGCCGTAAATGCCGACTGACTCGCATTCACAAACACATGCATGTCAATCGTCTTCACTGTTTCAGGTCCAAAATAGTGTCGTGGGCTCCTGAACTGTTCCACTTTCTCCATCTCCTTACGCCAATCCAAGAAGGCGTTGTATATTTCAGCTGGTAGTGGCTCGTCCCATGGGATCTTCCTCCTCCAGATCTCTCACAACAATAACTTCGCTGTTATCATCAGGCAACTCAGGAATCCCAATGGATCGAACGTCGACATGACCATGCTCAAGAACTCTGTGTCCGATTGCTGGGTCAGAGCATTCTCTCTACCGTGGGCGAGCTAGACGAGAACTTGCACAACTCGAATCCGCCTTCGGCATGAATCTTATTCACTCGGGTAGATACTTCAATCGCCTCGATCTCCGTGGCGAAACTGTCCACATAGTCGTCTACGTAGTGAAACTCCACAATGGCTTTGCCCGCTCTGGGGTCCGATTCCAGAAATCGGCTGGCATTTACGGTATTCACGTGATGGGCCGGACTCGGTGAACATGCAGCTCCAAAGATCATCACGACACATCTCTTAAACTTTTGGATCTCGTTGGACTCGTCTCGTCTCTCCACAAGAATCGTTGCGCGCATCATCCTCTGGTCGGATCAGCACCTGGTGAAACATCTTGATGTCACTGCAGACTTCGACCGCACCTTCCCTGAAATGAAAGAGAATAGATGCCAAGGCCTTATAGTGCTGTGGCTCTTTGCTCAGCGCCGAATTCAATGAGACTTCTTCGACTCGGCCGCCGCATCGAATACCAATCGAATCTCTCCCGGCTTGGTGGAATTCTCCACTCCAAAATGAGGCAATACCAAGTTTTATCGCTTTTCATAGCGATCTTGGGTCGTTCCAAACGTCTATCGTACCCTTTGACGACGTAGTCCTTCATGAGCCGTGAATATTCCTGGGCAAACTACCTACCGCAGACTATTACCGCAGTTTAACTTTTCACAACAATTTACAACAACTTAATTCTAGAGTAACCGAATTTTCATAGGGGCTTAATACCAAACGATAATAAATACTAAATTAAACTTTCGATATCACTTTCGACCCGCGACATCCCTACCTCCGTGAAGAACATCTTCACTTAAATCCCAAAGCGCCAGTTTTAAAGTGGAGCGCATTATTTAGCGAGATCGATCTCCATCCATGATTCGCACGCTGGCTTGCCGGATTTCTCCATCCACTCCACCAAAGGCTTCCTCCACGAAGCTTTTCCACCAGTCTTCTGCTTCTCTCTGCGGCACCACTTCTCTTTCCGTGTCAGCTTGGGCAGGTACTCCTACCCACCTCTTCCAGAATCTGTCCCTCAGCACCTTCGCAATGCGCCACTGTTTTCTTGTTCCTCCTTTTTTTTACACTGCTTCCATCCAGGCAGGGGGTATACGGCGGGCAAGCTGCTCCTTTGAGTAGATCATTTGGCGTTAGAGGGGCTTCCCTGAACCGCACTCACAGGGAGGTAGGTGAGCGGACAGGAATTCACAATATTTTCCGCCTTTATCAGGAAGCTTTCCTAGACGTGCTCCTTCGGTGCCGCTTTCTTCGCACTGCACCAATCGCTTCCAGACTCCGCCCTAGAATGGATTCGATGGGTAATTAAAGATCCATTCGATGACTTTGCCTGACAGCTTTGTCTGGATCCTCTGGGCCTCGAACACCTCCCGCAAATCTCATCGCCTCCCTGCCCGCTCAAAAAAAGTTCTTGCCGTTGTTGCTGCGCAGTCTATGCCCTGGCCCTCGACGGCAGATGAAATTCCTGATCATGCGCCAGTTCCAGATGAATCGCCCTGGTCGTCAGACACGTAAACCCATAGCTTTTTCTGGTGACTAGCTACGGTGACTAGCAGTGGTCCAAAGTAGTCCAGACCGGTGTTCTTGAACGGCCAACCATTGGGCTCCAAACGATCCGCTGGCAGGGGCCCCATAATCGGCAGCATCGGCCGCGCTCTCTGCAGCTTACACTCGCTGCATCCAGAAATAACCTGGCGGATCACTCTCCTCAGCCTCGTAATCCAGAACCTGGTCCGGATCTCCGTGATCGTAGCATCCACATTTTGATGCTTCATTCTTACGTGTGCATCGCGCACAATAATCTCGGTGAGACTGTGCTGGTACGAAAAGATCACTGGCCTCTTTGCGCTGTACGGTATGCAGAACGCAGGACTCCATTGCCATTTAGGTATGGCTGTGGACTGTAGACTGTCGACTTTCTTTGGTGACTTCCAGTCCGTTCTCAGCGGCCCGCGTCTCATCCGGGAACGCCTCACATTGCGCTCTGCGGACCAACAAATTTTCAGCTGCCTCACACTCAGCCACAGTGAGGTGGTAGTTCTCAAGCTCAACTTGGTGTCCACGCATCGGCGCGTAACCCTTAGGACCCAGGCCGTTGTCCTCACCAATCGCCTGTAGCTTTTGAAGCTCTGCAACGGTATAATTGAATCACTTGCTCCGATGAGCACAAACTCACTCGGCATCTCTTCTTCATCCTCTGCATCCGATTTGTCGTCGGATGCAGATCCTGTTCAGCCACTTCCTGGTCTCCTAAAGATTACTGGTCCTCTTAACCAGCGTGACTCCTCTCTTAGGTCCACGCTGCATTGCGACCGTGTCGCATCCACCGTGTTATCGGCATATCTTGCATAGGGGTGTTCATTAATCTTGTTCCTAGAACTGCCGCCTGAAACTCCAACCGTGGAATGACGACATCGTTCGCATCGGTGCGCACTTCGTCTTTGCACACACGAACCTCACTTGCACATCGCCATCCTCATACGTGATCCTCCAGTAGGTCACCGCCGTAAATGCCGACTGACTCGCATTCACAAACACATGCATGTCAATCGTCTTCACTGTTTCAGGTCCAAAATAGTGTCGTGGGCTCCTGAACTGTTCCACTTTCTCCATCTCCTTACGCCAATCCAAGAAGGCGTTGTATATTTCAGCTGGTAGTGGCTCGTCCCATGGGATCTTCCTCCTCCAGATCTCTCACAACAATAACTTCGCTGTTATCATCAGGCAACTCAGGAATCCCAATGGATCGAACGTCGACATGACCATGCTCAAGAACTCTGTGTCCGATTGCTGGGTCAGAGCATTCTCTCTACCGTGGGCGAGCTAGACGAGAACTTGCACAACTCGAATCCGCCTTCGGCATGAATCTTATTCACTCGGGTAGATACTTCAATCGCCTCGATCTCCGTGGCGAAACTGTCCACATAGTCGTCTACGTAGTGAAACTCCACAATGGCTTTGCCCGCTCTGGGGTCCGATTCCAGAAATCGGCTGGCATTTACGGTATTCACGTGATGGGCCGGACTCGGTGAACATGCAGCTCCAAAGATCATCACGACACATCTCTTAAACTTTTGGATCTCGTTGGACTCGTCTCGTCTCTCCACAAGAATCGTTGCGCGCATCATCCTCTGGTCGGATCAGCACCTGGTGAAACATCTTGATGTCACTGCAGACTTCGACCGCACCTTCCCTGAAATGAAAGAGAATAGATACCAAGGGCTTATAGTACTGTGGCCCTAAGCTCAGCGCCGAATTCAATGAGACTTCTCCGACTCGTTCCGCCGCATCGAATCTTTCCCGGCTTGTTGGTATTCTCCACTCCAAAATGAGGCAAATACCAAGTTTTATCGCTTTTCATAGCGATCTTGGGTCGTTCCAAACGTCTATCGTACCCTTTGACGACGTAGTCCTTCATGAGCCGTGAATATTCCTGGGCAAACTGCCAGTCTCACTTCATTTTCTTTTCAGTGTTGATCAGCCGATTGTACGCTATGTCGTATTTACGTGGAAGCACGGTGTGATCCTTCTTCCATAAAAGTGCCGTCTGGTACCGACGTCCAACTCGCACCGTAGTGTCCTCCAAGATCTGCTAGGCCCTCACGTCGTCGCTCGCTGCACCTGCTGACGCCAACTAAAATTTTACACTAAAATTTTCTATCTCGAAGTAGTCCTCCACCATGCGTTACACGTTATGATCCAACAACGTGGCTAGCAGACAAGTCCTCGGTGAGGGCGTCTCTCGTCGTTCTCCTACAGGATCAAACACAACCCATCCAAGTTCGGTTGAGGCTGCGTACGGTCCCTGTCTGACAAACCGTCTCGTTCCCAATGGCAATCCTCAATACCCATGATCCAGTCAAATAAGCAGCTTTGGTACTGCATTCTCGTAGGGCTTCATCGGTAATCGGCATGTTGTCCAGATCTACTGTCTTCACACATTGGACAACTGCTACTGCTTTAAAGGACAACATCAATGTCTGCTACTGTTCAAGCATTGAACACGATTGTAGGCATAAATTCCAAAGATAGAGTTTTTAGGGATCGGACCCATGAAAATATGAGACAAACAGCATGGTCTAAAACCGATCCCCTGCAGCCTAACATATATTACACAAAAACATGTGGTGTGCTTATCGCACTTGAGAAAGGGTCGCATAGCAGGTGCAGTGCGTTGATAAGTAGTTTTAAATAGATTTAATGTATCTTACTTTTTCATGTTAATTTTCAAAAGATTAATCATGTTAATCTTTTTTAATCTTAATTTTCATGTATCTTACTTATACGAGAATTGTACAGAATAAAATCAGTTTCGTAGGCCGCTCGGGAAGCTTTCGTGGAATCCAGCTTCCATGTTCTCCGTTGGTCGTCGCACCGTACCCCGGTGAGGGAGCTCGCACCGATGTTCCTCCGGCCACATCACTGTGTGGCCCAACGCCATGCACTGGAACCGTAATACCGGATGTTTAATATGGTAGCATGTCGGTATTCCTCGTGGTACAGGTCTGAGAAACATAGCGGGGTCTGTGCGCTCCGTATTTAGGCTGTGAGCGCGCTCCAAATCCTTCTCCAGCTCGGCAATCCTCTTCAGGAGGTCGTCTACCGGTGGTTTCCTGGTGGCCTCAATACTTGATGACTGGGGAATGACGCCGGAGCTCCGCCGCCATCTTTCTGGGTCCCGGCACTCGGTTGTGAGACCAACACGCTGCCATCCTCTTGCGGCGTCACTATTCCTTGTCCATCGTTCAGACGAGGACTTCTTTTTGGCAAGCGCTGCATCTTCTCTTCCAGGCACAAATCCAGCAACACCTGTTGCTTCCGTTGAACTTTGTGCTGTCCGCCCCACAAATGGTCTCTTCGCTGGGGTGGGATTCGACGCTGTCAAAATGGCCGCCAAATGCCAAGCCACCAACGCCAGTTGCCAATGCAGTCCACCAGTCTGCCAATCCAATCACTCCAAGCGGGTTCCTCACGCTCAAGTGTGTTCCTGCAACTCTCTAACTTATGCCCGTTCAATGCCAGGGCCAGCGCAAGTCGCCAGTCTACCTGACTACGAATAATAGCTTCTGTCGTCGCTCGTGTGAGAGTTGCCTACAATAGACGCGCCATTGACAACACTGCCAGATTGCAATCGTACAACGTATATTTTATTCTGTGGGGGTTTAAAATATTCATAAATAATTCATAGCTTAGTTAAATTCCCTATCGCAGTTTAACCGCCCACAATAATTTACAACAACTTAATTCTAGAGTACCCGAATTTATATAGGGGCTAAATACCACACGATAATAAATACTAACTTAAACTATCGATATCACTTTCGACCCGCGACACAGCTAATGAGTCAATTAAAGCGAATATTACAAGCTAAAAGAATAAGACATGTAAATTTATAATTTTCAACAATTTTCTATATTTATATATGTTTTTTGTTGTTTTTTCCAACTTTTGAAAAGACCTAGTAGAAATTGTTTATTATTGTTTATACATCTTGAAAATTGTACCGAAAAAATGGCGTCAAAGTCCGAAAAATACGACAAAAAATTAAAAAATGTCAGTTTCTTGTGTAAAAATGTTATTCTTTTTGCTTAAATAAATTGAAGATATATTTTTTTTTCAAAAGCTACAATATTTAACTATTAAACAAGTAAGGAAAGCTAACTTCGGGCGGAGCCGAAGTTGATATACCCGCAGTTAAAACCGGATATATATCGCAAACATCCGATTAAATTGGCCGATCCTTATGAGAATATCATAATATAACCAATTTATTACAATAAAAAATCTAAAACAAAGTACCCAGCTTCCATCTTCAAAAATACAAAAGTTGGTATTTTTACCAAATACCATTTCCAATCGTTCAGTTATATGGCATCTATAAGATATAGTCGGCCGATTGTTATGCAATTCGGTAGGTTGCATCAACTGACCTGTACGAAAAATAGAATCTGTACGAAGATCCAACTTTCTATCTTCAAAAACACGAAATTTGGCTAATTTCCGATTTTTCAGTTACATGGCAGCTATAGGATATAGTCGGCTGATCCTTATGAAATTTGGCATGTTGTATTATTTTGCCAAAAATAGCATTCGTACCAAATCCGAATTCTCTAGCTTTAAAAACACCGAAGTTGTAGCATTTCCGATCAATCAGTTATATGGCAGCTATAGGATATAGTCGGCCGATCCCGGCCGTTCCGACTTATATACTGCGTGCAAAGGAAAGAAGGGTGTGTGCAAAGTTTCAAGACGATAGCTTTAAAACTGATAGACTAGTTTGCGTAGAAACAGACAGACGGACATGCTTATATCAACTCAGGAGGTGATCCTGATCAAGAATATATATACTTTATAGGGTCGGAGATGTCTCCTTCACTGCGTTGCACACTTTTGGACAAAATTATAATACCTTCTGCAAGGGTTTTAACTGCAAGGGTATATCCACTTCGGTTCCGCCCAAAGTTAACTTTCCTTTCTTGTTTTTTGTATGGAAAAGTTTTCGGAAATATTATCGTATTAGTAGGAAAAACTGAGACACTATACAATTGTTGTTGCTTAACTCGAAAAAACGAAAAATTGTTTTTGTATTTGGGCTTTGCCTATGCTGGGAGCAACACACGTACATGAAATTTCATTTCCCATATGAAAGAGCAATTCCAACAACAAAGAAGCTCCGAGAGCAATGGGGCTGGGCACCAATGTTCTAGTTTACTCTAACAAAATTACATGTGTGCTGTTAAGGTTTTCTATTAAGTGTCTCCAAGTTCCTTTATGGTAAAAATACAAAAATGGTTTTTAACAAATTACTATATAATAAGTTTTTGTAATGGTTTTTGCCCTTTTTCGAAAAAACAATACATGTTGCCGGTGTCTATGAGTTCTCTCATGCAGAGTTCCTCAAAGTTTGGGAGGAGAGCAACCGGAAAGACTACGCTGTTAAAGGTTTAAATTAAATTTTATAGCTAATGAAACCATGCTCATAGTGCAATGGCTAATTTGGACAGCGAGAATGCATTGTAAGTGCATGTGTAATGGGTAACCGGTTGTAGGCAAGGTGTTGGGGTACTCGGATATGGCCGCACGTATGATTTTCCGGCTCGTCAGAGTGGGGGGGTGATGTTATTTTGCCATATCCCGAGGACTACGGGCTTATTATAATAAAAAAACGTGCAAAACGTGGAACCAAGAACAACAAAGGAACAGACCGGACAGAACAATCCACGAGCTATGACAATTTTAGAACAACACTAATTCGGGGTCAATCGGTTGGAATCCGCTGGTGTTACGGCTCCTTTTGTGCCCACCCAACCTTGGCCATAGTTTCCTTTCATTATAATATTATGGCCCCTAGAAGGTGTTAGGGAAGGGGTTTTTTAGCGGAGATCAACATCGTGGTTTTTTTTAAAACATTATAATGATTTTATTTAAATAAAGAAAAATTGACTACTCTCATATTACAGAAGAATATTATTAATTTTAGGTAGAAATAAAAATTATCAAGCGCAAAATAAAAAAAATTAAAATAATTCAAAACCAAACTAATTTTACAAAATTGCCATAAGGGCCTCTCGTTGGCAGCATATATACATGCCAAATATATTCAATTAAATTGCTTTTCTATTTTCTGTTCAATACTGTACGGGACTTTTATGACCGTCAGGTGCACTTTTTTTTTCTCTATTTCATAATTTAGGCTCCACTCACACTACAGGGAACTCTCAATATTTGATACAAAGGCAATGACGGTGTAAAAAGGGAAAAATCCACTTACATTTTTTTTTCCGTTTTCCGGCAGGGATCCACGAAAGCGCTTTCCTGGGCTGGGCTTTCAAGAGTTTTTGTCCCTTGTAGGGAGATTTCACTTTGCTTAAAACTATGCACCTTGCGCGATCATAAGGCCGGTTAAGGGGTCAATGCCCTTTCTAATTTAAGAAAAAAAACTGCTAAAACTTAATGTAACTAAAAATACCTTAAAATACCCAAGCCCATTAGAAGCTAAAGCCCCCCGCTATGCTCTCTGTTGCTGCGGGCTCGTCCTTCCTTAGCTTTTCGCCGCCTTATAAGAGACTTTTTATTTGTTGTTGGAATACGGAATGCTCATCCGGAGAAAATTAGCACGCGTTCCGAAAGGTCGAACTTTATGGTTAGGCCACTTAATACATTGACGACCGACACTTTTCTGGGGGGGTTTTTAGGTCTTTACACTTTTACCCACTTCACATAGTTGTTTTCTTAAGGCTACATATAAAGGGAAAACTATGGACTACGTGTCCCTATCCTGCCTGGCCTTAGATCTTGACGAACCCCACGTTTGGGGATGGATAAAACCGCCGCCGACCGCCGTCTGCCGTCCGCCGACCGCCGAGTTGATAACCGCGTTTTCTACTGAAGTGGCGTTCTCCTCGGTCCTCCTCTGCACTGTACAGTGCTTGTCGACCCACAGTCGCAGCCGATGCTATCCAAAAAAAAATTAACCCATCCATATAAGCGCAACAGGGCAATGGATTAGCGCCACTTACCCTTCGTGATATAATCCCTGATTTTTCAGGGAGAATAAACTTTCTTTACTACCGAGAATAAACTCGGCCAACACTAGGACGGTTCTCTTCCAAAAATATAGTACGGTTCTCAACAATCAAATATCACAAATTTTCAAATTTAAATATGACTTCACAGCTCCAGGTTTCAAATGGGAAAGAATTATTGTTCGACTGGCAGCCATTAGCCTAGACCTTTCGCCTATCCCTTTTTAATCGCTCCTTGGCACTTTCTAATTTCCTTTCGCTGTTAAGTGCCTGAAAGCGACTGTTAGCTGACCTAACAGTGACCGCTAGCAACCCTAACAGAGACCGCTACCGAAACAGCCTATCCTAACAGAGCAGCTACATTAAAAATTCCCCCCCGCCAAAATCAGACTTGGGGGCTTAACTTGGCGTTGTAACCCGCCTGGAAGTTACTTTGCTTAAAATTACGCCGATATACTTCTTTCCCAATCTGATAGGATACCTTCCTTGTCCTAAGGTTGTAATGCCGTTGATTCCTCTCAAATTGTTTCCCCAATATTTCGGATGCTCTCTTTCTCACTACCTCAAGTGAGTTCTCTCGGTTAAAAGTAGCTGCTTTATCCTCCAGCATAGACAAATTCCTCAATAATGAGTAGGTTGCGCCAGAAGTCATCATCTGCTGCCCAAAAACCATATAATATGGTGTAGATCCCAGACCGGAATGGGTTGCTGACCTCAACGCACAGCATATTCTACTCAGATTTTCATCCCAGTCCTTTTGGTCACTGCGAATATAAGCACGAATGCCAGCAATCACCGAGCGATTTACCCGCTCCGAAGCATTAGCCTGAGGAGCGTGCACTGCCGTCAAAACTTGTTTAATGCGATGACTCCTTAGCATCCCTTGAAATTTTTCTGATCTGAACTGTGAGCCGTTGTCGGACACAATGCTCTCTGGGAAACCAAAGGTGTGAAAAAGATCCTCCATAAAGTACTTAAGAACCACGTCCGCTGTAAGTTTCTTGACTGCTTTGAGCAAAACAAACTTGGAATAGTGATCTAGCACTATGAAAATTCCAATATTCCCGCTACGCGACCTAGGATAAGGACCTAAAAAGTCAATATAGAGCCGCTGAAAAAACCTCTGCGTCTCGACTGCCTTTCCTATATGTGGCCTTAACGGAGTGTTCGGAGCCTTAGACATCCTACAACTTTCACATGCTGAAATATAATCCTTCACGTCGTTCACCATTCCTGGCCAAAAGTAATACCGACGAATCCTCTCAAGGGTTTTGTGAATCCCGCCGTGAGACGCTAATGGATGGTCATGCGATTTCTTTAATACCTCCGGGATCATAGTCTTCGGTATCCACAATTTCCATGCGTAAGCATCATTGAGGAGTTCCCCTTTAGAATTTTCGGAGCGTCGATAAACTAGTGAATCCACGATTTTCAGATCTAGAAGTTTATCTAAATTATTCTTAATCCCCTCCATCAACTGTACGTAATCCGCGGACTTAAAATGTTTTGAGTCGATGTCCACCAGCAATCCGTGATTGAAGTCTACTGCCGCTATCTGTTCATGTTCCACTCTCGAAAAAACATCGGGAACAACATTTAATTTCCCCTTTCGATGCTCGATTGCGAACCGAAACCCTTGCAGTTTTAAAGCCCACCTTGCCAATCTTGTGTTTAAATCGTTCTGCGTGATGACTGTAAATTCTAGACCCTCTACATAAGCCCGGAATTTTTTTATGCTTACTAACGCAGGCAGGCATTCCTGCTCTGTAACCGTATAGTTTCTCTGTGCTTTATTTAATTTTTTTGACACAAAGTCTATAGGTAATTCACCTCCAGTCTCAGATTTCTGCACGAGGACCCCTCCCACACCAGTTTTACTCGCGTCACAATGTATGAAAAAGGGTTTCTCGAAGTCTGGGGTTTGCAATACTGGAGCACTTCCTAGCCTAGCCTTTAACCTTTCGAAAGCCTCTTTCCCCTCCGGAGTCATTACAAATTTACGTTTGTTCTGTAAAAGGTAGGTCAATGGAGCAGAAATTGACGCAAAATTTCCTATAAAGTTTCGATACCATCCCGCTAATCCTAAAAAAACTTCTTAAGGATTTAATTGAGGTTGGCAGCGGAAAATCTGTAATCGCCGAGATTTTCTCTGGATCCGTTCGAATACCTCCATCTCCTATTATATTCCCCAAGTACTTTACAGTGCGTCTACAAAACTTGCTCTTCTCCACATTCAAGGTTAAATTTGCTTCTTGGATCCGTTTGGCCACCGTCTCTAAAACTTCCAAATGTTTCTCGAATGTATCCGAAATCACCAGTAAATCGTCCAGATACACAAACACTTCGTTTCTAAGCGATGCAGGTATTACCTTGTCCATTAACCTCGTCATGGTCTGTGGAGCAGTACAGAGGCCAAAACGCATAACCTTATAATGGTATAGAGGACGCCCTGATATCGTAAATGCCGTTTTCGCTCTCGACAGAGGATCCAACGGGATTTGCCAAAATGCGTCTTTCAGGTCAAGGCTACTTATGAACCTTGCCTTCGGTAGACGACTAAGTATACCATCGATCTGGGGAAGCGGGTATGCATCCTTCTCTGTTACCGCATTGACCTTTCTGCTATCGAGACACACCCTTACTTTGCCTGGCTTTTGGACCAGTACAACTGGCGAGGACCATGGACTGTCGGACTCTTCAATAATACCAAGTTTCAGCATTCTATCTACCTCAGCATAAAGCAATTTCCCAATGGCCGGAGATACCGGGAAATGTCTTTGCTTAATTGGCTTTGCCCTTCCCGTATCTATCGTGTGCGACAGAAGTGAGGTTTTCCCTAAACCTTTGGACGCGAACGAAGGAAATTTCCCAATCACACTATTTAGCTGCGCCCTTTGCAACTCAGTGATACTATTATGCTCGGGGTTAGGTGCTATCTCTCCTATTGCTAATGGACTTGGTAGAAGATCGAATTGCTTCCAGAAATCGATTCCCAAGTAAAGATCTTGCTTCAGCGATGGAATAACATACAATTCAATTCTCTTCTCTTCTCCTTTATTTGCTATCATAGTATTAACCTACCTTAAATAGTTTGGTTGTTTCCATGTGCCGTACAGGCGTTAGAAAACACTCTTTTGAGTGGCTTATTGCTACAAATATATTCCTTAGCTAGGTCTCCGCCTATGCATCTCATGGCCGCACCAGTGTCTAACAACCCTTCAACTTTTCTCCCCAGAAGATTCACTACTGCATATGGTCGATTATCTTGACTATTTTTTCTAATTGTTCCTATCATCTTAGTGGATTTCCAAAAGTCTCTTATTCGCTTACTACTGCGCGATAATTTTCGCGACTTCTCCGCTTTATAGGGTAAACCATAATTTTTAAGAACCTCCAGTTTTCTATGCCAGTATACTGTAGGATCCTCATCTTCAGAAATAGGTTGCTCGCTAACCGACTGCTGTTGATCTACAACTAATTTCTTTGAGCTGCTGGATTTTGTGGAACACTGATCGCCTGGCGTGTGGCAGAAGTGTTCCGTGCGCCGTTTTTTAATCATTTGCTAGACGAGGGCTTGTACATGTTGGGAGTCCCACACCCGTAACAGAACACCTTCCGTTTAGCAGCGCAATCTTGATACCGGTGGCCCTCTTTACGACAGTTCCAACAAATTAGGGATACCGCTGCTATCTCTCCTGCTAACTCTTCTTCCTCAAACTCAGATGCATCGTCCATCTCCTCCTCCACAACTAACTCTGCCACTTGCCTTTTAAATGGCACCATCTTCTAAAAAGCACTCCCGTTTTCGGCAAATATACCGCAGGTGGACGCCAGTGAAATATTTAATATTTCATGTTGGATTTCTGGCCTTAGATTTTGACGGACAATCTCAATAAGTGTTTTGTCGGACATGGGCTGATCTAATCGGTCCACAAGCTTCAAAATAGCATCGTGATATGTCTCAAAGGATTCTTTCTCTCTCTGCTTCCTATCTCTTATCATTTGGAGGATGACAACATCCGTTTTTGAGTCCCTGAACTGCTTCCTTAGGGCCGAACATAACTCTTGCCAGCGTACAACTCCCACAGCTTTATGATGCCGCCAAAAGAAATCTGCCGCTTTGCCTTCAAACAAGGTATTTGCATTGCTGCACAAGAGAGAAAAATTACCCTCAAGTGTCTGGTGGGTTAGGGCTTCTACTCTGTAGATAAAGTTGTCCACCCCCAAAGTATCACCAATACCAGAAAACCGTAGTTTCCAGTTGTTCATTATGTGGCCTACTTTGTCGGGCCTCTGAGCCAGATCGGATACATTTGACCTATTCGACAATGATCGTGCCGTTGATGGTTGTATAGCTTCCTCTGCAGGCATGGCAATACCTAAAAGTTGTTCCAAGGGAGCGTTCCGCCCATTCTCGTTCGCTTGTTGAGAATTTACCTGCTGCTCTCGTCCTAAATGAGCTTCAATGTTAGTCTGAATCAGACTTGCCATCTTCTTTCTTAACTGGGTTAATAGCTCGTTTTGCATTGCTTTAACAGCAGCTGCTATCTCAGTACTTGATGTACTCATTTCCGCTGTTAATTGCTCCTGCCTGGTTCCTGGACGATCGTCCGAAATATTTGCTAAATTTGCCTCACTGTTTGATCGCGAGAGCGATACATACAAAGCTTGTTGCCGGGTTTTAACAGCCAAATTGGTTGGTTGAGAAATTTTCTGTGGAATGCACTCTCTTTTAAAGACTGGGCAATTTGTTGTTACCATAAACTGGGTCTTAATACATGCTCTATGAAATTCATGACCACACCTCGTGGTGTATTTATCGTCTGGTTCAATGAAGCTACTGCAAAGGCTGCAAGTACTCGCCGGAGGAGCTACCTCTCTTACAGGACTCCTATCTAATCCCATGAAACTTACAATATACCGATAATATGATTAAAATTATTATTTATAAAATTATTAGTAGAAATAAGTACTTTTGAAATAATATATATAAATTCGAGAAAAATATCCTTAATTATAAATATCTATTAAATGGTTTAGTTTAAGTATTATTAGTTTAATAAAATTTTGTTTTCTAATGATTATCAAACGATTCATAAATAAAATTGATCTTCCGACTAAGCTATCATCCGACTAAGGTGGTAACCTATCCCATTAACCTTGTATTTCCGATTGATACCGAGTTAGCATGTAGAAAAATAAGAATAGAGAGAAAAAGGTTCTAGAACCCTTACTAGTGGATAGGAGGCAGTCATCTGACTAACTCAACCTATTTCCAACTAGCAAAACTGGTTCTTTTAACAGATTTGACTTTAAGAAAAACTAAACAAAATTAAATGTCTACAAAACCAAGTGGCTAGAAGGCGCTATTGTTAACTGCTCATTCTATTTCCAGCTCGCTTTTTATAGCCATTTAAAAGATGGGATACTAAAACCAATAGAAAAATGAAAAGCATGTTAGACGTGGTCAGTGGTCAGCTACCTATAGCCAATTCCACTGCATTCCTATGCATCTAATCAAGCTATCCCTTTTCCCTTGAAATTAACACTTCCATTAACACTTAACATTAACTAAAACTTCCCTCTCCTTCTCTTAAGCGAACGGTCGTGTTTTTTTGTGCGCACTGCGTTTTATTATAAATATTGGTAAACCGGTGTTTACATACTTGTGAATTAAATCTTGTGAATCTTAACTATCTTAAAGCCTAAACCGTATCGCTTCGCGAGTGCTGTGGTATATTTGGAGTCGAATTAATAAATTGAATAATCTCAATTCCAAGCATAGCTCAGCTCTGCTTCTTCCCCGGCTTATCTATATTTCTGCATTTCTCTTTTGCACTATTCAAAGCTCCCGCTTTGGCTTCCTATTAGCCACAGTGGTTCAAGGTATTGTGTTTTTTAACTTTTTAAATATTAATTTTTGTTTTATTAAATAAAAAAAAATAAGTAAAAAATAAAATGGAATTTAAACTTGTCTGTGCCATTAAGTCTTGTAACAAGACAATTTCCTCATCCCAGCCATCCATTGCTGGGTAAGAAAGAAATACCAAACATCCCAGGTGGCCTGCTTCCCTCAATCAATTTTGGAACCCCATTTCCGTAATAAAGAAAAAAATAAAAATTAAAAAAAAATAAAAAATTAAAAAGAGAAAAAAGGGGTTTCATGAGACAGACCAAAAATGGATTTAAAGAGCTGATTACTGGTTTTCGTAAAATCAATGACCAGCTCTTTGAGCTGGACACTCAGTTTAGTGGCCTTCAGCGGTTAATCAGCCGCTTATATCTCTGGCCACCCCAAGAGCTGGAACTGAGAAAAATTCGTCCGAATTTCTCAGGGATAATGAGCAATTGTCCGATTATGTCCGCCATGGCATCCCTTCAAGTGATGCCACAGGTCCTAGGAAACGAAACCCCCATTAGAGTCACCCAAAAGGGTATTCCACAGTCCGGACCACCGGCACCGACTGATGCTGCAGTTCTCGTACCTGCGACACCAAAACCCTTACAGGTGATTCCTCCATCGAAACATATATTTGTTTCGCGGCTCGCCCCTGATACTTCAGAGATTGATATCTCGGCTTATATCAAAGCCAAAACAAAAGCCGATATAAAGGTGGAGGACATACAAAAATTTAAATATAATTATACAAGGCGCACGTCTTCTTTCAAGATTCGTGTGCCCGCGCTGATGTTCAAGACGATTTGTTCTCCCAGTTTTTGGCCAGAGAATCTTTTCGTCCAAGAACATCAGCCTAGTTCCGTTAAGAAAAAGTTCAAAAACCAGTGGGAGTGAGACTTCCCAATATCGGAACCACTGACCAACCCTCCACCTCTTCTTTGGCTACTAACCCAAAAAACTAGTTTCCTCACTAACTCTTACCTATCAGAATACTAGGGGCTACGTAGCAAACTCCCCAAGCTATATTCTGATAGTTCTTTCTTTGCATCCCATATAATAGCATTTACAGAAACCTGGTTAAATCCGGAGATCTTTAGCTCCGAAGTTTTTCCAAGTAAGTACACCACTTTTAGACGGGATCGATCTCAGCGAAGAGGAGGTGGAGTCCTCATTTCGGTAGACTCTACTCTTGCTTCTGAAGAGGTGAAATCCCATGAGTTTGGTGACATAGAGTTTATTTGCGTTAAAATCACTATGTCCGTTAAAGCTTTATACATTACATGTTCATATATACCTCCTATGTCTGAACCGCCTACATATTGGCAGCATTTGTCCGCCATTCGATATGTCTCTAATCTTATGACGGATCGTGACCAACTCGTAGCGGTGGGCGACTTCAATATCCCAGAATTAAAGTGGTCCAACGTTGACAACTCACCATCTTTGTCACTTATAACTTACCATGACTTCACCGCGGGCATGTTTGACATGTCCCTAGGTCAGATCAATCATGTTAGAAATTCGCTAGGTCGGCTTTTAGACTTATGCTTTGTATCTGATCCTGATGGTACTGCTCTCTCCAGAGCTTTTCCCTTTCAACCCCAGAGGATCCATATCACCCCACGCTGGAGGTCTCAATCGAAACCACTCCTGGTATCGATCAGATGTCTCCGAGCGTGGTAAATAAGATTCGCTGTTTCCGTAAAGCTGATTTTCAGAAACTTAATTGCCCTATCGAGACTTTTGACTGGTCTGATATTCTGGCGTGCGCTGATCTTAATGTCACTTTAGAAAAATTTTATTTTACTTTAAATAAATTTTTTGACTCATGTGTGCCTTGGAAATATCCGTCCGCTTCAACAAATCCTCCTTGGTTTACAAGGTGCCTTACTAACTTAAAAAATAAAAAAATAAGCTTTTACTCAAAAATAAAAAAAACCTGCAGTAGTGTTGATTTCTCAAGATACCTACTAGCTCGGTCGAATTTTACCGTGCATAACGCTGAATTTTATAGGAATTATATTGACCGCTGCCGGATACAATTTACTCAGGATCCAAAGGATCTCCTAAATTGACTGATCAGCCTTACGCATATAACATTCAAGCATCAAATCTTATTTTCTGTCCGTTTTTTTCTGAGAACAACTTATTATCTGGTCTTTTAAGGGTAAAACCCATTTATTCGCCAGGCCCCGACGGAGTACCAGGCTGTGTGCTAAAATACTGCGTCAGGGCTCTGTGCAAACCTCTTCTAAGACTTTTCAACTTATCTTTGGAAACCTCGATTTTTCCCCTTAAGTGGAAGGAATCATTTATAATTCCCCTACATAAAAAAGGGAAAAAGTCCGAGGCTGCCAACTACAGAGGCATCTCTAAGTTGTCGGCAATTCCAAAGTTATTTGAAAAATTAATTACCCCTCATTTGCAACACCTTTGCTCTTCGATTATCACTCCTTGTCAGCATGGCTTTATTAAGCGTCGCTCCACCACCACAAACTTATTGGAGTTGACATCCTTTGTCATAGATGGCTTTTGTAAGGGATATCAAACCGATGTAATTTACACAGACTTCAGCAAAGCATTTGATTCAGTTAATCACTCACTCTTGTTGAGTAAACTGAATATGCTGGGTTTTCCTATAGACCTTTTATCGTGGATCTCCAGCTATTTGAATGGAAAGACACAAAGAGTCTTATTTAAAAACATACAGTCCCGTCTGGTCCGTGCTACATCCGGCGTCCCTCAAGGAAGTCATCTTGGCCCGTTATTATTTACGCTTTTTATAAACGACTTGCCCCCTGCTTTAACGAACTCTCTAGTTCTCATGTATGCAGATGATGTAAAGCTTTGTCTTCACTACAAATCCATCTCTGCCCAATGCAGTCTTCAGTCTGACCTTGATAACTTTCAAAAATGGTGCTTAGCTAATGATCTAATACTTAATGGATCTAAATGCAAACATATGTCTTTTTATCGTTCTTGCCCTCTGCAAGGTACTTATTCTATTAATGGGATTGCCTCAGAAAAATTGACCCAGGTTAATGATCTCGGCATCCTATTAGACATCAAACTTAAATTTGCCGACCATATTTCCTTAATGGTTAATAAGGCTAAAGGAGTCCTTGGTTTTATCAAAAGGCGGTCAAAAGAATTTAATGACCCCTATATAACTAAAAAACTATTCATTTCTTTGGTCCGTCCTATACTGGAGTACGGTTCATGTGTCTGGAGTCCCCAATATGGAGTACATCAGGACCGCATAGAATCCGTACAAAAGAATTTCCTAACTTTTTCACTTAGAGGTCTAAACTGGGAAGCAAATCTTCACCTTCCATCTTATAATAGTAGACTCTTACTCATAAACTTACCTAGCTTAACAAATCGTAGGACAATGCTCGGTGTAGTCTTTCTGCATAACCTTATTAACGGGGATGTAGATAGCCAGCATTTACTAACACGCTTAAAATTTAACATTCCTAATAGAAGGACTCAAAACTTTAGTCCTCTGTTCTTTAGCCGTTGTAGTTCGACATATGCACTGCATGACCCTTTTAGGGTATTATGTTCGAACTACAATGGTCTCTACGCTATAACATCTCTTTCCTGTCCCTCAAACTTAAAATATAGAATTTTAAATTTCCTTACTAACACCTCCTAGCTTAATAATAAAAAAATAGCTTAATATATTCTAACAAATCGTTTATTGAGCGCCCCTCGGTCGTCTGGGCCTCTAAGCTTTATGATGAATACAGGAATGCTAGCTGATGCTCTTATTGATGCACAAGCCATTTCCAAATTCTGAAAGACCGGTAAACAAAAAAAAAAAAAAAAAAAAATTTATTATATTAAGGTCCGGGGGACATACTCCCCTGGGAAGATTAGCTTCTAACCGCCTCTTGAAGGGGCAGCAAGCACAATTTGTTGACTGCCCACCTTGTAGTTCCGGATGCCGTTATCAGCATGCTAGATATTTGAGCACCACTTCCGCAGCCGAACCTCGCCTCTTGACAGGAGCGTTGAGACTTACTCTAGCATGCTCAAACCCTCTCCCTTATAATAACCATCAGTAATGAGTTTCTCGCCTTTTTCTTGAAAATCATCACCCTTTTTCTCAGCCAACTATCGCTCGCACAGATGAGGAAAAACCTGAAAGACGGCTTCGTTCCATAAGCATCGTTAGTTTAATCTTATAGTTTAAGGTAAGATGATCAGCGTGATAGTCCAACTTGTCCATAGTTAATGCATTTTTATAAACCCCCATCACGTAGACTGATTACCCATAGAGTTCCTTCTTTGACCCCCAATGAATCTACAGGCATTAGACCGAGTATAAAGTCTAGAGCATCAGTTGGTGTCGTACGAAGACTACCTGTTATGCAAACCTCCGCTATCCTTTGCGTTTTCCCAAATCTTTCCCTAGATATGGAGTTTGTTAGGGCAGGCTCTGGGACGCAGTAGCTTCTTTTGCTGCAGCGTTAATGCAGAGGCTCAGGAGCATCGAGCAGCAAAGGCGGTAGGGTGGAAAGTTGGGGCCTGTGGCGGGCGAAGCAATGCCTAGCGGTCGTCCCGCCCGTTCTCAAGCCCCCACTATCTATCATCCATGAACAACAACCAGCCACCTTACTATATTTGCAGACATACCTCATTTAAGCCCAATGGCCTTGCAGAAAGTATAGAGCGCCATAGACGCCTTGTTTGCTCCATCCATAGTATTAGCTTCCAGTCAAGTTTCCTGTCTAGCGTAATTCCTCGGTACTTGGCGTTACCACTAATGGTAAGCGTTTATCTTGATAGCTTTGGAAGCCGTAAACTTGGAGGTTTGTACTTCGTAGTGAAAAGTTGAGAGAACCATGTGGTCGCATAGAGTCTGGAAATTTTCTAGTGAAGGAAACTGCAACATCTTCCGCACAAGCAATAACCTTGTATCCACCACCCTCTAAGGATCGCAGTAGGTTGTTAACCGCCATGTTTCAGAGAAGGGGGGAGAGTACACCTTCTTGCGAAGTGCCTCTCATCACGAATCTCTGAATAAACTTTCCTCTTAGTTCAGCCTTCAGAATCCTGTTTACCAGGATCTGCCTTATTAGGTGCATGGATTAATTTTTTACCCCTAGTCTTGTCATCGCATTGGTTATTGAACATGGCCGGATGTTGTTGAACGCACGTCTAGAAAATCAATAAGCGTATATTCCTTGTCAATAAGTGTCTTTTCGGAGAACGAAGTGATCCCGTGGAGAGCCGTCTCCGTGGATCGGCCCTCTCCACTTTGGTTTTTTTTGTGTGCTTACTGGAGATTAAAACTGGAGGGTTGGCCGATTGCGATTAGCCAGCATCTGCCAGCCGCCCTCACGTGGAGATTATAATCGCACTACCAGCGGTGTAGACAATTACGGCACGCAATGGTCCCCTTGTTGTATCCGTTAGCTGACGGCAAATAAAGAAACAGTTCATTTTAAGGCCTAAATACAGCTTTCGGTATATATGTGTGAGGAATGATTAAAAAACAAGAAAGGACAGCTGACTTCGGGTGGAGCCGAAGTTTATATACCCTTGCAGATTAAACCGAATATAGGTTGGACTAACTGACCAAAAATAGAATCTGTACTAAGTTCCAACTTTCTATCTTCAAAAACACGAAATTTGGCTAATTCAAAAACGCTAAAATTGCGTAATTTCCAATTGTTCAGTTATATAGCAGCTATAGGATATAGTCGGCCGATCCTTATGAAATTATTATTATAATAATTATTATTTTGCCAAAAATAGCTTTCGTACAAAATCTGAACTCTGTAACTCTAAAAACACCAAAGTTATACCATTTCCGATCAATCAGTTATATGGCAGCTATAGGATATAGTCGGCCGATCCCGGCCGTTTCGACTTATATACTGCGTGCAAAGGAAAGAAGGCTGTGTGCAAAGACGATAGCTTTAAAACTGAGAGACTAGTTTGCGTAGAAACAGACATACGGACAGACGGACATGCTCATATCAACTCAGGGGGTGATCCTGATCAAGAATATATATACTTTATAGGATCGGAGATGTCTCCTTCACTGCGTTGCACACTTTTGGACAAAATTACAATACCCTATGCAAGCGTATAAAAAGAGCAAAATTTTGTAACAAGGTCAGTTGTAACGGTGACATATTTTTTGCCACTCAAGACTTCAGTTATATCGATATAAACTGTGCGCCACTTCAAGTTTTGTCAAATGTCAATTTTATTCGCTTTTCCGGTACTTTATTATGACCATTATTGTTATTAGATACTGGATATCGAGATAGACAATCTACAAGCTCCATTCGCTCACCCTTTCTGTCAAAGTCAAACGATTGCAAAAATGCACACCATCTTTTTAACCTCGGCGTTAAGTCCAACTTTGTACGAGTAGCTTTTAAGTAAGTGCAGTCGGTATACACAAAGAATTTGCGTCCCTGCAAGTAGTGGCGGATATATTTGATACCATTGACTACCGCTAGCGTTTTTAAGTCGTAAAATTGATACTAAGTTTCATCAGAAGGGGTTTGTTGTCAATTTTATGCAATAATATAGCACCATATCCAATTGAACTTGCATGTGCGTGCAAGTATATATCGAGCTTAGCCCCAACACTGGGGCCTGCGCTAAAACGGTTATCATTTTACGTAGAATTTTTTCTTGATGCTGTCGCCAGAAAAATCTACTTTGACACCAGTCCTATGAATTGTAGTAATTGTGTGACCCAATTCGTGTGACCCAATTTGTGTGATAAAATTGTGTGATTGTGGTGACGGTAAATCTAACTATGATTTTACTTTACGTGCGTTCGGCCTAACTTCGTTAATTATCTTAAAACTATGGTTCTCTATGCGAATTTTAAGAACATAACATTTAGTTTCGTTGAATGAAAATCCCGCCTTACTCAATGTTTCTAGTGACCAGATAACTTCCTTGGATAACGTTGTCAGCAAAGATGAGTTCCACAGTGGTTTACTAAGATGAGGGTTCAGCTCCAGCAATGTCAGAGTTGAACTGTGGTAGAGTAATGTTAGACTCTTTTACTTTAAAACGCGACGGCCTTGGAGCCTTCTTTAAATTTTTTTCCTTTGATTTACGATTTGAACTTCCAACGCTGACAAATTAAAATAAGTAACACGATCAGTAGGCAAAGCAGATCTCACTTCTGAAGTCAGATGCGGCCCTAAATTATCCATATTGCTCTCACTGCAAGTTCAACTTTGTACGAGTACAAGTTGTAGGTATAGTGAAACTGTGAAAATGAAGGCTGCTGACGAAAAGAAAACTTCAGATGTGGATTTGGATTCTGTGGTGTGTGGCGAGATCGTGCTGTTGACACTCTTAGGTTGATCCGACTTTTTAACTCCTTGTATACGGGACAGCTTCTATAGTTTGCTGTGTGGTCTCCTCCGCAGTTACTAAACGTTCTGATTTTTAGTTAACACTTAGCAGAGGTTCTCTGCAGGAGAAAAGATTTGAACACGTACATTTGGACATTGTCGTTATGCCACGATTGTCAGATTTTTGAGGTGGCTTGCAGCTGTTCCATTTAAGTGTCAGACCTCACTGACGTTTTGAGAAAATTGGATTACTCGTTTCCGCTGCTCCAAAACAGATGTAGTTTCGTGGCAAAATACGCGAATGCATTATCCGACTCATCAGCCCTAGTTATTCCTTTGCTATATCGTTGGCTCACCTTGCCAGCTTTTTTTGACAGTTTGACAGAATTGGCCGAAAAATCTTTATAAAGTCTCCCCACACGCCAAGACAGGTGTCAGGGTCAAGTGTCAAGGGGTGTTTAATTGTTAATCAAGGGAAGTATTCGATTGGTCAGTTTGGGGGGATGGGGGAAAAAGGGAAAACAGAAGAAAACAGAACAGGGATAATACGTATTTTTTTAAACTCCGTATCAAGCCGGAACACCCCGATTTAAATAAATGAAGGTAGAAAACGTTTAGTTCTTTATTGTATTTGCAGTAAAAAGCCCGTAAAAGCTTTTTCAAAGCTTAACTCTTAAGTAAAGTCAAGCTCTTAAGTAAAGTAAAGACAGCCCGATCAAGAAATAAAGAAAAGAAAAGTACTACTTAGTGTTACCAGTTTCTACTTTGGGGAAAAATCCGTACATTCACAAGTAAAACACCAACTCAAAGTTAACACTCTTAGTTTATATTACACTGGTAGTTAACACTAGCAGGTGATTGCGATTGAGCTTAGAAGCACCTTCAGATAAATTTCTTCCTTGATACTTCCAACATTGTTAAGTATTTAGACTCTGTGCTGATGCATCCACGGTCGGCTGCTTGCGCCGTACGCCGTACAGCTTTTCGCATGTTTGTTTGAATAGAATGCCTAGATTCTGGGGTTCGGTTAAATACTAAGGGCTCATTTATTTGCCATCCAGTGCTCGCCATTGTATTTCGTTTTTTTTTTTCTTTTTTTGTTTTTCTTTTTATTATAGCTTTGCTTTTATAGCTTTTATTGAATCTACTCTTAATTTTGAGACTAACAATAAGTTTTCGAATCTTAACATTACGATCACTTCTTTGACTGGTAGAATGTTTAAGTCGCGGTGTATGATTTAGTTGCCAATGTACAACGGTGCCCCGGTGATTGTTCTCAAGATCTTCGACTGAACTATGTTAATGTTGCTATTGCTGGCGTTCCCCCATAACTGGGAGCCGTACATCCATATAGGTTTTAGTACCGAGTTGTACAGCAGGACTTTATATTCAAGGCTAAGAGGTGACCCAGCGTTGATAAGCCAATTGATAAGCCAGTGTGTTCTTTTGGCTTCAATGGCTTTTGTCGAGAGTCTTTGTCATTTGCTTGTGGGAGTAAAGTGTTGTTTAATGTAATCGGCGGGCAGTTTGGCCTGTTCATAGTGAACGTAACGTGCTTGCATTTTAGTTCGTTCACTTTAATTCGCCAATCTCACAGCCATTTTTCCACATCGACCATATGAAGAGCTAGCTGCGCAGTTGCTTGAATAGGGCATTTCGAGCGGCTAAGAATAGCCGTGTTATCAGCAAATGTGAATGTTGTTAGACGTGAGGTTGTCGGGATGTCTGCTGTGTAGAGGACATATAATATTGGCCCTAGCACGCTACCTTGAGGAACTCCAGCTCCAACAGTGTAATCATCAGATATAGCAGTGTTGCATCTCACAACAAATTTTCTTTCGTAAAGGTAAGACTCTAAAATCTTGTGGGTGCTGTAGGGGAGCATTGTCTTGATCTTGTACATTAGACCTTCTAGCCAGACTCTATCGAATGCTTGTTTTTTGAACGCGTTCCGAATTTCTGATGTTATCCGGTTGACCTGCTCAATTGTTCCATGCTTTTCACGAAATTGGTGTGACGGGATTCCTTCCTGGATTCTCAGGTATGTGTTTATTGGCACATGTGTGTGTCACACGAAATTGGTGTGACGGGATTCCTTCCTGGATTCTCAGGTATGTGTTTATCCGAGTCATTAGGCATTTTTCAAAGAGTTTATATAGGTAAGAGAGTAGGCTTATAGGTCTATACGACGTCGGGATAGTGTGGTCTTTCGCCGGCTTTGCTATCATTATTATAATTGACTTTTTTCATCTCACTTGAAAGTGGCCAAGTTTTGCGATGGCGCAGTATGGGAGCTCGAGAATCATTATGGGAGTTATGAGGTCGCAGCCCGGGGATTTATTCGGATTCAGTTGTCTTTTGATGATGTTAACGATTTCGTTTGGCCGAAACTCAATTGGCTCATTTTGAGGCTGGGGCTCATATGATAGAGTCGGCAAAGTAAACGCATTGGTGGCAGGATTTGGTTGGAAGACATTTTTAAGGTGTTTGGCAAACGTGCTGGCTCTGTCTGCGTCGCTGCGCGCCCACCCGCCTGTGGAATTTCTAATAGGCATCACGGTTTCTTTAGGTGAGCTCAGAGTTGGGTGAGCTCTCCGTAGAGTGAATCGGGCATTTTGAGCGGCTAAGAATAGCTGTGTCATCGGCAAACGTGGATGTTGTTAGACGTGTGCTTGTCGGTATATCTGCTGTTTAGAGGACATATAATATTGGCCCTAGCACGCTGCCTTGAGGAACTCCAGCTCCAACAGTGTAATCATCGGATATAGCGGTGTTGCACCTCACGACAAATTTTCTGTCGTGAAGGTAAGACTCCAAAATTTTGTGGGTGCTGTAGGGGAGCATTGTCTTGATCTTGTACATTAGACCTTCCAGCCAGACTCTATCGAATGCTTGAGAGACATCTAAAAATATGGCAGTACAGTACTCTCGTTTTTCAAACGCGTTCCGAATTTCGGATGTTATCCGGTTGACCTGCTCAATTGTTCCATGCTTTTCACGAAACCCAAATTGGTGTGACGGGATTCCTTCCTGGATTCTCAGGTATGTGTTTATTGGTATTGGAAGAGTGGTATTGGAAGCAATTTTCTCTCGAAGCTGGGCAATACACCTCGAATAGACGGAGTAACAGTAGCTGTACTTCGATTCCAGCACTGTCGAGATGGCCGCATTGTCGTCGGACTCGGCTAGCAAATCGGAGCAGCTCTCATAGCTTTTCTCCACCTTCTCCCACAGTGCCCGAATTTGGTCCCGATGGACTTCGCACATGTATTGGGAGCCCACGTCCGTTTCTCTGGCGCCCGGAGTATTTATGTTGGCCTCAAATTGGCTAACTCGATCTGTTGTGGCGATGAACTTCTTCAGCGCCACGTCGACCGCACTTTGAGCCATTTTTGCAACGGAACGAGTCTGCCTCTGTGAAGGACCGGGGATTGTACTGACGGATTCGTCACTCTTTGCCCTTGAAATGGCACTGTACGCCTTAGGCTTTAAAAGACGCGTCCGCGGAGAAGCGGATTGAGATTTGTTCAAACGGATGGTTGGGATCGGACGTGGCTTTTGGTCGTCTCCCGTGGGCATTCTCAGACACCAATTCGCTGGTCAGTGCTTGTCGACTGACGTGCGCAATAGGTGGCTCGTTCACTAATGTGATGAGACCGGTGAGATCTCGGACGAAATGCGATTGCAAGGCCAAGTGGGAATTATTAGCGCCGATGTCGATAGGAACGTCGGAAGCGGCCCAATTCGGATGTGGGAGAAACTTCAGGAAGCCAAAAAAACCAGATGGGCCAAGGTTTGTCGAGATTCTAGGCGGATGTTGCCAGATGCGGAGTAGGAGCAACGTTAGGAAAAATGACGGAGCGGAAAATGTAAAAGGACCGGAAAATTCGTGCTCGTTCGGAAAAATAATTGATGACTGTCTATATATGTATATTTCGACCAGTATGGCTCGTACGTAAATATTTAATTCCTAACTATTTTCGAATTGGCGGAGCCGGAAAGGTGGACTTGACCTTGGCTTGAATTTAACACAGAGAGAAAATAAATAATTAATTTTTGCCTAATTGTCGGATTTAATTATTATGGAGACAGACGGGTGGGGTTGAAAATCTCAAGTTTTAATCAATTGTGGTTAATTATCCCGAAGCTGGAACGGTGGAATTGAAACCGCGGCTCGATTCTGACAGAATATCGACAAATAAATTATTTATTTATAATTTTTTGATAATTAAATTTTCGACGAGTGTCCGGAAAGGTGAATTAAAAAACCTGGCCCTTTGCTCGAACGGAAAATAAGAAGTTAAGAAATTTTAGTAGTTATAATAATAAATACATGAGTTTATAATTAATTGATTTTTTTTTTTTAATATATTTGTTTATATATTTCCTGAAATTGGAGGCAGAAAATATTTAGAAATATATGGGCATGCATGCAAGTAGGGCAAGGGCATGTAGGGCATATGATGGCACAGTGGAACGTCGATAAGTGGACTGTATAAGTTAATTTTTATCGGTTATATATTTCCTGAAATTTGAGTCAGTAAATATTTGGAAATATATGGACATGCATGCAGGTACGGATATATGTAAGGGCATGTGGGCATATATTGGCACAGTGGAGCGTTGATAAGTGGACTGTATAAATGGAGGAACAGAGAAGTTATGTGGGGTAAAAAATGACACTGATTGGGGAAGAAAAGAAACAAATATTACGACAGCGGCGGACTGTTCGGTGAATTTGGAAATTTCCGGAACTAATTCACACCGGCTGGCTAATATTAATTATGCCTTCTTTTTGTCACCACACAATTTCACTGTTCACTTGCGAATTTTTCGCGGATTAATTGCACAAAAACAAAATATGTATGTGTGTATATGTATGTGGGTGCACGTATGCCTCGACCGTCGGCAAGCGAATGGGTAACGGAGAGGCCGAAAACGGCGAGGAATATGGGCAGCACACAAAACAGAGACGAATGGAAAAATTTGCAGAATTTGCAGACGAAGAGTACAAAATCTCAAACTGCCGTTGTGTCGGAAAACTCGGACTTGGAGTTGACACGGAGGGAAAAACAATCTTGCAGCAGTGTGAACGAAATTCAATGTTCGGATCACTGCTGAAGACCGGCAGAGAGACGGAGACGGAAAAAATGTACTTATCTTTTGGCGGAACAATGCCGAGAACTGCTGGTAGAATATATCGAAATATCCAAAATATCCAGGAGATCCGGCTCGAAGGACCAATGATTGTAGGGGGGCGCTGCTGCCGCCAAAGATTCCAGAAAAGTTGAAATTTTGAATTAAAAAGTCGGGGGCGTCTTTCGTTGAATTTAACGCGGTCAGCTTTATTGGGCTGCTTACATGAGATTAACTTAAAAACTAGTACAAAAAGAGATCGACGACAACCAACGAGCGAGAAGAGAGGGCACAGAGGGGCGAGTGTGGATGCGCTCTTTAGCGCGGGTGCGCTCTTCAGCGCGGATGCGCTCTTCAGGTGAGCGGCACAACGGCCCCTCACCTAAATATAGGTGTTGTCCCCCTGCTACAGGTGCCTAAAAATGGAGCACCACAATACGTGTAAAAGAGACCCCCGGTGCTTCTAGTGTGAAGACAAGGGCCGGAAGGATGTGAGGCATCAGACTGGAAGTAGAAGTTGCCCAATATCAGTTAAGGAGGTGGACAAGGCATGTCAAGATGGTTATGCTTCAGGTCAACCTGAAAGGCGGCACAAGATGTGTAAGACATAGCCCTTTTCAGCGAGCCGCATAGGGCTGGGTCAGACAATCGCTGAGCAGTCGACCTATCAGGAAAGGCAGCAATCAGGAGCTGCGGCGCAACCGTCGCAACAATGCTCTTAGTGCATAGTGCGGAGGAATACGTCAGGGGTCGGATAAGCGGTACATGGGTTCACAGTTGCTACCTGCCATCTACCCAACGGCTTCTTATGGCCAGCATCCATGAGGCGATAATGTGGTCAATCAGAAGCCCGCAAGAGTGCTCCAGGTGAAAAACTTCACCAAGGCAGCGCGCGACATCGACAATGTAACATCAAGCGGAGAGCAAGAAGGCTGATGCAGTGAGCGACAGCTTCGAGGAGCGGTACATAGCCTTCAAGGCACGTCGCTTAGCACTGAACCATGTTATCCGAAGTATTGAAGGGGCTGCGCACAGGAGGCCAATCTCTTTTGGACTGAGTCTGTCCAGAAAACCTTTGGGAGGTCATGCTGGAAAATCAGAGGCTCTGGGACGCTGTAGCATCCTTTGCTGCTGTGATTATGCAGAGGCTCAGGAGCATCGAGCAAGAGAGACGTTAGGGTGGAGAGTTCGTGGCGGGTGAAGCAATGCCTCAAGTCAAATCTTAAGTCCTAAACGAATCATTTTGCTACGCCTCCTTCCGCCCTCACAAGCGACATATTTCTGAAGCGCCAGTACAGGAAGGTTTTTCCGAAAAAGTTTTGATGCCAAATTATTTCTTAATCAAATTTTTATCCAAACAAGAAAGGAAAGGTAACTTCGGGCGGAGCCGAAGTTGATATACCCTTGCAGTTAAAACCGGATATATATCGCAAACATCGGATTAAATTGGACGATCCTTATGAGAATATCATAATATAACCAATTTATTACAATTAAAAATCTAAAACAAAGTACCAATCTTCCATCTTCAAAAATACCAAAGTTGGTATTTTTACCATATACCATTTCCGATCGTTCAGTTATATGGCAGCTATAAGATATATTCGGCCGATCGTTATGCAATTTGGTAGGTTGGATTAACTGACCAAAAATAGAATCTGTTCTTAGTTGCAGCTTTTTATCTTCAAAAACACAAAAGTTGGGTAATTTCCGATTGTTCAGTTATATGGCATATCCTTATGAAATTTGGCATGTTGTATTATTTTGCCAAAAATAGCATTCGTACCAAATCCGAATTCTCTAGCTTTAAAAACACCGAAGTAGTAGCATTTCCGATCAAACAGTTATATGGAAGCTATAAGATATAGTCGGCTGATCCTTATAAAATTTGGTAGGTCGTACTAATTAGCCAAAAATAGCATTCGTACAAAATCTGAACTCCGAGATTTCCGATCAATCAGTTATATGGCAGCTATAGGATATAGTCGGCCGATCCCGGCTGTTCCGACTTATATACTGCGTACAAAGGAAAGAAGGGTGTGTGCAAAGACGATAGCTTTAAAACTGAGAGACTAGTTTGCGTAGAAACAGACATACGGACAGACGGACATGCTCATATCAACTCATGAGGTGATCATGATCAAGAAAAGATATACTTTATAGGATCGGAGATGTCTCCTTCACTGCGTTGTACACTTTTGGACAAAATTATAATACCCTATGCAAGCGTATAAAAAGAGCAAAATTTTGTAACAAGGTCAGTTGTAACGATGACATATTTTTTGCCACTCAAGACTTCAGTTATATCGATATAAACTGTGCGCCACTTCAAGTTTTGTCAAATGTCAATTTTATTCGCTTTTCCGGTACTTTATTATGACCATTATTGTTATTAGATACTGGATTTCGAGATAGACAATCTACAAGCTCCATTCGCTCACCCTTCCTGTCAAAGTCAAACGATTGCAAAAATGCACACCATCTTTTTAACCTCGGCGTTAAGTCCAACTTTGTACGAGTAGCTTTTAAGTAAGTGCAGTCGGTATACACAAAGAATTTGCGTCCCTGCAAGTAGTGGCTGATATATTTGATACCATTGACTACCGCTAGCGTTTTTAAGTCGTAAAATTGATACTAAGTTTCATCAGAAGGGGTTTGTTGTCAATTTTATGCAATAATATAGCACCATATCCAATTGAACTTGCATGTGCGTGCAACTCTATTGCAACTCTATTTTACTTTAAAACGCGACGGCCTTGGAGCCTTCTTTAAATTTTTTTCCTTTGATTTACGATTTGAACTTCCAACGCTGACAAATTAAAATAAGTAACACGATCAGTAGGCAAAGCAGATCTCACTTCTGAAGTCAGATGCGGCCCTAAATTATCCATATTGCTCTCACTGCAAGTTCAACTTTGTACGAGTACAAGTTGTAGGTATAGTGAAACTGTGAAAATGAAGGCTGCTGACGAAAAGAAAACTTCAGATGTGGATTTGGATTATGTGGTGTGTGGCGAGATCGTGCTGTTGACACTCTTTGGTTGATCCGACTTTTTAACTCCTTCTATACGGGACAGCTTCTGTAGTTTGCTGTGTGGTCTCCTCCGCAGTTACTAAACGTTCTGATTTTTAGTTAACACTTAGCAGAGGTTCTCTGCAGGAGAAAAGATTTGAACACGTACATTTGGACATTGTCGTTATGCCACGATTGTCAGATTTTTGAGGTGGCTTGCAGCTGTTCCATTTAAGTGTCAGACCTCACTGACGTTTTGAGAAAATTGGATTACTCGTTTCCGCTGCTCCAAAACAGATGTAGTTTCGTGGCAAAATACGCGAATGCATTATCCGACTCATCAGCCCTAGTTATTCCTTTGCTATATCGTTGGCATTGTTCTACCAGCAAGATCCCAAGTAGTCAGAAAAATTTACCTATCATCAGATAGGAATTTATTCGGATAGTGAATTAATTCCAAACCCGGAAATTAAAGAAGGCATTTATGTTTCAAACACAGTGGCAACAACCAAAAATGCATTTGTCCATTTACTGAATATGACCCTATGACACTTTCGAACTACGACACAGTTCAAAACAATCCAGAAAATAGAGAAAAACTGTCTTATCTCAATTAGCTAAAATTTTCCACAACAATTCAAAAACGAATTGACTAATTTATGCACCCAGTTTAGTGACGTATTCGGACTCGAAGCCGAATCCATCACTACCAATAACTTCTACCAACAAAAGGTAAGATTGAAGGACGATGGACCAGTCTACATAAACAATTATAGAAACCCTCAAAGTAAATAAATGAGATACATGTATAAGTACAAAAATGAATTTTTTTTTTTTAACTTGATTTTATTTCTTGAATCTTTTCTTTCCGGGTCTACAAGTTAGATGGCCCTAAAAATCGATTGGTGGGTTGGGAGGTCGTTACGTTGCAGACGTGATCCGGTGGATGTTTTCGTTTTGAACATACCAAGGTGCCCCAGTGATAGTTCCCAAGATTTTTAATTGTGCGCGCTGTATGATGTCTATGTTACTGCTGCTCGCGTTCCCCCACAGCTGGGAGCCATACGTCCAGATTGACTTTATGACTGAATTGAAGAGTAGTAACTTGTAGTTCAGGCACAGTGGCTATCGTGAATTTATGATCCAGTAGAGGCTGCTGGCTTTCAGTTTTAGGTGTATAATCGCCTATCAAGGTGGACGCCAACGTATGTTGCTTCGTTAGCTTGAGGAATCTGCATACCGTTTAGTGAAAGCGGAGGTTTGTTTATAAAGAGTAAACGTTATATGTTTACACTATTGTTCGTTTATTTTAATGCGCCAGTCGGACAGCCACCTTTCCACTACTGTTAGATGATTATCCAGTTGGGTTGTTGCTTGGGTTGCGCATCTGGAGCGACTAAGGATAGCGGTATTGTCGGTATACAAAACATATAGACAGGGGCGGAGTGCGCTTTCCTGTAGAATTCCAGCTTCGATGTTGTAGTCGCCCGATGTAGATGCGTTGCATCTTATTGAGTATGCCCTATTGTAGAGGTATTATTCCATTACCTTTTAGGTGTATGTTGACAAATGCGTTTTAATTTTCTGCATGAGTCCTAATGGACTAATGGCCAAAGGTCGTAGGTTTGGTAGGTCGTACTAATTAGCCAAAAATAGCATTCGTACAAAATCTGAACTCTGTAACTCTAAAAACACCAAAGTTATACCATTTCCGATCAATCAGTTATATGGCAGCTATAGGATATAGTCGGCCGATCCCGGCTGTTCCGACTTATATATTACGTACAAAGGAATGAAGGGTGTGTGCAAAGACGATAGCTTTAAAACTGAGAGACTAGTTTGCGTAGAAACAGACATACGGACAGACGGACATGCTCATATCAACTCATGAGGTGATCATGATCAAGAAAAGATATACTTTATAGGATCGGAGATGTCTCCTTCACTGCGTTGTACACTTTTGGACAAAATTATAATACCCTATGCAAGCGTATAAAAAGAGCAAAATTTTGTAACAAGGTCAGTTGTAACGATGACATATTTTTTGCCACTCAAGACTTCAGTTATATCGATATAAACTGTGCGCCACTTCAAGTTTTGTCAAATGTCAATTTTATTCGCTTTTCCGGTACTTTATTATGACCATTATTGTTATTAGATACTGGATTTCGAGATAGACAATCTACAAGCTCCATTCGCTCACCCTTCCTGTCAAAGTCAAACGATTGCAAAAATGCACACCATCTTTTTAACCTCGGCGTTAAGTCCAACTTTGTACGAGTAGCTTTTAAGTAAGTGCAGTCGGTATACACAAAGAATTTGCGTCCCTGCAAGTAGTGGCTGATATATTTGATACCATTGACTACCGCTAGCGTTTTTAAGTCGTAAAATTGATACTAAGTTTCATCAGAAGGGGTTTGTTGTCAATTTTATGCAATAATATAGCACCATATCCAATTGAACTTGCATGTGCGTGCAACTCTATTGCATAATGAGGGTCGAATATAGTATATATATATCGAACTTAGCCCCAACACTGGGGCCTGCGCTAAAACGGTTATCATTTTACGTAGAATTTTTTCTTGATGCTGTCGCCAGAAAAAATCTACGTGTTTCTTCGAAGTGAGTTAATACAAAGGCTTAAGCATCTCCGCGAAGTGTGGAACCAACTTTGACACCAGTCCTATGAATTGTAGTAATTGTGTGACCCAATTCGTGTGACCCAATTTGTGTGATAAAATTGTGTGATTGTGGTGACGGTAAATCTAACTATGATTTTACTTTACGTGCGTTCGGCCTAACTTAATTATCTTAAAACTATGGTTCTCTATGCGAATTTTAAGAACATAACATTTAGTTTCGTTGAATGAAAATCCCGCCTTACTCAATGTTTCTAGTGACCAGATAACTTCCTTGGATAACGTTGTCAGCAAAGATGAGTTCCACAGTGGTTTACTAAGATGAGGGTTCAGCTCCAGCAATGTCAGAGTTGAACTGTGGTAGAGTAATGTTAGACTCTTTTACTTTAAAACGCGACGGCCTTGGAGCCTTCTTTAAATTTTTTTCCTTTGATTTACGATTTGAACTTCCAACGCTGACAAATTAAGATAAGTAACACGATCAGTAGGCACAGCAGATCTCACTTCTGAAGTCAGATGCGGCCCTAAATTATCCATATTGCTCTCACTGCAAGTTCAACTTTGTACGAGTACAAGTTGTAGGTATAGTGAAACTGTGAAAATGAAGGCTGCTGACGAAAAGAAAACTTCAGATGTGGATTTGGATTATGTGGTGTGTGGCGAGATCGTGCTGTTGACACTCTTTGGTTGATCCGACTTTTTAACTCCTTCTATACGGGACAGCTTCTGTAGTTTGCTGTGTGGTCTCCTCCGCAGTTACTAAACGTTCTGATTTTTAGTTAACACTTAGCAGAGGTTCTCTGCAGGAGAAAAGATTTGAACACGTACATTTGGACATTGTCGTTATGCCACGATTGTCAGATTTTTGAGGTGGCTTGCAGCTGTTCCATTTAAGTGTCAGACCTCACTGACGTTTTGAGAAAATTGGATTACTCGTTTCCGCTGCTCCAAAACAGATGTAGTTTCGTGGCAAAATACGCGAATGCATTATCCGACTCATCAGCCCTAGTTATTCCTTTGCTATATCGTTGGCATTGTTCTACCAGCAAGATCCCAAGTAGTCAGAAAAATTTACCTATCATCAGATAGGAATTTATTCGGATAGTGAATTAATTCCAAACCCGGAAATTAAAGAAGGCATTTATGTTGCAAACACAGTGGCAACAACCAAAAATGCATTTGTCCGATTACTGAATATGACCCTATGACACTTTCGAACTACGACACAGTTCAAAACAATCCAGAAAATAGAGAAAAAACTGTCTTATCTCAATTAGCTAAAAATTTTCCACAACAATTCAAAAACGAATTGACTAATTTATGCACCCAGTTTAGTGACGTATTCGGACTCGAAGCCGAATCCATCACTACCAATAACTTCTACCAACAAAAGGTAAGATTGAAGGACGATGGACCAGTCTACATAAACAATTATAGAAACCCTCAAAGTAAATAAATGAGATACATGTATAAGTACAAAAATGAATTTTTTTTTTTAAACTTGATTTTATTTCTTGAATCTTTTCTTTCCGGGTCTACAAGTTAGATGGCCCTAAAAATCGATTGGTGGGTTGGGAGGTCGTTACGTTGCAGACGTGATCCGGTGGATGTTTTCGTTTTGAACATACCAAGGTGCCCCAGTGATAGTTCCCAAGATTTTTAATTGTGCGCGCTGTATGATGTCTATGTTACTGCTGCTCGCGTTCCCCCACAGCTGGGAGCCATACGTCCAGATTGACTTTATGACTGAATTGAAGAGTAGTAACTTGTAGTTCAGGCACAGTGGCTATCGTGAATTTATGATCCAGTAGAGGCTGCTGGCTTTCAGTTTTAGGTGTATAATCGCCTATCAAGGTGGACGCCAACGTATGTTGCTTCGTTAGCTTGAGGAATCTGCATACCGTTTAGTGAAAGCGGAGGTTTGTTTATAAAGAGTAAACGTTATATGTTTACACTATTGTTCGTTTATTTTAATGCGCCAGTCGGACAGCCACCTTTCCACTACTGTTAGATGATTATCCAGTTGGGTTGTTGCTTGGGTTGCGCATCTGGAGCGACTAAGGATAGCGGTATCGTCGGTATACAAAACATATAGACAGGGGCGGAGTGCGCTTTCCTGTAGAATTCCAGCTTCGATGTTGTAGTCGCCCGATGTAGATGCGTTGCATCTTATTGAGTATGCCCTATTGTAGAGGTATTATCCCATTACCTTTTAGGTGTATGTTGACAAATGCGTTTTAATTTTCTGCATGAGTCCTAATGGACTAATGGCCAAAGGTCGTAGGTTTGGTAGGTCGTACTAATTAGCCAAAAATAGCATTCGTACAAAATCTGAACTCTGTAACTGTAAAAACACCAAAGTTATACCATTTCCGATCAATCAGTTATATGGCAGCTATAGGATATAGTCGGCCGATCCCGGCTGTTCCGACTTATATATTGCGTACAAAGGAATGAAGGGTGTGTGCAAAGACGATAGCTTTAAAACTGAGAGACTAGTTTGCGTAGAAACAGACATACGGACAGACGGACATGCTCATATCAACTCATGAGGTGATCATGATCAAGAAAAGATATACTTTATAGGATCGGAGATGTCTCCTTCACTGCGTTGTACACTTTTGGACAAAATTATAATACCCTATGCAAGCGTATAAAAAGAGCAAAATTTTGTAACAATGTCAGTTGTAACGATGACATATTTTTTGCCACTCAAGACTTCAGTTATATCGATATAAACTGTGCGCCACTTCAAGTTTTGTCAAATGTCAATTTTATTCGCTTTTCCGGTACTTTATTATGACCATTATTGTTATTAGATACTGGATTTCGAGATAGACAATCTACAAGCTCCATTCGCTCACCCTTCCTGTCAAAGTCAAACGATTGCAAAAATGCACACCATCTTTTTAACCTCGGCGTTAAGTCCAACTTTGTACGAGTAGCTTTTAAGTAAGTGCAGTCGGTATACACAAAGAATTTGCGTCCCTGCAAGTAGTGGCTGATATATTTGATACCATTGACTACCGCTAGCGTTTTTAAGTCGTAAAATTGATACTAAGTTTAATCAGAAGGGGTTTGTTGTCAATTTTATGCAATAATATAGCACCATATCCAATTGAACTTGCATGTGCGTGCAACTCTATTGCAACTCTTTTTTAAAACGCGACGGCCTTGGAGCCTTCTTTAAATTTTTTTCCTTTGATTTACGATTTGAACTTCCAACGCTGACAAATTAAAATAAGTAACACGATCAGTAGGCAAAGCAGATCTCACTTCTGAAGTCAGATGCGTCCCTAAATTATCCATATTGCTCTCACTGCAAGTTCAACTTTGTACGAGTACAAGTTGTAGGTATAGTGAAACTGTGAAAATGAAGGCTGCTGACGAAAAGAAAACTTCAGATGTGGATTTGGATTATGTGGTGTGTGGCGAGATCGTGCTGTTGACACTCTTTGGTTGATCCGACTTTTTAACTCCTTCTATACGGGACAGCTTCTGTAGTTTGCTGTGTGGTCTCCTCCGCAGTTACTAAACGTTCTGATTTTTAGTTAACACTTAGCAGAGGTTCTCTGCAGGAGAAAAGATTTGAACACGTACATTTGGACATTGTCGTTATGCCACGATTGTCAGATTTTTGAGGTGGCTTGCAGCTGTTCCATTTAAGTGTCAGACCTCACTGACGTTTTGAGAAAATTGGATTACTCGTTTCCGCTGCTCCAAAACAGATGTAGTTTCGTGGCAAAATACGCGAATGCATTATCCGACTCATCAGCCCTAGTTATTCCTTTGCTATATCGTTGGCATTGTTCTACCAGCAAGATCCCAAGTAGTCAGAAAAATTTACCTATCATCAGATAGGAATTTATTCGGATAGTGAATTAATTCCAAACCCGGAAATTAAAGAAGGCATTTATGTTGCAAACACAGTGGCAACAACCAAAAATGCATTTGTCCGATTACTGAATATGACCCTATGACACTTTCGAACTACGACACAGTTCAAAACAATCCAGAAAATAGAGAAAAAACTGTCTTATCTCAATTAGCTAAAAATTTTCCACAACAATTCAAAAACGAATTGACTAATTTATGCACCCAGTTTAGTGACGTATTCGGACTCGAAGCCGAATCCATCACTACCAATAACTTCTACCAACAAAAGGTAAGATTGAAGGACGATGGACCAGTCTACATAAACAATTATAGAAACCCTCAAAGTAAATAAATGAGATACATGTATAAGTACAAAAATGAATTTTTTTTTTTAACTTGATTTTATTTCTTGAATCTTTTCTTTCCGGGTCTACAAGTTAGATGGCCCTAAAAATCGATTGGTGGGTTGGGAGGTCGTTACGTTGCAGACGTGATCCGGTGGATGTTTTCGTTTTGAACATACCAAGGTGCCCCAGTGATAGTTCCCAAGATTTTTAATTGTGCGCGCTGTATGATGTCTATGTTACTGCTGCTCGCGTTCCCCCACAGCTGGGAGCCATACGTCCAGATTGACTTTATGACTGAATTGAAGAGTAGTAACTTGTAGTTCAGGCACAGTGGCTATCGTGAATTTATGATCCAGTAGAGGCTGCTGGCTTTCAGTTTTAGGTGTATAATCGCCTATCAAGGTGGACGCCAACGTATGTTGCTTCGTTAGCTTGAGGAATCTGCATACCGTTTAGTGAAAGCGGAGGTTTGTTTATAAAGAGTAAACGTTATATGTTTACACTATTGTTCGTTTATTTTAATGCGCCAGTCGGACAGCCACCTTTCCACTACTGTTAGATGATTATCCAGTTGGGTTGTTGCTTGGGTTGCGCATCTGGAGCGACTAAGGATAGCGGTATCGTCGGTATACAAAACATATAGACAGGGGCGGAGTGCGCTTTCCTGTAGAATTCCAGCTTCGATGTTGTAGTCGCCCGATGTAGATGCGTTGCATCTTATTGAGTATGCCCTATTGTAGAGGTATTATTCCATTACCTTTTAGGTGTATGTTGACAAATGCGTTTTAATTTTCTGCATGAGTCCTAATGGACTAATGGCCTAATGGCCAAACTCAGTTGAAAGCTTGAGATACGTAGAGAAAAATAGCGCTACAGTATTCTCGCTTTTCGAACGCTGAGCGTATTTCGGATGTTAATCTGTTCACTTGCTCGATGGTTCCGTGGCTTCTTCGGAAGCCAAATCGGTGTGCCGGGATTGCAAGGATTCTAGGTGTGGTAATTTGCGAGTTAACAAGCATTTATCAAACAAGTTAGACAAACAAGATTGGTCTGTATGATGACGGAATTGTGTGGTCTTTTCCAGGCTTCGGTTTCATTATAATGATGGATTTATTCCAATTTTTTGGAAAATAGCCACATTAATGATCCTATTAAATAGTTTGCAGGCGACCTCTACAGCGCATTTTGGAAGTAAGATTAGCATCTTTGGCGTCAGTAGGTCACCACCGGAAGCCTTTTTTGGTTTTAGCCCTCTTATGACTTTTTCGATTTCGTTCGGCCGAAATGAAGGTGCAGTTGGCTGAGGGGTAGCCTCTGGCTGAATTACTGGGAGGAGGAATGAATTTGAGGCAGGGTTTGGCTGGAAGACACTTTGAATGTTTCAGCTGGGTCTTCGTCGCTGCGAGCCCAGCATCCCAAGAGTTTCATATCGGGGTGGTCGTTTCAATTAGCACGCTAAGATTTGAATGGGTCAAAGGGGGTACTTTGTGCTTGTTGGCGAAAGGTTGTGGATGCACCTCAGCTGTGCATTTTCTTCCTGTTGGTGAAGAGCCTGGTCGAATGATCGGGTTGTTTTCTTAAGGCGTTGCTTTGAAGCGTTGTGATCTGCTGTTTTGCCAATCACGACGCACGAGTTGTTCGATTTGCTGATTGGATTTGTGCTATATGAGTCTACTTCCTTCCCTTGAGGAGTAGAGATTTTAGCTGCCGCAACGAGCACTTCTTTCATAGCGCTCGTGGTGTAGTCGATGTCCGATTCCATGTTAAATTCCGGGGCGAGTTCTATGTAGGTACTCACGTACTTTTTATTTAAAGCCAGTTCGTTTTTGGCGACGTCAGGCTGAAGGGGTGTTCGGTTATTTCTGGGCTTTAAAGAAGCGAAAAAAGCACAGGCAAGTGGACTGATGATAAAACCGGGACTGCTTTGGCATTTATTAGATTACGAGGTATATTTTTGTCATCGCAAAATCAATAAGGTCTTGGAGCTTGCGTGAGTCTGTTGGCCAGTATGAGGGACTTCCAGGGGAAACATAGTCCAGTTTATTTTTCACATTTATAATTGCATTGTACAATTTTCTTCCTTGGGAGGCACTAAACGTGATCCCCAGTGCGTATGTTTGGCGTTGTAGTCTTCTGTGGCTATAAAACAATCCCCAAGTGAATTGTAGAAGTCCATAAATTGTTTTCGGTCAATAATTGTGACAATTTTAGTTTATGCCGTGAGACACAATTGGCGTTCCACATTGATATTCGTAGAGTCTGCATAGATTATTTAAACTGTTGTGCTACGAGCAGCTGTATCACCATGTTCTGGTTTTGAAAAAGTGTTTGCATGGTCGTTTTCATGAATGACATAAGCTCCATCATACTTCGTTTGAGGGTAAGCATCATAGTTTTCGCTTTGCTATGTGGCTGTTCTGGGGACTGTTTGAGCGCTTTGTGAGTTAGGCTAAATTGGGTTTCCCATTCCTCATCGTAGAGCATCGGCATAGAAGCCGATGGTGGTGTTTAGGGGACCGTATAGGGACCTCGCAGCTTTGGCGAAGAAGACGTCTGGCGTAGTTTTTGACTCAATGTACGCATTCTGTGGATTTTGGTTGCGCGTTGCGGTCGCTTGACGCATGCTACTCTTTAACTTCTTGTATACCATAATTTTTCTATAGTTTGCCGTATGGTTACCTCCGCAGTTTCCACATTTCTTCACGTTACTGTCCTTGTTTGTAGTGCAGTAAGAGGAGTTGTGGTCACTAAACAGACAGACCGGTCACTTCACAGACAGACCGAAGGGTAAGTGGACCGTTGCGTTTATGTAGCTCCTCAACAGTGATTTTCCGATGCAAAAGATATTGCAGCTTGTAGATTCGGTGGAATGCATTCTTCTTCAGCGACTACTATTGGATCTGTCTTGTTCTCCATCGATCTTAAGGACACGGTTCATTTTTGTTTTAGTTCCTGCCGGATTACTCTGCAAGCTAAGCTTGCGCTTAATTTGGATGTAGCGATTCATTCCAGTCTGTGTGGCCGGGGCCGCTTTGGCCTTTTTCGAAGCTGTTGTTTTTGTCGCGGTACTTTGAATTGCAGTTCAGTTACTAATGTTCTATTGCAGTTACTTATGTTCTATTCATATTTTCTACTTCGCCATTAGCTTGGGGCCAATATGGAGGGGTTGTAATGAGGTCAATTCCATTCATCTTGCAATATTTTTTAAACTCTACGCTCACATACTGCCTTCTTTTTTGGAATCTACTACAAAATTCCGACATCTCTTCAATAAGCACCTTCGATTCTATTGATTGTAAAAATTTTACTTTTATATATCTAGAATATTAATCGATGGGAACTAGCAAATGCTCATTATTTGGCAACGGTCCCATCAAATCAGTGTCTAACTATACCCATGGGCTACTCGAAAATGCATGTCGTCTCATTGGGACTGGATTATCTGGTAAAGATACCAATATACAGTCACGACAATCCTTGACAAAATCCTGTTAATTACCACCATACTTTGGATGTTAGTCGCCTTTTCATTGCTGCTGCTCCAGGGTGTCCTTTATAAGATAGTGCTAAAACTCTCTGTCGTAGTTGTTGAGCAATTATCAGACGGCTTCCTGTGAATAGAATACTACCAATATTCAACAGCTCCAGGGGAAACGGATTAAAGATTTGGGAGTAGAAATTTAAAATAAATGATTTAGTACTTGAAATGTTACATAAGCATGAGATCGAGTCTTTCTTCCCAGACTTATATATCACCTGAAAACGGTATGCCTGTAGACGTAATAACCACCTCTCAATTGTAGCTCGAGGTTTAGAAGTTGGCCTAAAAATCGCTTCCAATGGCTTATAGTCAGTTACCAACTCTAATTCCAGACCAGCAACATACAAGTAGTAATGAAATTTTTTCACGCTCCGGTATGGATTGGTATGGACCAATGCTAAACTTTCCTTTTCTGTTTGCGAATATCGTTTTTCAACATCAGAAAGGCTATTACTTGCAAACGATATGATACATGCCAACTCCGGAACTCGTGAAACTCCAATTTTTAATTTGTCGAATGCGTGTTTTTCTTGTTGCTTCCACAGATATTTCTCATGCGCTTTGAGTAACTTTCTTAAAGATTCTGTTGTATCAGCCAAATCTGGCGAGAACCTTCCCTCGTACGTGACCAGGCCTAAGAAACTACGAAGTTCCTCTTTATTCGTTGGTGGCCTGAATGCCTTATTTACTTCTACTTTCTCTGGATCAGCAGAAATACCAGTGTCAATTACATCATCTATATAATTTAATGTATTCGGGCATTTCGCTAACCATTCCTCCAGCAGTTTTTGAAATATCTCAGATCTGTACAGCCCTTGTGATGTTAAAATTGTAGTAACTTCTCGGCTATTTGGATGCAACTCAAGTTATTGATAAGCACACTTCAAATCCAATCGAGAAAAATACTTAGGGTCCTAAAGCTTCGTTAAAAACGACTTAAATGTTGGTAATGGGTAATTTTCCCGTCGGATTGCTTTATTCGCTTGATGCATATCAATGCACAGCCTTATATTCCCATCACCTTTGAATGCGATAACTATTGAAGAAATCCATTCACTTGGTCCGTGTACTGGGTCTTTTATATCTTAGACATAAAGCCAACTCTAGTTTTTTTTTTACCTTGTGCTCAATGATGGCAGGGATGCGTCGTATTGGTTGCTTTACGGGCCTCACATGTGGATCAATTGACAGAGGAATAGATGCATCATTCCACTTTGGAAAAGGTTCCAACTGTTCGACTCTATTTACAGCTATGCCTAGTCTCAACAAATGGGCTTAGTTTATGGCTGTTTCACGACCACGCAACGATTCCCTACCGTTTTTTATTACATAAAAGGTTGAAATGGACTCAGCTTTCCCTCCAACTGCAATCGGTGTTTCAAACACATTAAATTTGTAACAACTGATCCGCAGCATATGCCTGGAATTGATTTGTTGACTCAGTTCGCAGATTTAATACATCTGTGCCTTTTTCTTGTAGATGACTCGAATCATCTTGACTTAATAAGTTATACTTGGATCCAGAATCGATGACCATGCTGATTGGTAAACCACCAACTCGCCCATGTCACAATCATTCGCAACTCGAAAACAACTCGGGATTGTGAAATTGTTGACCACCACTCACAGCTCGGACCGGTGCTTAATCTACATAGCGCCGCTTTTTACCTCAATGATTTCCGCCGGTTCTTTTCGGAGCAGTCCGACATTGCGTCTGCTTGCCCACCTGTTCGTCAATTAGACAAGAAGATATGACTCCATCCAAGGACTATTCAGTTGACAGCAACTTTTTCTTCAGCTGAGCCGGTGCCCAGAATTAATTAGTTTATCCTTGAGACAGATCTCTTCTATTTCTGTTTTGGAAGTACCAAAATTACACTTCCTCACCTGCTGACGCAATCGCATAAGGAACTCGGTGAAACATTCTGCATCCAGCGGAGTCATGCCACGGTACAAATGTCGCTCAAACACCGAATTGCATATCGGCGAAAAATTTTCACTTAATTTTTCCACCAAAGGTGTGTAGACATCGTTGTGCTCTTCCGGATTATAAGGAACCACCCGCTCCTGGCAAGTTTGGACTTTGGAAGACTTTGGAAGTTGGGAGTCTCCCAAATGCAGAAGTTTATTGCGCTTTTTAAGAGTCGAACTGATCTCTTCGCTGTCCGCATATATGTTAAATTTGTGAAAATCACATTTAAATATGTGATTTGTCTATGCTATGGCATAGAAATGGCTTAAGTTCGGCCATTACTTTTTTTTTTATTCGATTATCAATGTAACTTTTCTTTTTTTCCTCTTTTTTTTTTCAATGTCACAAGACTACGCTATTTTGACGAAACAACTTTCCCAGTTGGGAAACAACTTCCAACAACTTGGAAGTGCCCAGCTATTACAAGGCTGTAATAACGTGCCTCCTTGTATTAATATTTTCCTAGGCTGTATCGAAATGGCCTCCATCAGGCTACATTTAAATGGCCACTTTTTTTTATATTTTCTTTTTGTCTGATCCTCTTATTTTCGTAGGCTGTATTAAAACTGCCAAATTTAGGTTACATTTAAGTGGCCACTCTTTTTTTATTTTATTTTTATTTTTTTGTATATATTCTTTTTAGCTTATCTTCTTATTTTGCAGGGTGTATTAAAACTACCACAATTAGGCTAAATTTAAGTGGCCACACTTTTTATACCCTTGCAATAATTTATATAATAATTTATATAATAATAACAGTGAAGGAGACATCTCCGACTGTTCAAGCATTGAACACGATTGTAGGCATAAATTCCAAAGATAGCGTTTCAAGGGATCGGACCCATGGAAATATGAGACAAACAGCATGGTTTGTTTGGTGCTCCTCTTAACACCGACCTTATAAAGTATATACATATATTCTTGATCAGGATCACCTTCTGAGTTGATATGAGCATTTCCGTCTGTCTGTTTCAACGCGAACTAGTCTCTCAGTTTTGAAGCTATCATCTTGAAACTTTGCACACATCCTTCTTTCCTTTGCATGCAGTATATAAGTCGGAACGGCAGGATCGGCCTACTATATCCTATAGCCGCCATATAACTGAACAATCGGAAATGCAATAACTTCGGTGTTTTTAGTTACAGGGCTCAGATTTTGTACGAAAGCTATTTTTGGAAAAATAATACGACCTACCAAATTTTATAAGGATCGGCCGACTATATCCTATAGCTGCCATATAACTGATTGATCGGAAATGCTATAACTTCGGTGTTTTTAAAGCTAGAGAATTCGAATTTGGTAAGAATGCTATTTTTAGCAAAATAATACAACCTACCAAATTGCATAACGATCAGCCGACTATATTTTTTGGCTGCCATATAACTAAACGGTCGGAGATGGTATTTGGTAAAAATACCATCTGTGGTATTTTTTGAAGATGGAAGCTTGGTACTTTGTTTTAGATTTTTTATTGTAATAAATTGGTTATATTATGATATTCTTATAAGGATCGGCCAATTCAATCCGATTTTTGCCATATATATCCGGTTTTAGCTGCAAGGGTATACCTATTTCGGCTCCGCCCGAAGTTAGCTTTCCTTTCTTGTTTTTCTTTTATATGTATATATGTACTAAAATAACACACATACAGCCGAAATGAATTTAACTCCTTATCGGTCTTTTTCTATTTTGTTTCTGATCGGCTTTTCTCTGTCGCCAATGTAATGACCTGCAAATAGCCCAAATAATTACAAACCAACTTACTCAGATATACAAACAATATTTTTTATTTCTTCAGTGCGATCCGCACTTTACAAGAGTATGTAAACGACTGACTTATTGAGAACCAGAATGCTCTCCGCTCGCAGTTTTTGTATACCCTTGCAGAGGGTATTATAATTTTGGTCAAAAGTGTGCAACGCAGTGAAGGAGACATCTCCGACCCTATAAAGTATATATATTCTTGATCAGGATCACCTTCTGAGTTGATATAAGCATGTCCGTCTGTCTGTCCGTCTGTCTGTTTCTACGCAAACTAGTCTCTCAGTTTTAAAGCTATCGTCTTGAAACTTTGCACACACCCTTCTTTCCTTTGCACGCAGTATATAAGTCGGAACGGCCGGGATCGGCCGACTATATCCTATAGCTGCCATATAACTGATTGATCGGAAATGGTATAACTTTGGTGTTTTTAGAGTTAGAGAATTCGGATTTGGTACGAATGCTATTTTTGGCAAAATAATACAACCTACCTAATAACATAACGATCGGCCGACTATATCTTATAGCTGCCTGTTGAGAAATAGTTCGTCTTTATTTTGCATTTAAATAGTATTCTTTACTTGTTAATTAATTTCTTATCATTGTACCTATTTTTGCGCACATCATTGTATTGTTTACCATTTGGGAGCTTTAAGCTCACACGCATAGCCGAAATTGCAGTGCAATGCGTTAGTCTTAGAACATCACGCGATCGTTTTTCAATTTTTTTTTCTGCACGTTTTGCAAGCCGGCCACACACTCTCTTGTTGAAATTAACCGCAACCGCTCGCTGATAGCAACCCCGCTTAACAATATTGTAAACCCGCTAAGTATTGAAAATAAATGCATAAAACTAAAATAAAAACATAATACAGTCCACTATTCATAAACATAACAAATTTTGGACCTTCGAGAGCCGGATACCCGCGTTTATTTGTGTATTTACTTTTGTGAACATTAGAGACAAATTTACCGCTTTTTCGTCATGAACGCGATAATGCATAGAAAGATTCAACAACGTGGTGCCTGCAAGGGGCAAATAACGCGCACCCTCAACAGTGCTGTGGAGTTTTCACAAAGATGTGAAAATGTGGAAACATTGCAATTCAAGCTGGAGCGTTTGGTCGCTACTTTCAACCACTTTATGGAGCTCTCAGATGATTTAGTGGAATTTCACTTGGAGGAGGGATATGAAGACCCTGGATTGGACATACCCGAATACGAGGACAAGTTCTACGCCGCGCATGCTATTTTTAGTAACGCCATCAAGGACATGGGAGGTCAAGATCATGGACAGGACCAGTCGAACATTCTACTTTCAAGTACAGTGGAACGCCTATTTGAGGGACAAAACAACCTTTTGGAGAAAATTCATACTTCATCGGGAACTGCTGATTTAAGGTTTGAGAAAATTCGGATTCCCACATTTTCTGGTAAATATGAGGATTGGAGCCAGTTTAGTGATCTGTTCTTAAGCTCAGTAAATAGTAACGAAAAGCTCTCCAATTGCCAAAAGTTTCATTATCTCAAATCATATCTGGAGGGAGAAGCACTGTCCCTAATTAAACATATTGCCGTCTGTAATGATAATTACCAAGACGCATGGGAAAAATTAGAAAATCGTTATAATAAAAGGTCGCTCATCGCTCGATCGTTTGTTCAGAATTTTTTATCGTTGCCAACCGCTAACAATTCGAATATTGCAGAATTACGCAAGGTAATTGACTCGGCCGACGAATGCATTCGAGGCTTACATGCGCTGAACTGTGACAGCCGCGATGTATGGCTCATTCATATTTTGCTGTCAAAGTTAGGTCCAGAAATTAAACAAGCTTGGGCCAACTGCAGTCTATCGGCCACTGAAGACGCCACCATAGATGAGCTGTTCGCCTTTCTTTTCGCCCATTGTGATACTTTGGAGTCTTGTCAGGATTTACCCGCAATGCAACCCTCAAGACCAGCCCAGAGTAGACGCCGCCAAGCCGCCTTTCATGCCAGTGGATCAACTCAGTCGTCTCGCGAATGTATATATTGCCAAGGACAGCATTCTATATATTCATGCAATGAATTCAAGGCACTGGATGTAGTCAGCCGCCGCACCTTCGCCAAGAATACAAAATTATGCTTCAACTGCTTGAGTCGATCGCATCAAGTCAGGGATTGTAAGTCATCGAACACTTGCCGTCAGTGCAACGCTAAGCATCACACGTTAGTACACCCGATTGAAGCGAGATCGGTTCCTGTGGCACCTGCGCACTCGACTGTCGTTGATACGAATACTGCCGCTGTTAGCCATCATATTTTGGAGAGGGCCAACAATCCAGCCCTACTGCCAACTGTTGTCGCCAATGTAATTGACACATGGGGAAACAAGACCTCATGTAGGTTATTGCTCGATACTGGATCAACAATAACTATGGTATCTGAGTCCTTTATCCAAAGGATCGGAATTCCTCGCACGCATGCCCGCATTTCGGTAGTTGGTTTAGGTGCTAACCCGGCTGGTGTTAGCCGAGGTCGCGCTAGCTTCACCTTACTCTCAAGAACCACGACTGCTTCATTGGAAGTCTCTTGTCTAATTATGAGTTCTCTAACTTCTACGATTCCAGCTCAGCAGGTCAAATCAAATGCAACTATTTGGACCAAGATTCGCAGCCTACAGCTAGCTGACCCGACGTTTGGATCTCCGGGCAAAATCGACGTTATCTTAGGCGCTGATCAGCTGTGGAACTTATATACTGGACATCGCCGAGAGTTTGGTATCGAATACCCCATCGCACTGCATACTAATTTTGGTTGGGTTATTACAGGCAGCTATACTGATTGTAACGAAGCATCTGCGCACGCACAAGTTCATCATGCTTATGAAGATTTGGATTCCTTAGTTCGCTCATTTATGGACATGGAACAAGTGCATCCGAGTAAAACAACGATAGACGCCAGTGATCCCGCCGAACAACATTTTCTGAAAACTCATGCTCGTAGAGAAGATGGTGTTTATATTGTTCAATACCCATTCAAGGAGACCCGCACGCCAATTGGCGCCACTTTGCCACAGGCTTTAAACCGCTTCGCCGCTTTGGAAAGGAAATTTAGAAGATTCCCCGCACTCAAACAACAATATGTGGATTTCATGGATGATTATTTAAATCGAGGACATATGGAATTGATTCCGGCTGCTGCAGGCGGTGAGGATCCCGCACGCTACAACTATTTGGCACACCATGCAGTTTTTAAGCCAGATAGTACTACCACACGTTGCCGAGTGGTATTTGACGGCTCTGGAAAGGATTCCACGGGTCATTCTCTTAATTCGCGACTGCATATAGGACCGCCTATTCAAAGGGACTTAATTGGAGTATGCCTTCGATTTCGTCAGCATCGGTATGTATTTTGTGCAGACATCGAGAAGATGTTTAGAGGCATTTTGGTGTCGGACGAACATACACAGTACCAACGCATAGTTTGGAGGAAGGATGAAAACGCTACGCTGGATCATTATCGACTGTTGACAGTAACATATGGATTAGCTTCATCGCCGTTTATTGCAGTTCGAGTTCTTAAACAGCTCTCGAATGACTATGCCGAATTGTATCCCACCGCGGCTGTCGTGCTCAACAGAGACGCGTACGTTGATGATATTCCTACTGGATGCGACAACATCGAGGATCTCATTGCACTCAAAGATGAATTGATTCTGCTTCTTAGCGAAGCTCAATTCAAATTGCGAAAGTGGAGCTCAAACTGTTACGCCCTTTTAAAGTCGTTGCCAAAGGAGATTTGTGAGTATCCACCAGAGGAGTTAGAGGAAGACCGCTCATTTCGATTTGTTAAAGTCCTGGGATTGTGTTGGGAACCAAAACCGGACTATATTTTCTTCAAATTAGAAACCCCCGCATTTACAACTGCTCTTACTAAACGCATATTGCTTTCAGAACTAGCCAAGATCTACGACCCGCTGGGTTTGCTTTCGCCAACTGTTGTTTTTCTGAAGATCCTATTTCAAGATAGTTGGCTAAGTTCTGTCGATTGGAATGAAGTACTACCGCAGCAATTATGTACACGATGGCAACAGTTTGTATCGGAAATGCATTTATTGAAAACTTGTCGAGTTCCTCGCTACATATCTGCACCACATCAAGAAATGGAACTACACGGATTTGCTGATGCATCATCTCAAGCGTATGCTGCCGTCATCTATAGCCGCGTCGAAGTCAACAATGGATATGCTGTCAAACTGATTATGGCTAAAACTCGCGTAGCCCCTATTAAGCCTATCTCTATTCCGCGACTAGAGTTAAATGCAGCTCATTTACTCTCTAAACTGATTTATCTGGTCAAGCAATCATTAACTGTTCCTATTTCCAGAATCAATTGTTGGTCAGACTCTGAAATAGTCCTGCATTGGCTATCTTCTCCGCCTAGGACTTGGAACACCTATGTTTGCAACCGCACTGCTGAAATTCTAGAGGTTTGCCCACGCAGCTGCTGGCAACATATTCGAAGTGGTGATAATCCCGCAGACTGTGCATCGCGAGGAGTACTGCCAAAGGACCTCGTGGACCATCAAATATGGTGGAATGGACCACCTTGGCTATCTCAGTCACGTTCAGCTTGGCCACCTGTTAAAGCTAAGTTTGTTCTGTCGACAGAAGAAGAGGCCTGCCTAGAGATGAAGGCTGAAACGAAAGTTAATCTACACATTTCCGACGACGGAAATTCGCTATCTTGTATGATCAACAAATCGTCCTCATGGTCCCGTTTATTAAGGATAGTCAGCTACTGCCTTCGCTTCGTTCATCGACTTCGTGAGAGGAATCGACTTTCACCATTCCTATCGGCGTGGGAGCTACAATATGCACGAGCTAAGATCTTTACGCGCGCTCAAGAAGAGTTCTTCAACTTGGAGTACAAGCAGTTAACTACCGGTCAGCCATTGTCGAAGAAATCGAAGTTGATTCGCTACACACCCTTTTTAGACGAGCAGAGAGTAATGCGTGTTGGTGGTCGCATCGATAATTCTATAGCTACTTATGACGCAAAGCATCCCATTCTCCTTCCTAAGGAATCTCCAATAGCTGGTCTGCTAGTTCGCTATCAACATGCTGCATTGTTACACGCTGGAGTCGAATACACGTTTCATAGTCTACGCCAAAGGTATTGGATTTTAGGAGCTCGGAACCTCGTCCGCAAAACTGTATTCAATTGCAGAACTTGCTTTCTGCAGCGAAGACACACGAGTTCTCAACTTATGGCTGATTTACCGGAGTTTCGAGTTCAACCCGCGCGTTGTTTCCTGCACACTGGATTGGATTATGCTGGACCTGTGTCAATCAAAACATCGACAGGCCGGACACCAAGATTTGGCAAAGCTTGGTTTGCGATCTTTGTCTGCCTATCTACAAAAGCTATTCACATAGAATTGGTCAGCGATTTGACGACACCCGCCTTTATAGCCGCTTTCAAACGCTTTTGGTCTCGACGTGGACCTATATCGGATTTATACTCGGACAATGGAACGACTTTTCATGGAGCCAAAAGAGATTTAGCTGAAATGCAACGAATGGCAATAGCTCAAAGTCAAGATGAAGAAATTTCAAGCTTCCTGGCCAGCCACGAGATTAATTGGCATTTCATTCCGCCATCTGCTCCCCATTTCGGAGGCATTTGGGAGACTGGTGTGAGATCCATAAAGCTGCACTTAAAACGAGTCATTGGCAGCAGTGCCTTGACGTTCGAGGAGTATTCGACCCTGTTAATTCAGATTGAAGGGCTTCTGAACTCTCGCCCTTTATGCGCACCTAGCGATCACAGTCTTAACCCGCTAACTCCTTCTCATTTTCTAACAGGTCAGCCTCTCACTTCGGTACCAGAACCATCTTTCCTGGATGTAAACATCAACAGACTGCAGCGCTGGAGACAACTACAGGCCAAGGTTCAAGGTTTCTGGAAACGTTGGAATCTCGAGTATCTCAGCACGCTTCAACCTCGCACGAAATGGCATCAAGATGCTCCAAATGTTGCCGTGGACACACTGGTTGTGCTGAAGGAGCCCAATCAACCGCCAAGCAAGTGGATGCTAGGACGAGTCACCGAAGTTCACCCTGGCCAGGATCAGAGGGTCCGGGTGGTCACCGTTAAAACCGCCAAGGGAATCTACAAGCGCCCTATTACGAAAATTGCTGTGCTTCCTTTGAACTGAACCGTCGTTCAGGGGGGCCGGTATGTTGAGAAATAGTTCGTCTTTATTTTGCATTTAAATAGTATTCTTTACTTGTTAATTAATTTCTTATCATTGTACCTATTTTTGCGCACATCATTGTATTGTTTACCATTTGGGAGCTTTAAGCTCACACGCATAGCCGAAATTGCAGTGCAATGCGTTAGTCTTAGAACATCACGCGATCGTTTTTCAATTTTTTTTTCTGCACGTTTTGCAAGCCGGCCACACACTCTCTTGTTGAAATTAACCGCAACCGCTCGCTGATAGCAACCCCGCTTAACAATATTGTAAACCCGCTAAGTATTGAAAATAAATGCATAAAACTAAAATAAAAACATAATACAGTCCACTATTCATAAACACTGCCATATAACTGAACGATCGGAAATGGAATTTGGTAAAAAAACCAACTTTGGTATTTTTGAAGATGGAAGCTTTGTACTTTGTGTTAGATTTTTTATTGTAATAAATTGGTAATATTATGGTATTCTCATAAGGTTCGGCCAATTTAATCCGATGTTTGCGATATATATCCAGTTTTAACTGCAAGGGTATATCAACTTCGGCTCCGCCCGAAGTAAGCTTTCCTTTCTTTTTTTTTTTTTTTGTAATAGAAGGATAACGGTTATTTAAAACTGTCCTTTAGGGACAACCATTAAATGTTATCACATAAATTTCACTTATACATAATTTTACTTATTAATATGGTAGAAATAAATTTGAGTAGTAAGGGGAGGTCCAGCGGGTGTGTCCTTTTTAATCTTCTGGGCTGCTCGCTGTTGTCCAGCAGGAAGCTGGCCAACAGGTTCGCGTGATTATGAAGCCTCTGCATGTAGCGTGCGCTGCTTCTTTGGATCTCGTCCTTGACCCAAGAAAAATTGAGAACCTCGTGGATGGTGCGATTGTCATGATAGACGTGGGCCCAGTGGCAATTCGAAGGGCTCTATTTTCGATCGTTTGTAAAGTTCGGACATTCGTCTTGCTCGCAGTGCCCCAGAGCTGTATGCCGTACGTCCAGATTGGGCGTATTATGGCCTTGTAAATGAGAAGTTTCGTGGAAGTTCTCAGCTTCGATCTCCTACCCATGAGCCAGTAGAAGGATCGAAGTCTTTGATCAGCCTGCTTCCTCTTCTTAATCAGATGGGGCCTCCAGGTGAGCCTTCTGTCTAGGGTGAATACAAGGTTCTTGGGGTTGTCTTTCTGTGGGATTGGGGAGCCGTTGAGGTTAACTGGAGGGCAGTTGCCTTTGCGGAGAGAAAATGTGGTGGCAGTGGAAACGGCAATGTTCCAACGCTTTTGCCAGTCGCTGAGCCAGTCAAGCTGCAATTGCATGGTTTCGGCTGCCCCCATGGCGCTATCGGCGGTGGTAAGGAAGGCGGTGTCGTCTCATTTACAAATTTTCATTTGTCCAAAAAAAATTCCGGGAGCGAAACCCGACTCTATTAATTTACATTCAAATTATAAGTGACTCCAGTTTTCTTAAAATTTATAATTAAAAAACCTCTGTTTGTGGCTCTGCTGGCTGCGCTGTTCCGACTTGAGTTATCTGTTACCTTTACTTTGGTGTTCGTAGCTTTTTTTTTCTTTACTCATGTACGTATAATCTTTAATCGAATTCCAAAAGCTCTTTTTATTTTAAAATTTAAACTACTAAAACACTAAAAGGGTATATTGTTGTCGTTTGAATGTATGTAACATAGAAAAGAAATCATCTCCGACCACAAAAAGCCATAGAAAAGTGAATAGAAGTGCATTTTCATATTTCAGTCATATGAAGAAAATTAAACAATCTACAACATGGACTAAATTACAATGTTTGACTCGGTTTGACTTAGTTTAAATCTCTTTTTAAAAATGTGATTTATTTTTACAAAAACTGACTGCTAGACTACTTACATTTTCACTTTATTAAAAGAACAACACAAGTTTTTTGAACACTTCAAATACACAAACACTAATATAAACCACATTAAAAAGTATACATTTTAAAACTTTTGATTTTGTCCATAAAATTTGCAGTATTTGCGTTTTTAAAATCGCAACTAAAAATTGTAAATTTTAAGCTCATGTTTTCGACCTGTTTTTCGGGATTGAACTACATTAGCATTAAGTTATTAATGTTAATTTTAACTCTCCAAGCTCATCAACAACATTATTGGAAACATTGCATTAAGGACATACCAAAGGTCTTAGAGTATCGAAAACCGAAATGAACTTAACTTGGGGCTCCTATTAATAATTTATGGCGTTAAATATTGTCTATATGTTCTATGGCAAAATCTTGTTGAAAACCTTTAAGTGGCATATGTTTTGTTCTTTCAAATGATTGCTTATGTTATCGGCGGTACAATAGCCGACTATTCACCACTGTCCCATTGTACCATCGCACGTACCATTTTTTTGAGCAATTATTTACTTTGTATAATTTTGATAGCATATCTGATAGATCAACTCATTTTTCTATAATACCTATCTACAATAGCTGGACGAGGTATTTTTACCATGATTTTCTCTTTGCGACTCATCTTCAATATTTCCACCTTGCTGTATCATGTCCTGCAGAACCTCTTATGAGGTTCGCCGGTAGGCTACATTTACTTTTGAAAAAATCCACACTCATTATAAAACAATTTTTAAGCCCACAAATTTAAAAGATATGTACGTACTTTTTATACCCTTGCAGAGGGTATTATAATTTTGGTCAAAAGTGTGCAACGCAGTGAAGGAGACATCTCCGACCCAATAAAGTATATATATTCTTGATCAGGATCACCTTCTGAGTTGATATAAGCATGTCCGTCTGTCTGTCCGTCTGTCTGTCCGTCTGTCTGTCCGTCTGTCTGTTTCTACGCAAACTAGTCTCTCAGTTTTAAAGCTATCGTCTTGAAACTTTGCACACACCCTTCTTTCCTTTGCACGCAGTATATAAGTCGGAACGGCCGGGATCGGCCGACTATATCCTATAGCTGCCATATAACTAATTGATCGGAAATGGTATAACTTTGGTGTTTTTAGAGTTAGAAAATTCGGATTTGGTACGAATGCTATTTTTGGCAAAATAATACAACCTACCTAATAACATAACGATCGGCCGACTATATCTTATAGCTGCCATATAACTGAACGATCGGAAATGGAATTTGGTAAAAAAACCAACTTTGGTATTTTTGAAGATGGAAGCTTGGTACTTTGTGTTAGATTTTTTATTGTAATAAATTGGTAATATTATGGTATTCTCATAAGGATCGGCCAATTTAATCCGATGTTTGCGATATATATGCAGTTTTAACTGCAAGGGTAAATCAACTTCGGCTCCGCCCGAAGTAAGCTTTCCTTTCTTGTTTTTTTTTTTTGTAATAGCAGGATAACGGTTATTTAAAACTGTCCTTTAGGGACAACCATTAAATGTTATCACATAAATTTCACTTATACATAATTTTACTTATTAATGTGTCCTTTTTAGTCTTCTGGGCTGCTCGCTGTTGTCCAGCAGGAAGCTGGCCAACAGGTTCGGGTGATTATGAAGCCTCTGCATGTAGCGTGCGCTGCTTCTTTGGATCTCGTCCTTGACCCAAGAAAAATTGAGAACCTCGTGGATGGTGCGATTGTCATGATAGACGTGGGCCCAGTGGCGATTCGAAGGGCTCTATTTTCGATCGTTTGTAAAGTTCGGACATTCGTCTTGCTCGCAGTGCCCTAGAGCTGTATGCCGTACGTCCAGATTGGGCGTATTATGGCCTTGTAAATGAGAAGTTTCGTGGAAGTTCTCAGCTTCGATCTCCTACCCATGAGCCAGTAGAAGGGTCGAAGTCTTTGATCAGCCTGCTTCCTCTTCTTAATCAGATGGGGCCTCCAGGTGAGCCTTCTGTCTAGGGTGAATACAAGGTTCTTGGGGTTGTCTTTCTGTGGGATTGGGGAGCCGTTGAGGTTAACTGGAGGGCAGTTGCCTTTGCGGAGAGAAAATGTGGTGGCAGTGGACTTCTCGTTATTAACGGCAATGTTCCAACGCTTTTGCCAGTCGCTGAGCCAGTCAAGCTGCAATTGCATGGTTTCGGCTGCCCCCATGGCGCTATCGGCGGTGGTAAGGAAGGCGGTGTCGTCTCATTTACAAATTTTCATTTGTCCAAAAAAAATTCCGGGAGCGAAACCCGACTCTATTAATTTACATTCAAATTATAAGTGACTCAAGTTTTCTTAAAATTTATAATTAAAAAACCTCTGTTTGTGGCTCTGCTGGCTGCGCTGTTCCGACTTGAGTTATCTGTTACCTTTACTTTGGTGTTCGTAGCTTTTTTTTTTTCTTTACTCATGTACGTATAATCTTTAATCGAATTCCAAAAGCTCTTTTTATTTTAAAATTTAAACTACTAAAACACTAAAAGGGTATATTGTTGTCGTTTGAATGTATGTAACATAGAAAAGAAATCATCTCCGACCACAAAAAGCCATAGAAAAGTGAATAGAAGTGCATTTTCATATTTCAGTCATATGAAGAAAATTAAACAATCTACAACATGGACTAAATTACAATGTTTGACTCGGTTTGACTTAGTTTAAATCTCTTTTTAAAAATGTGATTTATTTTTACAAAAACTGACTGCTAGACTACTTACATTTTCACTTTATTAAAAGAACAACACAAGTTTTTTGAACACTTCAAATACACAAACACTAATATAAACCACATTAAAAAGTATACATTTTAAAACTTTTGATTTTGTCCATAAAATTTGCAGTATTTGCGTTTTTAAAATCGCAACTAAAAATTGTAAATTTTAAGCTCATGTTTTCGACCTGTTTTTCGGGATTGAACTACATTAGCATTAAGTTATTAATGTTAATTTTAACTCTCCAAGCTCATCAACAACATTATTGGAAACATTGCATTAAGGACATACCAAAGGTCTTAGAGTATCGAAAACCGAAATGAACTTAACTTGGGGCTCCTATTAATAATTTATGGCGTTAAATATTGTCTATATGTTCTATGGCAAAATCTTGTTGAAAACCTTTAAGTGGCATATGTTTTGTTCTTTCAAATGATTGCTTATGTTATCGGCGGTACAATAGCCGACTATTCACCACTGTCCCATTGTACCATCGCACGTACCATTTTTTTGAGCAATTATTTACTTTGTATAATTTTGATAGCATATCTGATAGATCAACTCATTTTTCTATAATACCTATCTACAATAGCTGGACGAGGTATTTTTACCATGATTTTCTCTTTGCGACTCATCTTCAATATTTCCACCTTGCTGTATCATGTCCTGCAGAACCTCTTATGAGGTTCGCCGGTAGGCTACATTTACTTTTGAAAAAATCCACACTCATTATAAAACAATTTTTAAGCCCACAAATTTAAAAGATATGTACGTACTTTTTATACCCTTGCAGAGGGTATTATAATTTTGGTCAAAAGTGTGCAACGCAGTGAAGGAGACATCTCCGACCCTATAAAGTATATATATTCTTGATCAGGATCACCTCCTGAGTTAATATGAGCATGTTCGTCTGTCCGTCGGTCCGTCTGTCCGTCTGTCTGTCTGTTTTTACGCGAACTAGTCTCTCAGTTTTAAAGCTATCGTCTTGAAACTTTGCACACACCCTTCTTTCCTTTGCACGCAGTATATAAGTCGGAACGGCCGGAATCGGCCGACTATATCTTATAGCTGCCATATAAATGATTGATCGGAAATGCTATAACTTCGGTGTTTTTAAAGCTAGAGAATTCGAATTTGGTACGAATGCTAGTTGGAATGGAAAAATAATACAACATGCCAAATTTCATAAGGAACAGCCGACTATATCCTATAGCTGTCATATAACTGAACAATCGAAAATTACCCAACTTTCGTGTTTTTGAAGATATAAATTTGGAATTTCGTACAGATTCTATTTTTGGTCAGTTAATACAACCTACCAAATTGTATAACGATCGGCCGTCTATATCTTATAGCTGCCATATAACTGAACGATCGGAAATGTTGCAGAGGGTATTATAATTTTGTCCAAAAGTGTGCAACGCAGTGAAGGAGACATCTCCGACCCTAGAAAGTATATATATTCTTGATCAGTATCACCTCCTGAGTTGATATAAGCATGTCCGTCTGCCCGTCTGTCTGTTTCTACGCAAACAAGTCTCTCAGTTTTAAAGCTATCGTCTTGAAACTTTGCACACACCCCTTGCTTTGATCGGAAATGGTATAACTTCGGTGTTTTTAGAGTTACAGAGTTCAGATTCTGTACGAAAGCAATTTTTGGCAAAATAATACGACCTACCAAATTTTATAAGGATCGGCCGACTATATCCTATAGCTGCCTTATAACTGATTGATCGGAAATGCTATAACTTCGGTCTTTTTGAAGCTAGAAAATTCGAATTTGGTAAGAATGCTATTTTTAGCAAAATAATACAACCTACCAAATTGCATAACGATCAGCCGACTATATTTTTTGGCTGCCATATAACTAAACGATCGGAGATGGTATTTGGTAAAAATACCAACTTTGGTATTTTTGAAGACTGAAGCTTGGTACTTGTTTTAGATTTTTTATTGTAATAAATTGGTTATATTATGATATTCTTATAAGGATCGGCCAAATTAATCCGATGTTTGCGATATATATCCGATTTAAACTGCAAGGGTATATCAACTTCGGCTCCGCCCGAAGTTAGCTTTCCTTTCTTGTTTTTATACCCTTGCAGAGGGTATTATAATTTTGTCCAAAAGTGTGCAACGCAGTGAAGGAGACATCTCCGACCCTATAAAGTATATATATTCTTGATCAGGATGACCTCCTGAGTTGATATAAGCATGTCCGTCTGTCCGTCTGTCTGTCCGTCTGTCTGTTTCTACGCAAACTAGTCTCTCAGTTTTAAAGCTATCGTATTGAAACTTTGCACACACCCTTCTTTCGCTTGCACGCAGTATATAAGTCGGAACGGCGGACTATATCCTATAGCTGCCATATAACTGATTGATCGGAAATGCTATAACTTCGGTGTTTTTGAAGCTAGAGAATTCGGGTTTGTTACGATTGCTATTTTTGGCAAAATAATACAACATGCCAAATTTTATAAGGATCAGCCGACTATATCTTATATCTGCCATATAACTGATTGATCGGAAATGGCATAACTTCAGTGTTTTTCGAGCTAGAAAGTTGGGATTTTCTATGAATTCTATTTTTGGAAAAATAAAACGACGTATCATGTTTCATATGGATCGGCCGACTATATCTTATAGCTGCCATATAACTGAACGATTGGAAATGGTATTTGGTAAAAATACCAACTTTGGGGTTCTTCAAGATAGAAGTTTGGAAGTTTTTTTAGATTTTGTCTTGTAATTTATTGGTTATATTATGTTATTCCCATAAGTATCGGTCAACTATATCCGATTTTAGCGATATATATCCTGTTGTAGCTGCAAGGGTATATCAACTTCGGCTCCGCCCGTAGTTAGCTTTCCTTTCTTGTTTATTGTAATAAATTGGTAATATTATGGTATTCTCATAAGGATCGGCCAATTTAATCTGATGTTTGCGATATATATGCAGTTTTAACTGCAAGGGTAAATCAACTTCGGCTCCGCCCGAAATAAGGTTTCCTTTCTTGTTATTGTAATAAATTGGTTATATTATGATATTCTCATAAGGATCGGCCAATTCAATCCGATTTTTGTGATATATATCCGATTTTAACTGCAAGGGTATATCAACATCGGCTCCGCCCGAAGTTAGCTTTCCTTTCTTGTTTTATATTTATCACTAATTTTAGTTATTTGCACTATTTTCACGGACACTTTTTGGCAAAATTGTGGTCGCTTCGCATCATTAGTAATAACTCAGCACACCCTGCAGCTGCATTCACAAAAATTAAAAAACATTAATAAGGGGAATCCCCCATAAAAAAGGTCCACAAAAATTTTGAATCGTATCCGAAATTTAAATTTAAAGTCAATGTTGCCTATAGGCAACAGTGAGCATGAAAGGGCTAAGATCGATAATTAGTATAGCACAAAATGATGCAAGAATTCTAATAAAGCTCGAAGTCCTCAAACAGCATATTTTAAAGGAAATACATAGCACCAACTGGAACAACCATCCAAATCTAAAAATACTAACTTCCTGGTTAACAAACGACTAAGATTATCGCACAGTGAGCAAACCAACATGTCTATTGCAGAATTAAGATTTCAAGACGCGCAAGTATTCGAAGAAAAAAATCCTATAATATACTATAATTACTATAATATACTATATACTGAAATATACTATATATACTATAATACTTACTATATTATTAAAGTATTATGACCACAATCAGTAGTATAGGATGATTAATAAAAAGCAACAACAGGAAATGAGCCAAACGACAATTTTCGGTTACCAGGCACGGGCAATACCAGTACATAGAAATGAAAGACGAATTTAATTATAGTACGTTATATTTTATTTATGCTGCAGGCAGATGAAACTGGGATCAACCATTGTGATCATCCAGTTCATTTTGCTAAGCAGTGACTATTAATATGGACAAAGAGTGCGCCTCGACTAGACATACGCGAAGCTAAAGCTCTCGATAGTGGAGGCGTCTTCACGACGCCTAGCCTTCGTTGCACATCTCTTTTGTAACGTCGTCTCTTACGTAGTGGACTTTTATGAAATAGACTAGAAATGGTTTCTTTGATGTTCACAAGCAATTCTCGGCCCTTAATGAGCAGTTTCACACTCTTGACTATTCAGATCAACAACATATTTTTAAGATGTGAATAAAATTTATAATTAAGACAATAAAGAAGTTAATAATGAATGCGTTTGGTCATTGATGATTTTCAATGCCAGTAAAGTAAATGCCAGTATATTTTTCGGTGTCGTTGGCAACCAACTATTTTTTTTGGATACTCAGTGCCTCGACTATCAACATTATTCGACTTTCAATTATTTAATTAATTATTTCATCTTTTTCGCCATATTAATTAATTATTTTTCGTTTTCCCAGATATTAAATAATTATATTTTTTCGTTGTTTTCGTTTTGTATTTTATTTATTAATTAAATAATTAAAATAAAAAAATATTTATATTATTAAAAAATTGTGTTTTACTAATATATAAAATAATTATTACATTTTTTTTAATATGTAAAAACAATAAATTTTAAATATTTATCGTTGTTGTCTGTTTATTAAAAAATCAATAAAATCAGAAATTGAAAAGTAATAAACAGAAAGTAAAATCCACGACTTTTGATGACTTAAGAGGGAGATTAAATGTCAGGGAAAAAAGCATTCGCCGGTTAGAGGAACGTTTGGAAGCTGGGTCAGTTACTTTAGTAAAGACCGAGCTAGAGTGCAGGCTTCAGGTCTTAAAAGAGACAATATTTAAGGCATATGAGTTGCAAGACCAGATCGAGCAATTAGATGAGGAAGATGAATTTGGAGCCGAGTTAGAAGAATTAGAGATAACAACTAAGGCAAGGGTGATGTCATTATTAAATGCCTTCACGTTAGCTGAAGAGTCCCCACCAGCTACTGCAATTTCTGCAGCCCAAACTCGAGGTCGATCTCCCAGTTTAGCATTAGTAGACAAGGATGTGAACATTCCTGTTATCGATAAATTTGACCTTTTAATTTCTTGCTTCTCTGGTGAAGCCTTAGGAACTATCAAGGCATTCCAAGTCACCGAGAGTAATTATTACAAAGCTATTGGTAGTCTGAAAAGAATTGACGATAACGAATGTTTCATCTTTGCGAACCAAATAAGAAAATTAGTCAGCCTTCCGAAAGTTTCCCAGCCGTCTGCGTCGTCGTTGAGAGGTCTCATCGACACAGTGTCATCGATCTACGGGTCACTATTATCCATAAGAGATGGATCTTCCATAGGAAGAGTCACTGGATTATGAGAAATTGCCGCTGTGGTCCGATTTCGAAAAAATATTAAATCGTAGGTACCAGCACCTGTCCGCTGAAGAGGCTGGCAAGAGACTAACAGGAGAAAACTGGGTTTGGGAAGAAGCACAATAGGAGTTCGTTGGCTTGCTCCGCTTCCAACAAACAAGCTTGCAGTTATTGCAACGCACAAGACCATAGTCTTGCCCAGTGTAGTCCGTTCGCTCGCCTTGCTGTAATGCAACGGTTTGAGTTTGTCAAGTCAGCCTCATTATGTTTAAGTTGTCTGCGAAAAGGTCACATGGTTGCGAAGTGTAAATCGACTAGGTGTCAAATTTTGTGCAAGATCGCACCACAAACTTCTGCACAGATTTACTGTGACCGAAAATAACTTGGCGTTACCACCACCAAATGTAAAAATGGCGAGCACATATTGGCCCGAGCATTACTTGACTCTGGGTCACAAATGAACTTCATTACTGAAGAACTTGTTCAACGCTTACAGATCCGTAGGGAGGTATCGTGTATCAACTTGCTTGGAATTGGTCAAGCTAATTCCCAGGTTAAGAAAAAGATACACACTCAACAATTGAGAACAAGTGAAGTCAACAATTAATGGTAGTGAGTTTCCGTTCGACTTTTGAATTTTCGTAAAAATAATTATTCGTAAAAATATATATATGCAAACAATTTTACTGCCAACACTTAATCTTATTCCTAAATAAATGTAAAATGTATGCTGAAATTTTTAAAAATATATTTTAAAAAATAATATAATATTGTTCGTTATTTCACCCAATAACGAATACTCGAATTATCTTAGGGTAGCAAGCCTGAAAAGTTACAAAAATCAAAATTTGTGTGCGCTGCACCCGTGTATGTGAATTTGTGACACGCATGCATACAAAGATCAATCCCAAACCTTCTTCATCGCGCTTCATTCAGAGACTGAGAAACAGAAAGCATTCAATGAGAGTATGAGCGTAAGATGAACGAACGATGAACGGTAGAAAGGGAGTAAGAATTCTCTCTGGGGCCTGCTGGGGCCTGTCGCAAGAAATTTTTGGCGTCCATTTTCACATTCCGTCCGTTGTATGAAATGGTAGTTGGTCTATATGCTGGATAGTCAGTGATTGTACCCTGATATGCCAGCCCAAGCATAGGCAAACCTATGCTCCGCTTTTTAAGGCGAGGGAAGTGACATATTCAGTTATGTACCAAGATATATCCAAGAAACCTCAATATCTCTTATGTACGATAGACGGTACTGTTCTTCAATAACATAAACAATTCTTGCAATCACTAAGTGCCGAACCCTAAGTGCCACCCTTACTCTCCCCTTACTCACCCTTAAATTATTGTATAAAGTCAATATCCCAAGCGGGCGACTTCGCTCCCCAACTTTTGTAAACAAAGGGCAATATAAGTAGATAAGATTGTAACAAGAAATTAGTCTTAAGCTGAGATCAATCGAATAAAGACGTAAACCTAAATCCTCGTTCATTTATTCTCCCTAGCGTTGTATCAACAACAATCAGTGACTAATGCAATACAAAATTACGCGATCTCATTCGATTACGCGATTCGATTTTCCCTACTGGCGGAGGTTGAGGAAAACCAACAAACCCAAGACATCGCAAAAAAGCCCAAGACTCCTTCAATCTATATCAAGAAGAAAAGCTGGAACGCCATAGTCAAATTGTGCATTTATCGGGGACGGTAACAATTTTCAATGCTAAGAAAAACTTCTGCTTCCTGTTGGCAAACCGAACAGCTTGTGCAAGAAAAGAGGCGCACGCGTCGTAATTGGCAAAACAGCTGATCACTAGCGTCGAAGCAACGCCTTCAGGAAGCAACCCGATCACTGGACCAGGCTCTTTACCAACAGGAAGAAAATGCACAGCTGCGCTGCATACAGACGATTTTTTTAGAGAATTTACAAGAGAATTATTTTACAAGTACAAAAGAATTTTTAAAGATTTTTTTTCTCTAATTAAATATATTTCATTAATGATTAATTGTTTTAATCATATTTAATCACTTAGAATGTCTTAAAGGGCGGCTGGTAACATATCCCGGTACGGGCGAAGATGCTGACTAATCGTAATTGGGCGGAGAAGAGGGCTCTCTTCCTTAAATTACCCCAATCCAAGGTGGAACATCATATGCCGAAGGATGCCTTCCCGCGGGAAGTATGCCAAGGCATCCTCCTCTAAAGCGGGGCTAGCCATGGAACCACCGAACGGTGTGGAGAGGAAGACCTCAGGGTCAACTAACCGGCTGGGACCGTAAGGCAAACCCTGGTCCGGCAGCGTTTCACTCGCGCAGCGCAAAGGTTTCTACAAAAATAGGAGGAGAGCGGTCTTCATTATGATGAGGGCAGACCCATTGGCAAAAGCTAACCCGGACCAGGCTGAGGTCATAAGGTGGGCAAGATAAATCTTGAAAGAAAGGAACATTGGAATCTCTAAGAGGAGTGACTATGTATAGTTATAGTTTTATAGTTTTTTATCTCGAAAGGACCGGCATAATCCACACCGGTGTACGTGAATGGGCGCGAGAAGGACGTTCGTTCCTTAGGTAGCTCTCTCATGAGTTGGGTCTGCAACTTCCTCTTGTGGATGACGCATACTTTACAAGAATAGACGACAGACTTGACCAAATTCCTCACCCTTCACGGGGGCACCATTGCCTTGAGTGGTCCAGTCGCTGCGAGGCCTTTGCAGCCAGTCAGGACCGTGCCACCACAACTGATTATCCGCAGATCTTGGAGAGCTACGCCGGCAAGCGAGATCCGCAGGGTTCTGCTCGGAGCGGACATGTGCCCATTTCTGCACGTCGGTGAACTGGGTGATCTTGGTCACACGGTTGGCCACGAACGTTGTCCACTGACATGCTGGCTTCTGCAGCCACGCGAGGACAATAGTCGAGTCCGTACAACAGTATAGGGCAGACGCGGGAGCAACACCGTTTTAACTGGGGCCACTCGAGTCTTTGCAGTCAGCAGGGTAGTGACCGTGGACCCAACCTCGACACGACAGAAATCTTGAGGGAGGGAGTCGTCCCAGCCTAGATCCAGAAGCCAAATGTCCTGCATGAACATTTTCTCCCGAACAATGAAAGAAGCGAGCCAACTTGCTGGATCGAACAATTTGGCAATTTGGGAGAGGACTTGGCGCTTCGTAAAAGACGAGCCGGAAGTCAATTCGGGCGCAACAAAAAAGAACTCATCAGTCGTCGCTTTCCACCGCACGCCGAGTGTCTTGGCCGTGCTCTCTGCATCGATGTCGAGGAAATCAGCACAAAGGAGGTGGTCGCTCGGAATGTCGGCCAGAATCGCCTTGCTATTCGACGTCCATTTCCTAAGTGGGAACCCTGCCGACTCTAGGGCCCCCTTCAGCTCCCGAATCGCAGCTTGGGCTTCGGTTTTGGAGTCTGCCCCCGCGAGAAAGTCATCAATGTACATGAAATGCCGTATAATTTGGCTTGCCTGCGGATACTTCGACTCTTCGTCGTCAGCGAGCTGTTGCAGGACACGGATCGCTAGGAACGGGGCACAATTGACCCCGAAGGTGACCGTTTTTAACTCGTAGTCACAGATATCCCCATCGGGATTGCGAAACAAAATACGTTGGAGCGGAGTATGCTTGGGGTCTACCCCAATTTGCCGATACATCTTCTCGATGTCGGCGTTAAAGACAAACCTAAAGTATCGCCACTCGCCGTATAATTTGGTTTGCCTGCGGAAACTTCAACTCTTCGTCGTTAGCGAGCTGTTGCAGGACACGGATCGCTAGGAACGCGGCACAATTGACACCGAAGGTGACCGTTTTTAACTCGTAGTCACGGATATCCCCATCGGGATTGCTTGGGGTCTACCCAAATTTGTCGATACATCTTCTCGATGTCGGCGTTGAAGACAAACCTAAAGTATCGCCACATTAGGATATAAATCGTCAGGTCGGATTGTAAGACCGAGCCCGCGTAAAGAATGTCATTCAGACTGGTCCCGTTTGCGGACTCGAAGCATTGAAGACCACCCGCACTTTGGTGATCGTGCTTTCGGGCTTGAAGACGGCATGATGTGAAAGATAGTAGGTAGCGGAACTGCTCGCGGGAGAGACCTCGGTCATTTGCCCTAAGTCGATGTATTCCTGGACACTCGTCTCTTCTCGTCGTCTGGACAAAGTTGTGCTCGCAAACTGAATCCGATTCCGAACTGATCTGTGTGGGCACATCTTCCACCTCCCAGAATTTGGTGAGGAGCTGATCCAGTGAGTCACCGAGGCTGCGGGCAACTCGTGTGGAAAAAACGGTCACGCTGCGGGGGTTGGCTGGAGATAATGGGCCTGTCAGCATCCATCCAAAAATGGTCTCCTGACCGAAAAGCGACCCGCAGATGTTAGCCTTGGAATTACCGAGGAGAATTTTTTTTTTTTTTATTATAGCTTTGCTTTTATTTATTGAATCTACTCTTAATTTTGAGACTAACAATAAGTTGGCGAATCTTAACATTAAAATTTAACTAACAGTAAAACTAAAACTGCATTCGGGTTGCGCGTCCCTCAGGTCGGTCGCTGGGTGGGTAAGTCATTGCGACGAAGGCGTGATTGGTTGCTCAACCTTGTTAGACCTCTCGCCAGGTGGTTAGGGTGCACCGATAGCTTGGTTAAGTACTTTACCTTCTGTTCTGCGATCGCTTATTTGACTGGTAGAATGTTTAAGTCGCGGTGTATGTTTTCGTTGCGAACGTACCACGGTGCCCCGGTGATTGTTCTCAAGATCTTCGACTGAACTCTTTGTATTATGTCAATGTTGCTATTGCTGGCGTTCCCCCATAACTGGGAGCCGTACATCCATATAGGTTTTAGTACCGAGTTGTACAGCAGGACTTTATATTCAAGGCTAAGAGGTGACCGAGCGTTGATAAGCCAATGAAGGCCGCTGGCTTTTAGCTTTAGGTGTGTTCTTTTGGCTTCAATGTGCCGGCGCCATGTGAGTCTTCTATCGAGATGTACTCCTAGGTATGTTACTTCGTTTGCTTGTGGGAGTAGAGTGTTGTTTAGTGTTATCGGCGGGCAGTTTTGCCTGTTCAGAGTGAACGTAACATGCTTGCATTTTAGTTCGTTCACTTTAATTCGCCAATCTGACAGCCATTTTTCGACATCGACCATATGATGAGCTAGCTGCGCAGTTGCTTGAATCGGGCATTTTGAGCGGCTAAGAATAACTGTGTCATCGGCAAACGTGGATGTTGTTAGACGTGTGCTTGTCGGTATATCTGCTGTGTAGAGGACATATAATATTGGCCCTAGCACGCTGCCTTGAGGAACTCCAGCTCCAACAGTGTAATCATCGGATGTAGCGGTGTTGCACCTCACGACAAATTTTCTGTCGTGAAGGTAAGACTCCAAAATCTTGTGGTTGCTGTAGGGGAGCATTGTCTTGATCTTGTACATTAGACCTTCCAGCCAGACTCTATCGAATGCTTGAGAGAAATCTAAAAATATGGCAGTACAGTACTCTCGTTTTTCAATCGCGTTCCGAATTTTGGATGTTATCCGGTTGACCTGCTCAATTGTTCCATGCTTTTCACGAAACCCAAATTGTGACGGGATTCCTTCCTGGATTCGCAGGTATGTGTTTATCCGAGTCATTAGGCATTTTTCAAAGAGTTTAGATAGGCAAGAGAGTAGGCTTATAGGTCTATACGACGTGGGGATAGTGTGGTCTTTTCCCGGCTTTGCTATCATTATTATAATTGACTTTTTCCATCTCACTGGAAAGTGGCCAAGTTTTGCGATGGCATTAAATAGCTGGGTGAGAGTGCAAACGGCGCAGTATGGGAGCTCAATAATAATTTTGGGAATTATGAGGTCGCAGCCTGGGGATTTTTTCGGATTCAATTGTCGTTTGATGATGTTAACGATTTCGTTTGGGCGAAACTCAATCGGCTCATGTTGAGGCTGGGGCTCATCTGATAAAGTCGGCAAAATAAACGAATTGGTGGCAGGATTTGGTTCGAAGACATTTTTAAGGTGTTTGGCAAACGTGCTGGCTCTGTATGCGTCGCTGCGCGCCCACCCGCTTGTGGAATTTCTAATAGGCATCACGGTTTCTTTAGGTGAGCTCAGAGTTGGGTGAGCTCTCCATAGTGAGTGTTTCGTACTGTTAGTTGACAATTGCTCTATGTAGCGGTGGTGGACATACGTTTCTTCTTGCTGTAGAGCTTGATCAAGTTGACGTGAGGCATGTTTAAAGCGTTGCTTAGCAGATGGCGATCTGTGACATTGCCATTCTCGACGTAAGCGTCGCTTTTCGAGGACGAGCTGTTCGATTTGTAGATTTGTCTTCTTTTGAATGCGTTGTGTGTTCATAGTTTGAGGTGTTGAAGCTCGAGCTGCAGAGACGAGTACAGACTCCAGCGAATTAACCAAAACTGTCTACGTTGGCTTCGTCGCTGAGGCGAGGACTCAGCTCAATGTGTGAGCTGATGTACTTCCTGTACTTAACCCAATTGGTTTTATGTGAGGTCAGATTTGATGATTGATCCCATGTTCCTGGGTGTTGGAGTAGAGTAAAAAGGACAGGCGAGTGATCAGATGAAAGATCCGAAAGGCATTCGGCGCATATCAGATTTTTAGGAATGTTTTTGGTAATTGCAAAATCAATTAAATCGAGAAGTTTCTTTGGGTCTGCCGTCCAGTATGCTGGTGTGCCAGAAGAAGCATAGTCTAGCTTGTTCTTAGCTTTGATAATTGCATTATAAAGCTGCTTTCCTTTTGGGGTCACGAGGCGAGATCCCCAGTGTGTGTGCTTGGCATTGTAGTCTCCTGCCGCTAAGACGTGGTCTCCGAGTGAGTTGAAAAACTGCATAAACTCATCTTTGGCTATGGTGAAGCGTGGGGGGCAGTATACGGCAGCTAGAGTTAATTGCTTGCCAGTATTTAGGTGTATATTTATTGATGTGGCCTGTAGGTAGTTTTTTGCAAATTTCGTATGATAATGGTGCTTGATACGGCTTCTGATTAAAATTCCAGTCCCGCCGTGTGCTTTACCGTCTGGATGATTTGTTCCATAGAATGAATATCCTCGTAGTTGAAAATTGTATCTGTTCGTAAGATGTGTTTCTGAAAGCAGCATTACGTCGATTTGATTGTCTAGTAGGAATTGCGCTAACTCGAGTTTGTGCTGCGAAACGCCGTTAGCGTTCCATGTAGATATTCGTAGGGAAGTCATTATTTGGATTGTTGTGAAACCAGCATTTGTATTAATAGATTTTGGTTTCGCATTAGATCTTGCATAGTTGTACGCATAAACGACATGAACTCCGTAAGGCTTTGTTGTAGACTGCATATCATAGCTTCAAAGTTACTTTTTGGCTGCTCCGGCGGTTGATGCTGCTGAGCCGTGTTCGGTTCTTGGTGTGCTGATTCTGCCAGTCCTGATTTTAAAGCGCTTGCGTATGTGACATTTTTGTCAGAGTTTATGGGTCCTAGTGAGGATCTGGCTGCAGTCGAGAAGAAGACTTCAGGGTTTGACCTGGAGGCTATGAACTGATTATTTTGGGTGCGGGCAGTAAGTCCCCTCTGGTGGATGCGACTTTTCAGCTCCTTATAAACTGGGCAGCCTCTGTAGTTAGCAGTGTGATTTCCACCGCAGTTGCCGCACTTTTTCGAGTTTTGGTCATCTTTGCTCGCTGGGCAGTGTGCGGAGTCATGAAGCTCACCACAAACTACACAGACTGGGCGCAGTTTACAGTAAGACCTTGTATGGCCATATTCTTGGCAGTTCGCACATTGAACCGGGCCATTGCGTTTGTGCGGCTCCTCAACTGTAATTCTGCGGTGCAGCAGGAACTGAAGATTGTATATAGGGTGCACTTCGTATTTCTTTAGGGGCTTAATTTGTGGTTCAAGCTCAACCTTAAAGAGTGGCCGCGGCTTTCTATCCCTGTTAGAAATTATGAACACTGTCTTAGCGCTAAATCCCTTCTCTTGTAGCGCCTTTGTTATCTCTGCAGGCGATACTTCGGGCTCTATGCCCTTAAGTACGACTTGCAAGCCCTTGCTGCTTTTTAGCTGATACGTATAAAAGTTCTTTTTTTTGTCGGTTAGGTATTTCGATAATACTCTGTAGTTATCTTCAGACTTCGTTTGAACTTTTGTTTCCTGGATGTTGCCCTTTACGAGTGGTATTATGTGGAAGTTGTCCTTGCCAATGAGCTCTATAATTTTTTTGACAAGAACGTTGGAATTTTTTCTCGTATGTATATTGGCGGGGGCTTAGGCTTCCTTTTTTCAACTTCGGTAGATTCGGCTTCATCTTCATAGTCTGCCAAGATTTTAAAACGGTTTGAGTTCGTGGGCGTTTCTATTGCGGCTGTGTTAGCATTGCCACGGGTTATTTTGCGTTGAGAGTTTAGGGGGCTCAGCTTCCTTTTGATTTGGATGTAGCGATCCATACCAGTCTGCACAGCCGACTTAATATTTTCTTTGTTTTTGTTCTCTTTTTCGGGAAGCTCAGCGGCAGAAGTATCAATGTTTGCGCTGCTAGCTAATGACGTCGTTAAACGCGCTGTCGTTACAGTAGCGGTTGTTGTTGTTGTTACGGTTGACGTTGTCAAAGAGGTTGCGGTGCTAGTTACTGCGCTCTTTGGCTGCAGAGACATCGATGGTAGCGAGGGGGAGCAAGATCGCACTCTCACGCTCTCTACGTTTAAGAATTCGGCCAAGTTTGGGGTAATTGACCGTGTTTGGGATGAGCTTGCATTACTTTCGGTTGCTTTGAAAGTGAAGTAAGCGTTGTTTCTTTGTACTGAGAGCCGTCTCTCGTCTTGCTCACGTTGACGTTGTGTGCTAACGTCGTTTAGACTCATTGCAATCGAGGTTGATATTGTTCGAGTTTTAAATGTTATGTTTTATATTAATTAATTAATTAATCAATATAAACATTAGCGATTTCATCGCTGAAAGCGTCTTTTCGCGTTGTTGTTGATTTACGAAACCAGTCACTGCACTTTTTGATATTATTGAATACTTTTTTGTTTTGGTTTTCTTTCCGGAGCACAATAACTACACGTCTGTATGCGACGACGATTCGCGGTGGACTCCAAGGAGAATGGACGGAAGAATGTCAGCTCCTATTAATACATTGACTTGGGAGCTCTCAAAGAAGTTGGGGTCCGCCAGGTGAATGTCGGGCAGCCCCTTGAGAAGATCTCGCGAAATCGGATATGATGGCAGATTTCCTGCCAACTGCGGAAGAACGTAAGCCGCAGACTCTAATTGTAGCCCGGGTCTAGACGGCGACCGAATGGAGAAATGGCACAATTTAGTAGACTGCGCGGAAATGGTCTGATTAAGGCCGGAAACTTGTGCTTGAATCGTCTTGAAGGGAAGCTTGACAAGGTTGAACAGTCGTTTCATTATAAAAGTCTATTCGTACCCTGAGTCTATCAGTGCTCGTGCCTTAAAGCTACACTCCAAATGGCACACGTTGATAAGGGCCGTGCCCAGTAGGACGGCTCCTGACCCGGAAGCGAAACACACCTGCACATTCGACTGATCCTCTGAGCCGTTTGCTGGCGTAGGCGGACTTGGAGCGGTAAGCGGCATAGGCGGACCTGGAGCGGTGGCGAATGGATTGCCGCGGTGCAGGAGGGTGTGGTGTCGGCTGTGGCATGTGAAGCAGGTATGGGCGCTCGTGCAGTCTCGCTGCTGGTGCCCTCGGGCAAAACAGTTTAAACATAACTGCTTTCTCCTTATGTAGTCAGAGCGCCCATTTACGTCAATTTCTAGGAAACGCAGACATAAGCGAATGGGGTGGTTCTCCCTCGAACAGAGATCGCAACCCTTGGGGCCCGGAACCACTCGAGTCTCGTATGAATTGAGCCTCCGAGCAGGGGCAATAGGATTTCCCGACCTTGGCGGAAGTTGCCCGGAGCCACTAGGCCTGACGTCGTCGATGCCCTCCAGAGTGCGATGGCGCTCTGTCAGGAAGTTGTCTAATTACTTCCATGTTGGAATTTCGGCCTTATTATGCACGGATTGCTCCCACATAGAAAGTGTGACTTTGGGGAGCTTTGAGGAAATCATAAATACCAGGAGACAGTCCCAAGCCTCAACATTGATGGAGGATATTGCTAGGGCTGTCAGACAACTCTGAATGGTGGCTCGCAGCTCCTTCAGCGCGACCCCGGACTCTTGAGAAATAGCCTGAATGTTGAAAGGGATCTTCAACTGGCTGTTGACCAATAGCCGCCGGTTCTCAAAGCGGTCTGTGAGGCTTTGCCACGCTGCGACAAACCATGGGTAAGCGGAGCGGTAAGCGAAGATAATCTCTGAAGATAATCAAGATAATCACCCGCAAAGACCTCGGTATCCACTGGCGGTAACCGGCAGCCTGTAGAAGCGGCCGTGTGGAGTAACGGAGTAACAGTAACTTTACTTCGACTCCAGCACTATCGAGGTGGCCGCATTGTCGTCTAACACGGCTAGCAAATCGGAGCAGCTCTCATAGCTCTTCTCCACCTTCTCTCACAGTGTCCGAATTTGGTCCCGATGGACTTTGCACATGTATTGTGAGCCTATTTCAGTTTCTGGGGCGCCCGGAGTATTTGAGTTAGCCTCAAATGGACTAATTCGATCTTTTGTGGCGATGAACTCAGCGCCACTTCGACCGCACTTTGAGCCATTTTCACAACGGCAGACTCATTGTCTGCCTCTGTGAAGGACCGGGGGTTGTATTAACGGATTCGTCACTCTTTGCCCTTGGAATGGAACAAGTCGCCTTAGACTTCAACAGAGGCGTCCGCGGAGATACGGATTGAGATCTGTCCAAACGGATGGTTGGGATAGGACGCGGCTTTTTGTCGTCTCCCATGGGCATTCTCAGAACCCAATTCGCTAGTCAGCGCTTGTCGACTGACTTGCGCAATAGGTGCCTCGTACGAAGCGGTGGCCGGTCACACTAATGTGATGAGACCGGTGAGATCGCGGATGAAATGCGATTACAAGGCACAAGTGGGAATTAGTAGCGCCGATGTCGAAAGAAATGTCGTGTGCGGCACAATTCGAATGTGGAAGAAAACTTCAGGAACCCAAAAAAAACAAAAGGGGACGAGGTTTGTTAAGATTCTAGGCGGATGTTGCATGATGCGGAGTAGAAGCAGCGTTAGAGGCACGGAAAATGGACAAGTACCGGAAAACTCGTGCTAGTTCAGAAAAAAATTGATGACGGTCTATATATGTATATTTCGACAAGTGTGGCTCGTACGTAGAAATTAAAATCTTAACTATTTTTGAATTTGCGGAGCCGGAAAGGTGGACTTAACTTTGGTTTGGATTTAACACGAAAAAAAAGAAAATAAATAATTAATAATAATTAATTTTTGACCAATTGTCGGATTTAATTATTATGGAAGGGTGGAGTTGAAACCCCCACCCTTCCCCCCTTGTGAAAAATTCCGGCAACGCTCTTGATGCCAACGTCACCCTATGCGTACCCCAAAGGAAAAAAACAGCACCAAAAAACACGGCCACTATGGCGGCTAGGTCGAGAATTTAAGCGACACAATCACGGATTTGTAGTGAAATGGCGGTTTATAATTGTTGGTTTTAGAAAATATATGTATACGTAATATGTATATTACGGATATATGTAAGGGCATGGGGGGCATATGTTGGCATAGTGGAGCGTTGATAAGTGGACTGTATAACTGGGGGAACAGAAAAGTTATGTGGTGTAAAAATTGGGGAAGAAAAAAAATAAATATTACGACAGCGGCGGACTGTTCGGCGAATTTGGAAATTACCGGAACTAATTCACACCCGCTGGCCAATATTATTTATGCTTTTTTTTCACCACACTATTTCACTGTTCACTTGAGGATTTTTTTTTTCCGGATTAATTGCACTAAAAAATATGTGTGTATGTATGCCCGGAGGGGGGCCTCAACCGTTGGCAAGCGAATGGATAACGGAGAGGACAAAACCGGCGAGAAATATGGCGAAGCACACAAAACGGAGATTTTTTTTTTTTTTTTTTTTTACGTTTGAATGTTGAAATTTTATTCTTAAGATTAGCGCACTACTACCAACTTGACAGCTTAATCTAATCGTTTTTTACAAATTTTTTTTTAAAAAATACTTAGTCTAAGCGTAACTTAGGGCAAGAGGTGATTTAATGGTTTTTTTATTTTAACTTATTTTTATTTATGATTATGTTGAGGGTGACGAAATTGGCTAGGTCAAGATCCGGTTTGGTAGGTCTTGAGGGTGGTGTCTTTTTAGTCTTCTCTTGACTCGATTAATTGGATTAGCGCTCCTGATAGCAGCGGTACCAAGTTTTTTAGCTAGGCTGTTGGGGTGCTCATTTAGACGTTCCATGTATTTCCGAGCAAGTTCCTGGAGCTTGTCTCCGATCTTAGGCACGTTGAGATCTCGTTCGATGTCTCTGGTTCGCATAAACCACGGAGCTCCAGAGATCCTTCGAAGAGTTTTCGCTTGCAAAACCCGGATTTTGTTTAGGTTGGTTTTTGCAGCGATGCCATAAACCTGGAGTCCGTAGAAAAGACTTGGCGCTAGTATAGACTTGTAAATCTGCACCTTACACCCAAGCGCGAGCTTATTGCGTGGTGTGAGGAGCCAGGACATCCGAGCCACTTTAGTCCTGAAAGAGTTTTGGATACAGGTAATGTGCCTGCCAAAAGTGAGTTTTTTGTCCAAGGTGACTCCGAGGTACTTGTATGCAGGAAGGGCTCTGATTGGGTTATCGTTGAGGTTGACTCCTGGGCAGGTACTTCGGCAATTGGTAAAAGTTACATTGGCACATTTGTCTGCGTTTACACGAATGTTCCAGTTCGTGGCCCATTGGTGAAATGCGTCCAGATACTCCTGCAATGCAAAAGTGGCTGCCAAGATACTACTGCTTTTGGTCAGGATAGCCGTGTCATCAGCGTAGGTCGCAATTAGCACGTCTTGTTCGTTCACTTCAGTGATTGGAGTTTTTGTAGGCATATCTGAAGCATAGATAGAGTATAGAGTAGGACCGAGGACGCTACCTTGGGAAAACGGAGATGGATGGAAAAATTTGCAGAATTTGAAGACGAAGAAGAGTAGAAAATCTCTAACTGCCGTTGTGTCGGAAAAGTCGGACTTGGAGTTGACACGGAAGGAAAAAACAAATCTTGCAGCAGTGTGAACGAAATTTAATGTTCGGACTACTGCTGAAAACCGGCAGAGAGACGGAGACGAAAAAATGTCGTACTTATCTTTTGGCGGAACAATGCCGTTACTGCTGGTAGAAAATATCCAAAGAATATCCGGCTCGAAGGACCAAAGGGGGGCGTTGCTGCCGCAAAAGATTCCAGAATTCGGGAGAAAAGAAAGAAGTCGGGGGCGTCGTGGTTGAATTTCAAAACGCATTCAGCTTTATTGGCTAAACTAAACTGAAAACTAAAACTAAACTTACTACTTAAATCCATAACCTATTTCGTCACTTCAAAAGAATCACAGAAACTCAAATGAAGGTACATTTAGAACTTAACACCGTAACCTAAAAAAAACTATACAGTAAACTATCGGTATACTGAAAAATTATAATACCATTTTCAATGGAAAAAAATAAATAAAAAAATATTTATGAAATAACAATTAAAAACTGTTAGAAATTTTTGGCAGTAAAAACTTTTCGGAAGAGAAAAGTTTTCGGAAATACAAAAAATATAAACTATAACTATAGTGAGACACTATACAATTGTTTTTGCTTAACTCGAAAAAACGAAAAATTATTTTTGTATTTGGGCTTTGCCTATGCTGGAAGCAACACACGTACATGAAATTTCATTTCCCATATAAATGAGCAATTCCAACAACAAAGGAGCATCGAGAGCAATGGGGCTGAAGTGATATGAAGTGAAAAACAGATTTTGGTAAGCCAAAGAAGTGAAAGAAATCTATCATTACAATGATACAGAAGGCCAAAGAAGAACAAAAAATTCTGTTATTGTACAGACTACTATCTTGTTTGTCAAAATTTTTCGAAAAATACATGCTTTTCGCTTTTATTATCGGTATGCAGATCCCCCAAGCTAACGAAGTATCGTACCTTGGCGTCAACCTTGGTAGGCGACTAACCTGGCGTAAGCACATCGAATGCAAGAAGACGGAACTAAAACCAAGAGCTCCACTGGATAATAAGCTCACGATCGCCACTGTAACCTAAAGATCCTTGAGTACTGTTACCATCCGTCGTCTTGTTGTGGCGCTAATATCGTTTAGTAATTTCGTTGTAGTGTAAACTCCAAACTTCTTCCATCCCATAAACGCCGGCAGGGATTGCTAGCTCTTGTTGCTAGCCGCACCTTGGTTCTTTGCTGAGTCTTCACAGTAGTCGAACATACCTGCCCGTCCTTAGCTTTGAAGGCTATGGCGATTGTTCGTCCTTTCGGCCAAAGGTTCCTGGGAAGGCTCTCATCCACAAGGAAGGAGACATCTCCTGTTGTTTACTTCAGTATAGGTGAAGGGTCTTTGAAAGCTGGCGATGGTGGCAATGGTGGCTTCTGCGGTTCTATTGAAGATTTGGGGGCAAATTATACCAAAGTCGTTTAGGTACATATTCAACCCAATAAGCTTGTCCTTTGGAATTTGTGGTTTTTTTTTTGCTCATCACATACCTGATAAAAGTCGCTGTGTTAGTCGCTAGTTGATAGTTATAACTATATGAAGATTCTAGTAATTTTACATCACATCCGATTCCTGACCGCCATGTTTTTTGCACAAGTATTTTAAGATCTATGGTAACAGGAGAAAAACACTGGCTGGTCATAAATTGACATCAACTGATAGATCTTCTCTTTTAGTGGGGTGTGCCGGCCCCACCGGCCCCAATCTCTCCTAATTTTTTGTCGGTGGCTTTCGGATACTGAATCTTGTAGCCCTCCGAATTTTTATCCCGGACGTAATGAGCTATATAGTAACATATCAACAAAATTTCTTTAATACAAAAGCTGAAGCCTTTTGTATTGAAATTCGTAACGCAGCTGCAAATAGCCTCATTCCAATTTTTGTAAAAACATAAATATTTAATTATTTCAATTCGGATGAAAACAGCCTCATTTCAGATTTCCAATTTCTAAGAGTCACTTCAGATTGAAAACCAAAACAATATTTGGATAAACAGAAATCCCGACTCAAATCTTTCTCACTCCTTTTAAGTGAATTAAAACTAAACAGATCAAAACAGTCTTAAATGGGAACCCACTTCACATTTTCTTGTCACCTTGATTAATTGAGACCCAAAGCCTTCCATGTCAACTGACACCTCAAGTAAAAGGTTCCGACTCAATCTATTCTCTCAGAGAGCCTCTCTTTCGAGCTTTGATCTGCAAAAAGCTTCAGCAAGGGTAGCTATAAAAAGGACCTAGAGCCCTAAAGATAAGTTAGTTCTGAAATTCTAAAATAAAAGAATCACACTGTATCAAAACCGGAACTCAAATAAAAATATATTTTTTTTAATCTAATTTTGAAAAAGATATATAATTGGCGCAGTCGGTAGGATGTGTAAAAGTGACCAGTGATCAATCGAGATCATAGAACATCGTTGAAGTATTTTATGCTAATGCAAGTGCAGCTATAATACTAATCGCGAGTGTTAATCGCTATTCACATCCGCAAAAGAACATACGTGTTAATTTCAATTTGTAGCCCACTTTTCGAAGTGTGACTGCTACCGAAAATATACAACACACAAAAACTTAAAACAAATTTGTAGCCCGCTTTTCGAAGTGTGACTGCTACCGAAAATATACAAAACATAAAAACTTAAAATAAATTAGTAGCCCTCTTTCTTAGTGTGACCGCTACCGAAATAAATAAGAAATACAAACATTACAATGGCTGAACCAGTGTCACAAATCCAGTTACTCTCCGAGCTACACCTTAATCAGGCTTTAAGCCAGATTAGGCAAGTTCCCAATTTTAATGGAAGCACCAGGGAATTAAGTGCATTCATCAGACGGATCGAATACATTTTAAATTTGTATCCATCAACTGATCCGCGTCAAATAGCTGTATTCTTCAGTGCAATTGAGATGCAATTATCAGGAGATGCACAGCGAGTGTCCCAGCTATCAGCAGCAACCAATTGGCCCGATGTAAGGAGTGCTCTTATCGATGAATATAAAACCCAAACCCCATGCGAGGAATTACTAAGACGACTCTACAATACCCCCTTCAATGGAAGCATTCGTAAGTTCGTCGAGAATCTAGAATATAAAATATTTGTCATAACAAACAAATCGTCGTTAGAAAACAATAATTTAAACACAATGATTTATAATAATGCCATGAATAATACTGTAAAAGATGTAATAATGAGAAAACTTCCTGACAGGTTATTCATGACATTAGCAAGGCACGATATAACTACAGTCAGTAAACTTAAACAAGTAGCACAACAAGAAAGTTGTTATGATTCTGGTTCTGATAAAGTTAAATCACAACATAATTCAAATCAAAACGAACAAGATAGGAGAAATTATCAAAAAAATAATAATTTCCAAAGAAATAATTCCTTTTATAATAATAATAATCAACAAAGTTATAATCAGCAAAGTAACTATAGACAACCAAATAATTTCAATCAACAACAATTTCGACAGGAATTGCAGCAAAACTTAAATCAAGGTAGAGCTCAGAATCCTATGAATTATCAACAGCCATCATCTTCTTTACAAGGTACTAATTCTAACAAACCAGTGAAAAGACAGCGTGAATATTCAAGCGATCAATCTAAAATGGAAATCGAAAATTTTCATCAAATAGCCTCGGATCCAATAGAAGAAATAGAAATCCTTACATCAGAATAACTATTAAAAATCGCCCATTTAAATGTGTAATAGATACAGGAAGTTCAATCAACCTAATAAAAAAAAATTATTTTAATTTCCCACAAACATTAAAAACGTCAGAAGTGCATACAATTAATGATGTAATTAAATTATATAAGTCCGTAAATTTTAAATCAAGTAAACTTTGTCCGATCGACCAACCATTTTGGGCTCACAATTTTTTTCAAAAATATGATATATTGATAGGAAGAGAGTATTTAGAAGCATGTGAAGCAATAATTAATTATAAACAGGAAACAGTCACTTTGAGCGGATTTGTTTTTTCTATGATATATAACCACGAAGATTTCAGGATTTCATTGGAAGATTATCTCAGTCCACCTTCATCTGAGGATATATCTTTTAATTTTGCAATTAATAATGACTTGGAAGAAAATAATAAATTTCGAATAAATCATCTTAATGAAGAAGAAAGAACTAAATTAAATAACATTTTATTTGAATTTAGTGATATCCAGTACAGGGAAGGTGAAAATTTGACCTTTACCAGTGCTATCAAACATTCAATCCAAACCAAACATGAAGATCCTATTTACAAAAAACCTTATAAATACCCCCAAGCTCATGATCAAGAAGTCGAAGTCCAAATTAAAGAAATGATAAATCAGGGAATAATACGTAAATCGAAATCCCCTTATTGTTCTCCAATATGGATAGTCCCAAAGAAAGAGGATGCCTCAGGGAAAAAGAAATTTAGAATAGACTATCGAAGTCTAAATGAAATAACTATTGATGATAAGTATCCGATACCAGTTATTGATGAAATACTTGACAAACTTGGAAAGTGTCAATATTTTACAACAATTGACCTTGCCAAGGGTTTTCATCAAATTCAAATGGATGAAAATTCTATTTCAAAAACAGCTTTTTCAACTAAAAATGGACATTACGAATATACACGAATGCCATTTGGTCTGAAAAATGCGCCTGCAACCTTCCAACGTTGCATGAACAATTTATTAGAAGATTTAATGTACCAGCATTGCCTTGTTTATATGGATGACATAATTATATTTTCTACTTCATTAGAGGAACACATATTGTCTATAAAAAAGGTGTTTTCAAAACTTCGAGCAGCTAATCTTAAACTTCAACTTGACAAATGTGAGTTTATGAAAAAGGAAACCGAATTCCTTGGACATATAATAACAACAGAAGGAATAAAGCCAAACCCCAAAAAAATTGAGGCAATACAAAAATTTCCAATACCAAAAACACAAAAAGAAATAAAATCATTTTTAGGTCTCTGTGGATTTTATAGAAAATTCATACCTGATTTTGCTAAAATTGCAAAACCCATGACAGTAAACTTAAAGAAGGGTTCAACTATAAATTCATCAGATAAAGAATATTTAGAAGCATTTGAGAAATTAAAACTTCTCATTACATCAGACCCAATTTTAATTTACCCTAACTTTGAAAAACTATTTTCTCTAACAACAGATGCTAGCAACGTCGCCTTAGACGCAGTACTATTATCAAAAAATCATAAACCTATTTGTTATGCTAGTAGAACTCTTAATGAACACGAAATTAATTATTCAGCAATAGAAAAAGAGCTTCTGGCTATAGTCTGGGCCACTAAATATTTTAGGTCTTATCTCTTTGGTAGAAAATTCGAAATTCTTAGCGATCATAGACCATTAGTTTGGCTTCATAATATAAAAGAACCAAATATGAAACTACAAAGATGGAGAATAAAATTAAACGAGTTTGACTTCACTATTAAATATTTGCCGGGAAAGGAAAACCAGGTAGCTGATGCTCTGTCAAGAGTAAAGCTAGATGAAAATTTTTTAGGAGAATCACCGGATAGTAACCCATCATTACCCACAATAGCAACAGTACATAGTGCGCAAGAAGACAATCAGAATTATATAGAAATAACAGAAAGACCTTTAAACTATTACAATAGATAAATTGAATTCCATAGAGGAAATTCAAATGAAGTTAAATTGACTCAATACTTTCATAAAACCAACCTTAAAATAATGTATAAAGAAATGACCCATGAATATGCAAAAGAATTAATTAAATAATATTTATGCTCCAAAAAAAGTGTTATCTATTTTCCTTGTGAAATGGACTTTATAATATTTCAAAATGCTTATGTAGAGATTATCTGCCCAAATAACTTAACCAAAGTTATGAAAACCAGTACAATATTAATAGATGTCCAAACATTCGCAGAATTCAAGGAAATTGTACTTAAAGCTCACGTAGAATTATTACATCCAGGAATAGAAAAACAAACAAGCCTTTTTAAAGAAAAATATTATTTTCCCGATTATCAGAGATTAATTCAAAATATTATAAATGAGTGTGAAATTTGTAACCTTGCTAAAACAGAGCATAGAGATACAAAACTTACATTTGAATTAACCCCAGAAACCTTTAACCCCAGAGAAAAATATGTTATAGACTTTTACATGATCGATAATAAACAATTCTTATCTTGCATTGATATTTATTCCAAATATGCTGCTTTAATAAATGTCAACAGTAGGGATTGGTTAGAAGCAAAAAGGGCATTACTCAGGATATTTAATGAAATGGTTAAACCAAAAGAAATTAAAGCCGACAAAGATTCCGCATTTATGTGCTCAGCATTGCAATTTTGGCTGCAATCAGAAGATGTAAGAATAACTATAACCACAAGTAAAAATGGCGTTTCTGACATAGAGAGATTTCATAAAACTATTAAAGAAAAATTAAGAATTTAATTCTTAAAAATTAAGAATTAAGAAAATAAATATTGAACGGAATCCTGAAAATATAATTACTAAATTTGAAACAATTGTTTATATTTATAATCATAAAACAAAACATAGCTCTACAGGCAGAACACCAGCTGACATTTTTATTTTAGCCGGAACTCCAAGTTATAATACTGAAGTGAATAAAACACAGAAAATAAACAAGCTTAATAAAAATCGTCATACATTCGATATTGATACTAGGTATAGACAAGCCCCACTTGTAAAATCTAAAACAACAAATCCTTTTAGGAAGACAGGCCAAATTACACAAACCGACGAAAAACATTATGTAGAAAAAAATAGAGGTAGAGAAATCACTCACTATAAATCCAAATTCAAAAAGAAGAAGAAAATTAATACCAGCAAATATAATAATTCCAGATTTCCACCGGAAGACAACCCAGCTTAATAAAATTATCTTTTATATAATAACTTTATTATGTCTTATATATCACGCCGTGTGTCAGAACATAGATATCAATCCAATCCAAGCAAAAAATGGATACCTAATTTTCCAAACAGGTAACATAGATCTGCCCACTAATTATGAATATCATTGTCTCACAGTAAATTTAACTAAAACTGAAAAAACTTATAAAAATCTAATGGAACAAACACGCGAATTTGAACATTTGGATCAAATTCAATATCTAAAAGAAAAATTAAATAGAGAAATGAACGGAATCAAAATTGCTCAACGAAACAAGAGAGGACTTGCAAATTTCGTAGGTACCTTTCATAAATATTTATTTGGCACATTGGATCAACATGATAGGGAAGAATTAGAATCAAAAATTGATAATTTGTCTGAAAATAGTATACAGATCAACGAATTAAATAAAGTAATTGGTGCCATTAATAAAGGAATAGAAACAGTCAATCGTTTAAATGAAAACCAAAACGAAAACCAAAGGTTAGCAATCCTTATTTTCAATTTACAAGAATTTACAGAATACGTAGAAGACATTGAATTAGGAATGCAATTTACAAGATTAGGCATATTCAACCCAAAGCTCCTAAAACATGACCCGCTTAAACATATTAATTCAGAAAAATTGTTAAATATCAAAACATCTACTTGGTTACAAGTTAATACTAACGAAATATTGATAATTTCTCATATTCCTCGTACTATTATTAAAACCCCCATTTATAAAATTATACCGTATCCGGATCAGAATCAGAATATAATAACCGAAACATTGCATGATGAATATTATATAAAAAATCAGCAAGTCTTTGAAGTAAAAACAAAAGAAATAGTAAATAATAAATGTATAATAGGTCTCTTAAGACAAACAAATACAGAATGTAGATATACAAAAATGTACAAGAACTTCGAATTAAATTATATTGCACCCAACATTATAATAACATGGAATTTGCCAAAAACTTTGCTAAATCAGAATTGTATAAATAAAGATTTAATTGCAGAAGGAAACAATATAATAAAAGCATTCAACTGTTCTATACAAATAGAAGATGTAATAATAATAGTATTTGTTATTGCTTGATTACACCCGAACTATTTATGTAAACAACAACATAACTAAACTCGAACCTTTATCCTATATCGTAGCCAAAGAAATATTCCAAAACCATTCAAAACAATATTTTACAACCCAAACAATTCTGTTAATACTACTATCAATAATAATTATTATTATACTCATATACTTGATTTATAAATTTAAGAACATCCTAAAAAGGATAATAATTAATTATAAAAAACAAAAGGTTGTTAGTCCCGAAGAAGAAACTAAAGGTTCAGAAAATAAAGAACATGACCTACAGTTATACCCCAAACTAACCGCCTGAGGACAGGCTAAATTCTTAAGGATGGGGAAGTAACATATCAACAAAATTTCTTTAAGTGCATATCAGTAAATTTTGTAAACCGAAGCTAAAGCCTTTTGTATTGAAATTCGTAACGCAGCTGCAAATAGCCTCATTCCATTTTTTTGTAAAAACATAAATATTTAATTATTTCAATTCGGCTGAAAACAGCCTCATTTCAGATTTCCAATTTCTAAGAGTCACTTCAGATTGAGAACCAAAACAATATTTGGATAAACAGAAATCCCGACTCAAATCTTTCTCACTCCTTTTAAGTGAATTAAAACTAAACAGATCAAAACAGTCTTAAATGGGAACCCACTTCACATTTTCTTGTCACCTCGATTAATTGAGACCCAAAGCCTTCCATGTCAACTGACACCTCAAGTAAAAGGTTCCGACTCAATCTATTCTCTCAGAGAGCCTCTCTTTCGAGCTTTGATCTGCAAAAAGCTTCAGCAAGGGTAGCTATAAAAAGGACCTAGAGCCCTAAAGATAAGTTAGTTCTGAAATTCTAAAATAAAAGAATCACACTGTATCAAAACCGGAACTCAAATAAAAATATATTTTTTTAATCTAATTTTGAAAAAGATATATAATTATATATATATTCGAAACGGCATTGCTCGCATTACGTACACCTTTGGGCTTTGCTTTGATATGTGCATTAATTTCACCATCCTTTATTCTTATCTGGCGGAACATCTCTGGCGGAACATCTCCAGTAAATTGTCAATTTGGTTCTGAATTTTCACAAAGATATCTGGATCTCTTAAATTTTGGATTTCAGGCAATTCAGTCGTTTACGACGCACAGTGGTCGATTTGGCTCGCTAGCGGCATTTAATTATGATTTTCAAATTTAAATAAACTTTAATTTAAGTTTACCTATCGATAGTAAACACCTTGATTAGATGCTAATTGATGTTTTCTAAGCTCATCAATAAGCTGATGATCAGCTGTGAACTGTCAAAGTCAACATATGTTTCAGCAGGTGATATATACAAGTTTGGCACCCTTTTACTTATTGGTTGCATATTTGAATAAATAGTGCAATTTACGATTATTCTAGTGCAAGTTTGGTTTTAAGAACTATTATGTGCTACATAGAAAATCTGTGCTTGTGACGTGTCAGTATATGTGTTACTTATAAAATGTAGTGGATTTGGAGTGTATTAACAATGTGCGGAACAGAGCGTACACGAGTCTTTCGTGAAGTAGAAGTTAACAAATTCACCTGCATTCACTCTGCTTGAAGCAAGGAATAAAGATTATCGAAACATTCGCGAAAAAATTACAAGGAAAAATTCAAGAAAAAACACAATGGAGGATATAATGAATACCCTTTTTGTTTCTTCTGATCCTCTAATATCTTCAATGTCCAATGGCTCTTCAATGTCGTCATCGAAAAATATTATTATGGACAAAGAAGTTAAGAGCTTGCTTTCAGCAGAAAATCTTGAAACCGATTTGTCCGACTCTGAAAGTCAAGATTCAGAATAATAATTTTTTTTTAATTTTTGTATATAATGTATATGTTTATTATTTCCTTCTTGTATAATTCTTCTCTTTCTTACTCTTTTTCTTTAGAATACAAAAAATTTAATAAAAGTTTTTTTTTAAATAAATTTCATTTTTGTCCACATAATGCAAAATTGCAAAAATGCAAAATCATCGTCTGTCTATTTTTTCGCACCTTTCCAGCATTATCTTGAAAGCTTTGTTATCATCGTTTGAACAAAGTGGCCTTGGAATGATGGATTTTACGTCAAAGCTCTTCTGTGGCGGTGGATTTATCGTTATTCACTTGAATATTCCACCTTTGCCGAGAAGATCTAGTTGCTCCTGCATGACAGCAGCTGCCTCTGTAGCGTTGTCAGCAGCGGTCAGGAAGGCGGTATCGTCCGCATAGGTCGCTGCCATTATGTTGGGGCTCCGCAAAACTGGAAGATCGGCCGTGTAGACATTGTATAATAAAGGGCCCAGCACCTCCTTGCTTGGAGGTGGCAACAGTTTTAATGCGGTTGCATTGATGCCATCATCACCTGGGGCCTTGTTGTTGCTTAAAACTGAAATCTTGGCGGCTGTCTCTTCCGTCACAGGTGTTATTCTGTTGTCGCCTAGTGCGGGCTCTGCCAAGAGTGGCGTCGGCTCGCTGAACAGGTGGGATCCTCTTAAGAAAACATCGTATGCTTTTCGTGACGCGCCACAGATTGTTTTGTGGGTCACCCTGTTCAACGAGCCCATCGAACGCTTCCTTCCTCAAGTCCGCCAAGAGTTTAAGAGCCACTTGGGGACTTTATTCTGGTTGGTCTTGGTCTTCGGATATCTGGACAGCATCCAGACTCGCCTGAGTCGGCGCTTTTCCAGCTTGAGAGCCGTGGCTCTATAAGCTTCTTCCGGGCAGTAGGCTGCAGCGATAGTAATGTCTCCATTGTCTCCAGGCCGTTGGTGTTCCGTGACGTCTAGTCCCGCTTACATAAGGACTTGCAGACTGTGGCGATCCTTTGGGTCATTTGACCCATAACTTTTTCCATCAATCTTTCAAACATGGCTTCCTTTCTGGACATAACCGCGTCCAGTGGATTGCCTGATATATCTGGAAAGATATCTGGATCTCTTAAATTTTGGATTTCAGGCAATTCAGTCGTTTACGACGCACAGTGGTCGATTTGGCTCGCTAGCGGCATTTAATTATGATTTTCAAATTTAAATAAACTTTAATTTAAGTTTACCTATCGATAGTAAACACCTTGATTAGATGCTAATTGATGTTTTCTAAGCTCATCAATAAGCTGATGATCAGCTGTGAACTGTCAAAGTCAACATATGTTTCAGCAGGTGATATATACAAGTTTGGCACCCTTTTACTTATTGGTTGCATATTTGAATAAATAGTGCAATTTACGATTATTCTAGTGCAAGTTTGGTTTTAAGAACTATTATGTGCTACATAGAAAATCTGTGCTTGTGACGTGTCAGTATATGTGTTACTTATAAAATGTAGTGGATTTGGAGTGTATTAACAATGTGCGGAACAGAGCGTACACGAGTCTTTCGTGAAGTAGAAGTTAACAAATTCACCTGCATTCACTCTGCTTGAAGCAAGGAATAAAGATTATCGAAACATTCGCGAAAAAATTACAAGGAAAAATTCAAGAAAAAACACAATGGAGGATATAATGAATACCCTTTTTGTTTCTTCTGATCCTCTAATATCTTCAATGTCCAATGGCTCTTCAATGTCGTCATCGAAAAATATTATTATGGACAAAGAAGTTAAGAGCTTGCTTTCAGCAGAAAATCTTGAAACCGATTTGTCCGACTCTGAAAGTCAAGATTCAGAATAATAATTTTTTTTAATTTTTGTATATAATGTATATGTTTATTATTTCCTTCTTGTATAATTCTTCTCTTTCTTACTCTTTTTCTTTAGAATACAAAAAATTTAATAAAAGTTTTTTTTTAAATAAATTTCATTTTTGTCCACATAATGCAAAATTGCAAAAATGCAAAATCATCGTCTGTCTATTTTTTCGCACCTTTCCAGCATTATCTTGAAAGCTTTGTTATCATCGTTTGAACAAAGTGGCCTTGGAATGATGGATTTTACGTCAAAGCTCTTCTGTGGCGGTGGATTTATCGTTATTCACTTGAATATTCCACCTTTGCCGAGAAGATCTAGTTGCTCCTGCATGACAGCAGCTGCCTCTGTAGCGTTGTCAGCAGCGGTCAGGAAGGCGGTATCGTCCGCATAGGTCGCTGCCATTATGTTGGGGCTCCGCAAAACTGGAAGATCGGCCGTGTAGACATTGTATAATAAAGGGCCCAGCACCTCCTTGCTTGGAGGTGGCAACAGTTTTAATGCGGTTGCATTGATGCCATCATCACCTGGGGCCTTGTTGTTGCTTAAAACTGAAATCTTGGCGGCTGTCTCTTCCGTCACAGGTGTTATTCTGTTGTCGCCTAGTGCGGGCTCTGCCAAGAGTGGCGTCGGCTCGCTGAACAGGTGGGATCCTCTTAAGAAAACATCGTATGCTTTTCGTGACGCGCCACAGATTGTTTTGTGGGTCACCCTGTTCAACGAGCCCATCGAACGCTTCCTTCCTCAAGTCCGCCAAGAGTTTAAGAGCCACTTGGGGACTTTATTCTGGTTGGTCTTGGTCTTCGGATATCTGGACAGCATCCAGACTCGCCTGAGTCGGCGCTTTTCCAGCTTGAGAGCCGTGGCTCTATAAGCTTCTTCCGGGCAGTAGGCTGCAGCGATAGTAATGTCTCCATTGTCTCCAGGCCGTTGGTGTTCCGTGACGTCTAGTCCCGCTTACATAAGGACTTGCAGACTGTGGCGATCCTTTGGGTCATTTGACCCATAACTTTTTCCATCAATCTTTCAAACATGGCTTCCTTTCTGGACATAACCGCGTCCAGTGGATTGCCTGGCGGGATTGCGTTGGCGTTAGAGCTGGTCTCCGGTTGTGGGGCAGCATTACTTGCTGCGTCAGCGTAGGTGACATTGGGGTTAACCCTGCTAGCGTTGTGGTCGATCCTGTTGAAGTGGGGCGGCTGGTACCGTGGGACAGATGCCTGCTTGGGGCCAGAAGCGTTTTTTGCTCTCTTATAGGATGCGCAGCCTTTGTAAGAGGTCGCATGAGGGCCATCGCAATGGAGACAGAGGGCTGGTTGGCTAGCGTTCTTTTGGTGCTCACCTGCACACTTTACACAACGATGTTCACGCTGGCAGTATCTTTGGGTGTGCTCATAGTCCTGGCAGCGGTAGAGCCTGGCAGTTAAATTTCGTTAAATTTCCTGGCGGGACATCGTTAAATTTAATTGGCGGCTTGACGGCTTGGCGGCCTCCTTATTGTTATTGGCTGGCTTAACTTAGGTTAATACAAAAGATGTTTAGGGGTTTCTTGGTACTCCTTTATATGGTTTTATGTACGTCCCTGACTTTGTGCCCGAGCCGGCCGAGTCCCTCTTTGATATCTTCCAGATCAGTCGAGTAATGGAGGCTTTTGATGACCACCCGGTAGGCGCGTTCGTCTCTGGGTTGGAAAGTGTGGAACCTATTTTGATTTTCACTAAGGAACGTCTTAAGTTTAGTAAAGGCGTCCTTGTTCGGGGTCATGACTCGAATGAAGTGGTTCTGGTCGACCTTATAAGTGATTTCAACCTTCTCGCCTAGGGCGCCAGAGATGGCTTTGGAGAGGGCCTTCATATTCATCAGGCACGTTATCTACAGTTACTACTACGCGTTTTCCTATGATTATAAAGGACTTTTGGTAAAAACAAAACAAAAAACAAAAGCATTAACTAGTAACAAGTCGACTACAGTGGTGAAGATAAAATAGTAAAAAAATTACGCAAAAATGACTAAGTAACGGACACTGAAAAAAATAAATTATGTTCGTCTGTAAATATTTCGAAAATATATGTGTACATTGGTTTCAAAAATATAAGTGACAAACGAATTTAAAAAAAAATAATAAAAGTATTTTAAAAGGAAGGTATTAATAAAAGGTCGCCAGCCACCCAAAGCAAAGGAAAAGGGTAGCATACCTTTCAGGGCTGCTGCCTCAGGTCCTTTGACCAACATAAAGCGGAAGGGGCTAGAAAACTCTGGCCTGCCATGAGGTGACAAAGGTCATGGAGCCGACCAACTGCCAACCCCTCCGCTACGGCGGTTCACCCACAAAAGGGGCTCTGGCGACCGAGCAGGAGCGGTATAACTCCCATCGGTCCCGCCAGGAGGAAATTCCAGGCGCACCGATGGAAGGCAGTGCTGAAACCCCCAAACCACAGCATGCATTAGCCATGCTCTATCCACTTTCCCCACCCCCCAACCCCCTATCAAAGAAGGCTAGCGCTCAGCTGAGCCGGGGAATAAAACCCTCGCAGCGTCTGTCCCACATTGGGCGGCTGCGAGGTCTGCGTCTGTACCAAAGTGGTCGGCAGCTTAGACACCTGGCAGTAGGTATAAAATGCGCAACCCCCCCCCAATTTGGAATGTCGTCGAAAAACGAAATTACTCCAGGTGGCAGCCACAGAAGTGGAAAACCACCCGTGGGAGAGACCACGGCTAGGGCAAGGATTCTGGAGGCCCTAAACAACATCCCAATCATACCTGACAAGGCGGTGCCTCACTTGGCCGCCCTGGAAAGGAACACTTCAAGTGCAGAAGAGCTAAAGAGTCCCAAAACGGGTGACCCGTTCAAAAAGAGCAACAAAATGCGGCGCTCGCCGCTATTCGCGCCACAGGCTGGCAGCTCAGCCGGCACTGGCAGCCCAGCAGCGGTAGAGAAGGAAACGCCAAAGAGGCCACGTGAGATGCTTAGCCCGGACAAGGACCAGAGGGCGGCTCCCTCGAAGAAAAATAAGGCTGGCAGCCCACCGGCAAAAAGCGAAGAATGCCTGACGGAGCTGGGCACGATAGTGAACGAGCTGCTATCGTGGGTTACCGAAAAAAAATAAGAGGCATATTTCCGCAATGCAAAGGAGCCTGATAACCAGATTGAAGGACATCCACTCCATTCTGGTCGGAAGTGTTCCAGAGGAGCATGCGCGACCGGCCATCATGCCCAAGCCAGTGTGCCCCAGATGCGAGAGAGCCGGCATCGATACCGCGGAGAAGGAGCAGCAGACCCTTCCGACGAAGGTCTGGACCCAGGACCAGGCTGTGCAGACCGGCAGCATCCCGAACAGCACGGGCCCCTGGAGTGCACACCGGGACCCGGGCGCCAAAGTAGCAACGACCAACAAGGCGGCAAGGTCCAAGCCAGCTGTTGCGAACCCGGGTGCCGACAAAGGAAGCGACGGCGAAGCAATCAGGAGAAGGTCCGAATGGACGAAGGCCAAGCCGAGAAATCCCGAGAGGAGACGAGCCAGACCCGACGCCATAGTGATCCAAGCAGCAGGCATGACGTACAGTCAGATCCTAAGCGGTAACTCGCAGGGAGGACGGGATGCTTGACGACCTTGGCCCGTGCGTCAAGAAGGTGAGGAAGGCAGCCAAGGGCGGGCTGCTACTGGAATTGGCCAGGAAGAAGGAGAACTCCACACAGGCCCTTAAAGGTTGCATCGAGGAGGTCCTAGGGAGCAAGGCAGAGGTGCGGGCGTACTCGGAGGAGACCAAGGAATCACTCGTCGAGCTACGAGGACTCGACGCACTAGCTACTTCAGAGGACATCAGCGGGGCTATCGCGCAGCAGGCAGCGGTGGACCAAGGCGCCTTAAAAGTAAAGAAGCTGAGAAGCAGTTATGGCGAGACGCAGACCGCTATCGTGGCTTTCCCCGCGAGCCTTGCCAAGACCATCATTGCTGTGGGCAAGGTGAAGGTTGGGTGGTCGGTTTGCCATATGAGGGAAAAGGAGGTCGTGGTTCGCTGCTACAGGTGTCTTGGGATGGGGCACATCGCAAGCACTTGCAAGAGCTCGAAGGACAGGAGCGACTGCTGCTTCCGCTGCGGAGACTCGGACCACAGGTCGGCCACCTGCAAAATGGACCCTCGATGCTTCTCGTGCGAAGATAAGGGCCGGAAGGATGTGAGGCATCAGACTGGAAGCAGAAGTTGCCCCATGTCAGCGACTCGGCGGAGGAAAATCCATGGGGCAACGCGCACCGGATAGTGGTGAAGAGGCTGCGCGCAGGAAACCAGTCCCCCACGGACCCGAACGTGCCAAGGACCATAGTGCAAGCACTGTTCCCAGCCGGCAACCAGGTCACCCAGCTTCCCACCCCCACAGCAGACAATGAAGCGACTGAGGAGGTAACGGAAGAAGAAAGTACTGGCCATAGGGAGAGGCCTGGCCCCAAACAAAGCACCCGGCCCGGACTCGGTTCCTAACCGAGCCCTGAAGCTGGCTCTAGCTCTGTAGCCGGGCAGCTTTGCGGAGCTCTACAATAAATGTATCCGCGATACCACTTTTCCCACCAGGTGGAAGGTGCAGAAGCTCCTGCTACTCCTCAAACCAGGGAAACGAAGGGAGGAGGCGTCGTCCTATAGGCCAATCTGCCTGCTCGACGCAACGGGCAAGGTCTTCGAGAGGGTGATCGCGGCGAGGCTCGAAGCTGCCATAGAGGAGGCGGGAGGGCTGTCTCCCAAGCAGTATGGGTTCCGGAAGGGAAGGTCAACGGTGGATGCCATAGCAGAGGTGGTCGGCATTGCTCGCAACGCAATATCGGGAACCAGGTGGAAAGGTGGCTCCAAGCAATACTGCCTGATAGTCACCCTGGACATCAGGAACGCCTTCAACACGGCGGACTGGAGCAAAACACTGGCAGCCCTAAGGCGGTTCAACGTTCCCAGTGCCATAATGAACGTCGTCAGTAGCTACTTTAGCTCCAGAGTGCTACTGGTCGACACGGACATGGGCACGGAGTCCTACGACGTTACGGCGGGTGTGCCCCAAGGATCGGTCCTAGGACCGCTGCTGTGGAACGTCATGTATGACGGAATCCTGAGGCTGCAGCTCCCAGCGGGATGCGACGTCGTCGGCTTCGCAGACGACGTAGCGTTGGTGATAGTGGCCAAGCACAGGGAGGAAGCGGAGAGAGCGGCGAACAAGGCTATCGAGACAATGGAGATGTGGCTCCAAAATGCCGGTCTAAGCCTAGCCCCGCAAAAGACCGAAGCGGTGCTGGTCAGCAGCCGCAAGGTGCTGGAAACGGCGACAATCCGGGTTGGTGGTATGGCCATAACCTCCCAGCGGGCCATAAAATACCTGGGCGTGATGATCGACGCCCGGCTCACCTTCCGCGAGCACCTTGATTATATCCAGGGCAAGGCCGCAGCCACTACCAGGGGCCTTGCCAGGATCCTTCTAAACACCAGAGGCCCCAAGCAGAACAGGAGGCTCCTCGTGAGCGTTGCCTCGGCGCAAATTTTGTATGCAGCACCCATCTGGGCTGAGGCGATGAATACGCCCAGCTACAGGAGAGGGGTAGATGCAGTCTACAGGCTGGGTGCTATAAGAGTCGCGTCCGGCTTCAGGACAGTCTCCGACGACGCCATTCTGGTCATTGAGGGGATGGTCCCGCTGAAGGAGCGCGCTCGTGAGCTCAAGGAGCTTAAGGAAACCCGTGCTCGCAATGAGGGTGCCGGCGGCACCCCCAATACAGCTGCAAAGGAGGACGCCAAGGAGAGGTCGCTCACAGCCTGGCAGGATTGCTGGGACGCGTCGACGAAGGGACGATGGACACATACCCTCATTCCTAACCTTAGAAGGTGGGTGCTGCGAAGCCACGGGCAGGTCGACTTTTACCTGATCCAGGTCCTGAGTGGACATGGCTGCTTCCGGCAATACCTGAAGCGTTTTGGCCACACGGAGGATGACTGGTGCCCGGAGTGCGGGAGTTCGATAATCGAGGACGCCAGGCACGTTGTCTTTGAGTGCCGCCGGTTTGCACGAGAGCGCCACCGACTGGAGATGACGGCGGGCAGATCAATCCACCCGGGAAACCTAGTGGAGGTAATGCTGGAGAACCAGATGCTCTGGGACGCAGTAGCAACTTTTGCTGCAGCTTTAATGCAGAGGCTCAGGAGCATCGAGCAGGAGAGGCCGTAGGGTGGAGAGTTGGGGCCTGTGGCGGGCGAAGCAATGCCTAGCGGTCGTCCCGCCCGCACTCAATCCCTCACTATCCATCATCCATGAACAACCACCTTCCCCCCCCTATTTAATAATCATATTAATAAGGCGTATTAATAAGGCATCATCCATGAACAACCACCTTCCCGGCGGCGGTAAAAATGCGAAGACAGGTTGTCCTCACTCTATACTTCACTCGGCTAGCAGTACGCAATCCTAGAAAGCAAACTAGGAGCTAAACTAGAAAAAACTAGACAGATCCTTGGAAGACCTGTGCTCCATGGTGGGCACGCTAACAAGTCAAAGAAACCACCTTGATGGTCACAAACACTCTCGCCCTTTAAAACCAAGGCCCGTAAAGCCTTCAATTTCGCTAGTAAGTCAAACACAGAAGTAGCCTGAAAGGCGTACAAAGCGGACCTCAAGCAGAACAACAAAGAACTGCGTAGGGCAAAGAGGAATGTCTGGACCAAGTTCTGCACGACTATTCAAGAGACACCGAAGGCCTCGCGACTTAGGAAGGTCCTGTAGGATACATTAAAACCTCGGAAGGTAGCTGGACCACGTCCAGTAAAGAAACCCTAGAGGTTCTTACAAATGCACATTTCCCAGGGTGTTCTCAGGAAGAAATAATTTAGGAAACGCAGAGCCAGAGGGACAGCTCCCCCTTCCCGAGCCGAGCATCTTTCCGGGACAATTAATCAAAGCCGGATCCAATCTGTGGTCATGTGTTAGGAACATCTTCCAGCCATTTACACAACAGGCATAGGGCCCGCGACGTAGTTGCGGACAAGGTTGTCTTCATACCCAAAGCGGAAAAACCATCGCACTGCTCCCTTAAGGACTTTAGGCCTATAATCCTTTCGTCCTTCCTCCTAAAGACTATGGAGGGACTTATCAGCCGCAAAGTTAATCTTACCATTAACCCAGATGACGGAATCACAGCACGCGTATAGAAAAGGCCGATCCACGGAGACGCCACTCCAAGAGGTCGCTACGATCGTCGAAAAAATACTTAGTGACAAGGAATACGCCATTATTGTTTTTCTAGACCAGCGCTGGTAAAACCCACACATATTTAAAATTTGAGTGTATGCGTAGCAGAAAAAACAATGAAAGCAGAACATGCACTGATCAAGGAAAAACATAGTTTTTTTTCCCCCTTTTTTTTCCCCCTTTTTTTTACCGGTCTTTCAGAATTTGGAAATGGCTTGTGCATCAATAAGAGCATCAGCTAGCATTCCTGTATTCATCATAAAGCTTAGAGGCCCAGACGACCGAGGGGCGCTCGAGAAACGGTTTGTATATTAAGCTATTTGTAATTTATTAAGCTAGGAGGTGTTAGTAAGGAAATTTAAAATTCTATATTTTAAATTTGAGGGACAGGAAAGAGATGTAATAGAGTAGAGACCGTTGTAGTTCGAACATAATACCCTAAAAGGGTCATGCAGTGCATATGTCGAACTACAACGACTAAGGAACAGAGGACTAAAGTTTCGAGTCCTTCTATTAGGAATGTTAAATTTTAGGCGTGTAAGTAAATGCTGGCTATCTACATCCCCGATAATAAGGTTATGCGGAAAGTCTACACCGAGCATTGTCCTACGATTTGTTAAGCTAGGTAAGTTTATAAGTAAAACTCTGCTAGTGTAGGATGGAAGCTGAAGATTTTCATCCCAGTTTAGACCTCTAAGTGAAAAAGTTAGGAAATTCTTTTGTACGGATTCTATGCGGTCCTGATGTACTACATATTGGGGACTCCAGACAGATGAACCGTACTCCAGTATAGGACGGACCAAAGAAATGAATAGTGTTTTGGCATTCTTGAAACTCATAATGTTTCTTGAACTAATTGAGTTCATTCCAAGGGAATTAAAAATTGGATCAACTATGTTTTTAAACCCTTCGCTGTCCTTCTGTGGTTACAATTTTTATACTACATGTGTAATGTAGCTGCTCTGTTAGGATAGGCTGTTACGGTAGCGGTCTCTGTTAGGGTTGCTAGCGGTCACTGTTAGGTCAGCTAACAGTCGCTTTCAGGCACTTAACAGCGAAAGGAAATTAGAAAGTGCCAAGGAGCGATTAAAAAGGGATAGGCGAAAGGTCTAGGCTAATGGCTGCCAGTCGAACGGGCAATAATTCTTTCCCATTTGAAACCTGGAGCTGTGAAGTCATATTTAAATTTGAAAATTTGTGATATTTGATTGTTGAGAACCGTACTATATTTTTGGAAGAGAACCGTCCTAGTGTTGGCCGAGTTTATTCTCGGTAGTAAAGAAAGTTTATTCTCCCTGAAAAATCAGGGATTATATCACGAAGGGTAAGTGGCGCTAATCCATTGCCCTGTTGCGCTTATATGGATGGGTTAATTTTTTTTTGGATAGCATCGGCTGCGACTGTGGGTCGACAAGCACTGTACAGTGCAGAGGAGGACCGAGGAGAACGCCACTTCAGTAGAAAACGCGGTTATCAACTCGGCGGTCGGCGGATGGCAGACGGCAGTCGGCGGCGGTTTTATCCATCACCAAACGTGGGGTTCGTCAAGATCTAAGGCCAGGCAGGATAGGGACACGTAGTCAATAGTTTTCCCTTTATATGTAGCCTTAAGAAAACAACTATGTGAAGTGGGTAAAAGTGTAAAGACCTAAAAACCCCCCCAGAAAAGTCTCGGTCGTCAATGTATTAAGTGGCCTAACCATAAAGTTCGACCTTTCGGAACGCGTGCTAATTTTCTCCGGATGAGCATTCCGTATTCCAACAACAAATAAAAAGTCTCTTATAAGGCGGCGAAAAGCTAAGGAAGGACGAGCCCGCAGCAACAGAGAGCATAGCGGAGGGCTTTAGCTTCTAATGGGCTTGGGTATTTTAAGGTATTTTTAGTTACATTAAGTTTTAGCAGTTTTTTTTCTTAAATTAGAAAGGGCATTGACCCCTTAACCGGCCTTATGATCGCGCAAGGTGCATAGTTTTAAGCAAAGTGAAATCTCCCTACAAGGGACAAAAACTCTTAAAAGCCCAGCCCAGGAAAGCGCTTTCGTGGATCCCTGCCGGAAAACGGAAAAAAAATGTAAGTGGATTTTTCCCTTTGTACACCGTCATTGCCTTTGTATCAAATATTGAGAGTTCCCTGTAGTGTAAGTGGAGCCTAAATTATGAAATAGAGAAAAAAAAAGTGCACCTGACGGTCATAAAAGTCCCGTACAGTATTGAACAGAAAATAGAAAAGCAATTTAAATGAATATATTTGGCATGTATATATGATATATGATATATATATATATATAAATGATCATAAATTAATTAATCAATATTTAATAAAAATTAATGGAATCTTGGAATATTATTTCTATATTATATATTTGGCTGAGTTCCACAATTAAAAACATTTCTAATGTTAATTAAAATCCCTTGCTATCAAATTTGAATTGAAAATAAATAAGTTACTTAAAGACACTTTAAGAAATAAATTTAGGAAATATTATTAGAGAATACATGCTATGGATGACCAGGATATCTTAATAAACATTGTTCTTAATAGCCATATATATTATTATTTCATTATTATTAATTCAACTTATTATTCCTTATGCCGACTAATAGTGATACTTTTTTTTTCTTTTTTTCTTTTTTACCGGTCTTTCAGAATTTAGAAATGGCTTGTGCATCAATAAGAGCATCAGCTAGCATTCCTGTATTCATCATAAAGCTTAGAGGCCCAGACGATCGAGGGGCGCTCGAAAAACTGTTTGTTAGTATATATTAAGCTATTTGTTTATTTTTAAGCTAGAAGGAGTTAGTAAGGAAATTTAAAATTCTATATTTTAAATTTGAGGGACAGGAAAGAGATGTTATAGAGTAGAGACCATTGCAGTTCGAACATAATACCCTAAAAGGGTCATGCAGTGCATATGTCGAACTACAACGGCTAAGGAACAGAGGACTAAAGTTTTGAGTCCTTCTATTAGGAATGTTAAATTTTAAGCGTTTTAGTAAATGCTGGCTATCTACATCCCCGTTAATAAGGTTATGCAGAAAGACTACACCGAGCATTGTCCTACGATTTGTTAAGCTAGGTAAGTTTATGAGTAAGAGTCTACTATTATAAGATGGAAGGTGAAGATTTGCATCCCAGTTTAGACCTCTAAGTGAAAAAGTTAGGAAATTCTTTTGTACGGATTCTATGCGGTCCTGATGTACTCCATATTGGGGACTCCAGACACATGAACCGTATTAAGTTTGTAAAAATCAGCTTTACGGAAACAGCGAATCTTATTTACCACGCGTGGAGACATCTGATCGATACCAGGAGTGGTTTCGATTGAGACCTCCAGCGAGGGGTGATATGGATCCTCTGGGGTTGAAAGGGGAAAAGCTCTGGAGAGAGCGGTACCATCAGGATCAGATACAAAACATAAGTCTAAAAGCCGACCTAACGCATTTCTAACATGGTTAATCTGACATAAGGACATGTCAAACATGCCCGCGGTGAAGTCATGGAGAGTGATAAGTAACAAAGATGGTGAGTTATCGACGTTGGACCACTTTAATTCTGGGATATTAAAGTCGCCCACCACTACGAGCTGGTTACGATCAATCATAACATAAAAAACGGATTGAATAGCGGACAAATGCTGCCAATATGTGGGCGGTTCGGACTAAGGCGGTAAATATGAATATTAAATATAAATATAAGGCGGTATAAATAAATATGTAATGTATAAAGATTTCAAGATGTGCAAGACAAAATGAGGTCGTTCAGGAGACAGACCAAAAATGGACTTAAAGAGCTGATCACTGGTTTTCGTCAAAAAAATCAATGACCAACTCTGTGCGCTTGACACTCAGTTTAGTGGCCTTCAGCTGCTAAATGAGTCCCCTAAGCGTAAGCAATCCACAGTTTGTGATCCGCCTCAGCCTGCTCAGCCGTCAATGACGCAGCCGCTCATATTTTTGGCCACCACAAGGGCTAAAACTGAGAAAAATTCGTCCGAATTTCTCAGGGATAATGAGTAATTTTCTGATATGTCCGCCATGCCTTCAGGTCCCTTCAAGTGATGCCACAGGTCCTAGGGAACGAAACCCCCATTAGAGTCACCCAAAAGGGTATTCCACAGTCCGGACCACCGGCACCGACTGATGCTGCAGTTCTCGTACCTGCGACACCAAAACCCTTACAGGTGATTCCTCCATCGAAACATATATTTGTTTCTCGGCTCGCCCCTGATACTTCAGAGATTGATATCTCGGCTTATATCGAAGCCAAAACAAAAGCCGATATAAAGGTGGAGGACATACAAAAATTTAAATATAATTATACAAGGCGCACGTCTTCTTTCAAGATTCGTGTGCCCGCGCTGATGTTCAAGACGATTTGTTCTCCCAGTTTTTGGCCAGAGAATCTTTTCGTCCAAGAACATCAGCCTAGTTCCGTTAAGAAAAAAGTTCAAAAACCAGTGAGAGTGAGACTTCCCAATATCGGAACCACTGACCAACCCTCCACCTCTTCTTTGGCTACTAACCCAAAAAACTAGTTTCCTCACTAACTCTTACCTATCAGAATACTAGCAAACTACGTATTACTACTAGCTACTAGCAAAAGGGGCTACGTAGCAAACTCCCCAAGCTATATTCTGATAGTTCCTTCTTTGAATCCCATATTATAGCATTTACAGAAACTTGGTTAAAGCCAGAGATCTTTAGATCCGAAGTTTTTCCAAGTAAGTACAGCACTTTTAGACGGGATCGACCTCATCGAAGGGGAGGTGGAGTCCTAATTTCGGTAGACTCTACTCATGCTTCTGAAGAGGTGAAATCACAAGAGTTTGGTGACATAGAATTTATTTGCATTAAAATCACATATTCAAAAGCGTGCAACGCAGTGAAGGAGACATCTCCGACCCTATAAAGTATATATATTCTTGATCAGGATCACCTCCTGAGTTGATATGAGCATGTTCGTCTGTCCGTCTGTCTGTCTGTCTGTCTGTTTCTACGCGAACTAGTCTCTCAGTTTTAAAACTATCGTCTTGAAACTTTGCACACACCCTTCTTTCCTTTGCACGCAGTATATAAGTCGGAACGGCCGGGATCAGCCGACAATATCCTATAGCTACCATATAACTGATTGATCGGAAATGCTATAACTTCGGTGTTATAGCAACTTAACTTAAATTTTAAAGCTAGAGAATTCGGATTTGGTACGAATGCTATTTTTGGCAAAATAATACAACATGCCAAATTAAGGATCAGCTGACTATATCCTATAGCTGCCATATAACTGAACAATCGGAAATTACCCAACTTTCGTGTTTTTAAAGATAGAAAGTTGGAACTTCGTACAGATTCTATTTTTGTCAGTTAATACAACCTCCCAAATCGCATAACGATTGGCCGCCTATATCTTATATCTGCCATGTTATTTGGTAAAAATACCAACTTTGGTATTTTTGAAGATGGAAGCTTGGTACTTTGTTTTAGATTTTTTATTGTAATAAATTGGTTATATTATGATATTCTCATAAGGATTGGCCAACTTTATCCGATTTCACCGATGTATATCCGGTATTAACTGCAAGGGTATATTAACTTCGGCTCCGCCCGAAGTCAGCTTCCCTTTCTTGTTATTTAATTATTTGCCCCCTGCTTTAGCGAACTCTTTAGTTCTCATGTATGTAGATGGATTCAGATATTGTTCTAACCGTAGAAGATATAGTCACTAACCCGCCAGACACAAACACAAATGACGCACTGAAGGCCCGCTTGCTCGACAAGTTCGCAGAGTCTCTTGAGTCAAAACTACGTAGATTGCTACAAGGAGGTGAAACGTCTAGCCTAACGTTTGCAAACCTTTGCAAATTTTGACTCACATGCGTGGATTAGCTCCTAAATCCAGTAGGGAGACAATAATCCGTACTGTTTCTCCCTGAGATGCTGCAGAACATTAGCAAAAATAGCAGACAAGATGCTAGAAACTACGGGCTCTGCTAGCACTTTTACCTTCACTCCGAAGGTACTAAGAAGGTAGACATAGTCCAAGGTTAATTTAAGTGGATGAAGTCAATTAATCAGTCGCGGAGCCAGACTCGTGGATTATCGGAAACGCGGTCTAATTCACAGACTTAATCTAAGTTCTCCACGCCACAGACAGTCAGCCGCAGCAATTAGACGATCAACGAACAAAACTTTGCTACTACCATAATTTTTTTGCGGACCAAGCTCGGAAGTGCAGTTCTCCCTGTTCGTTTTCGCATCTTTTAAACTGAATCTCTATCGCTCTCATTGCTGGAGAGCGATGGCAAAACTAGCTCCAGCAAAGATTTCGCCAATCAATTATTTTGTCAGAAGTCTGCTTTAACATTATCGACCGCAACTCCCACCTCAGATTCCTTCTCGATTTGAGCTCTGTGGTCTCTGTTATTCCCCGCTCACAGGAGAGAGAAAACTACAAATATACTAATCTTGTTTTTATGGCCAATCATCGTAGCTGACACTGAGGTAGCTATCATTGGTGCAGATTTTTTTGTCTCACTTCCATCTTCTCGTCGACGTCAAAGATTATAAACTCATCAATGGCACAACAAATATATCAAAACCAGCTTGTCGTTCCTCCGAAAAGCATTACTCTGCGTCGACCATTAAATGTATACCAAGTATGTGTCGACCACTGTCCAAAAAGGACAAAAACAATCGACATGATGTACAACACTACATTGAAACAACAGCAAATGGAATATCTTATCGCCCCCCACGTTTATCATGTCACATATTTTTAATTGCAAAAGCAGAAATCAACTTATTGCTGAAAGAGGTAATTTGTGGTCCTGCGGTGATCCTGCAGAAACTATCGTAAACTCCACGCCATAACTGTACCCGAATGTTACCCAATCGCCCACATTAAGGATTTCTCGGAAAAACTAAATGGAAAGAAGATATTTTCGACCCTTGACCGGGTGAAAGCTTATTATCAGATTCCAATGACGGAATGCGACATTCCGGAAACCGCTATTTGCACGCCTTTTGGTCTTATTGACTTCCTTTACATGCCATTTTGTTTAAAGAATGCTACGAAAACCTTTCAAAGATTCATTGACAATATTTTCCATGGTATCGATATCATTTACTGTTATATAGACGATATTCTTATTATGTCAAACACGGCCGAGGAAGACGAAAGTCATCTCCGAACGGCTTTGGAGATTTTTCGCAAGCATGGACTTTTTATTAATTTTAGCAAATGCCAACTGGCCCAAGCAGAAGTACATTTTCTACGCCCCATTCAACGAGTAGAAGCCATACGAAACTGTGCTTGATTATCAACCATCAGTGAACTTGGAAGATTCCTTGGCATCATAAATTATTAACGAAGATGCCTACCCGTTCGTCACATATCCAGGCACTTCTTTCAAAACCCTTTAAAAATGTTTGGAACCCACGAACGCCCAATTAAATGGACATCGGATCGGATTGCCGCCTACGATAAATGTATCACAGCCAGGGTTTGCATTTACTACTCTGTAGCAGCGAGATGCATAGAAATATTGCTCTGCTATTGCTACCGCTCTAACTTTTTTCGAGAGCGGGAGCAGAGCCGTAGCAAGAAAAATAAAATTGTCGGCTCTGCTCTGCTCCGAGCTACGAAAAGCTCAAAGCTATAGCTATAGCAATAGCAGAAAAAAATATTCTGTGCTCCTCGTAGCCGTAGCCGTAGCCAAAAATCTAGAGCGAGAGCAGAGCAGAGCAAAATGTGCTACTGCTCTACTGTGCTTAGAAGGGTAAAAAAATTGGGTGATGAAAAAAGGAGGTAAAGAAAGTGATCACACAGTGACGGTGCATAAAAATGCAGGGGAGAAAAAACAAAAACAAAATTACCCTAGAGCAGTAGCACATACAAAAAAAAAAAACATATTGGCTACGGCTACGGCTACGAGGAGCACAGAATATTTTTTTCTGCTATTACTATAGCTATAGCTTTGAACTTTTCGTAGCTCGAAGCAGAGCAGAGCAATTGTCTTTTTCTTGCTACGGCTCTGCTCCCGCTCTGGAAAAAAGCGAGAGCGGTAGCAAGAGCAAAACGAAAAACTACGGGAGTAGCGAAGCTTTTCAAACACTGATCACAGCTCTTCCATTTTCTAAAGCGCACGATAGTGAATTACTCTAAATAGTCTTCCATTTTTAGTTAAAACAGCAAATAAGCTCCTCGTCGATGATTTTAGACAGCGGCTAGAAAAGGCGTAACCAATGCAACTTTGTCATCTTGGCAACTTTCGCAGTGTAAGACTGAAATCATCCATGTCAAAGGAAATGATAATGTAGTCGCGGATGCATTTTCCAGGCTCTTTTTCAGTTCACAGCAAATCGAGGAAACAGAGGCAGCTGATTCTGAACATTCAAGCCTGTTGGAAGAAACCACTTCGCTTCAGCCGCAACGAATCCGCTACGATGACAATGTCTTCCTTTATTGTAACGTATTAACTAATTTCTTTCGCCCATACATACCACTTTTCCTCCGTAACAAAAGTTGTTCTTTCTTGCACAAACTCTCGTATTACACAATCGTGTGGTCCAGGACCTGCCTCCCATGCAAAATGACAAATTATTACCCACAGTCCAATGAAATGATCGAAAGATGGCATAGATCTTTTAAGGCACAGTATTCATCGCATAACGCACACATAGTTAAAATTTAAGTGTATGCGTAGCAACAACAAAAAAATGAGAAAAAAGCATTCACATAGCGAAAAAAAGTAATTTTTTATTTAATTTTTCGTTAATTTAAAAGTTTGAATGGGCACTAAAATAGTGCACTTTATAGTATAAAGTATATATATACTTTATATTGAATCATAATTTTTTTTTTTTTTTTTAAATAAAAATTTAAAAATAATTCTTATTCTTAATTATTATTATAAAAATTGAAAATAAGAGTTATATTTCAATTTTTGTCATAAAAATCAACAAATAATTTTTATTTTAAAAATTATAATAATTACGGTCCCTGCTTTATACATAGTAAAGAAAGCTTTTCTAGAAACAGTTCTTAAACAAATGGGAAACTACGTTTCCCTATCTACATATATTTTCCTATGGCTAAAACTTGTATGGCTAAAAATGGAACAACGATACACTTGCCAAACGTATTTTTCAAGGACATCAAAACAAACGTGGATTGTACCGTTTTCCTTATGAACTTTCGAGATCTAATGCGGAAAATACGTCCGACTCCAACGGCGCACCACAATGACTTATGAGAGGAAACGAGCTCAGTTATATTCATTCAGGTGTACAGTCGTTAGTAAAGCCAACAATAAATATATCTTAGTAACATTAAACCGAGTTACTTAAAAATATACCTCTTTTTTGAGGTGGCTCGTTTTCGTGTTCAAAACTCATTTTTCGAGAGAATGCAAATTTCTCAATGTGTCGTTATTTCAATGTGATCATATTAAGAAAGGATCAAACTGCAATGTTACATACCCAAAATGTTAACCTAACAGCTTAGTATTAAAAAAACAGCTTTTAAAATCAGCTGTTGCAAGCAAACACCTTGTGCTGTGTTTAATGTTAACTTTGCGGTGCAATTTCGAATTGGCATATCTCCGACAAAAAAAAAATAATCCAATACAAAATGAATATTAGTTTTCAGGTTAGTACTTTGTGTTGTTACTCATACGCGCGCAACAATGTTTTATTCGTATTTTTCTAAAAATTGGCTTCAGCCGCAACGAATCCGCTACGATGACAATGTCTTCCTTTATTGTAACGTATTAACTAATTTCTTTCGCCCATACATACCACTTTTCCTCCGTAACAAAAGTTGTTCTTTCTTGCACAAACTCTCGTATTACACAATCGTGTGGTCCAGGACCTGCCTCCCATGCAAAATGACAAATTATTACCCACAGTCCAATGAAATGATCGAAAGATGGCATAGATCTTTTAAGGCACAGTATTCATCGCATAACGCACACATAGTTAAAATTTAAGTGTATGCGTAGCAACAACAAAAAAATGAGAAAAAAGCATTCACATAGCGAAAAAAAGTAATTTTTTATTTAATTTTTCGTTAATTTAAAAGTTTGAATGGGCACTAAAATAGTGCACTTTATAGTATAAAGTATATATATGTATACTTTATATTGAATCATAATTTTTATTTTTTTTTTTTAAATAAAAATTTAAAAATAATTCTTATTCTTAATTATTATTATAAAAATTGAAAATAAGAGTTATATTTCAATTTTTGTCATAAAAATCAACAAATAATTTTTATTTTAAAAATTATAATAATTACGGTCCCTGCTTTATACATAGTAAAGAAAGCTTTTCTAGAAACAGTTCTTAAACAAATGGGAAACTACGTTTCCCTATCTACATATATTTTCCTATGGCTAAAACTTGTATGGCTAAAAATGGAACAACGATACACTTGCCAAACGTATTTTTCAAGGACATCAAAACAAACGTGGATTGTACCGTTTTCCTTATGAACTTTCGAGATCTAATGCGGAAAATACGTCCGACTCCAACGGCGCACCACAATGACTTATGAGAGGAAACGAGCTCAGTTATATTCATTCAGGTGTACAGCCGTTAGTAAAGCCAACAATAAATATATCTTAGTAACATTAAACCGAGTTACTTAAAAATATACCTCTTTTTTGAGGTGGCTCGTTTTCGTGTTCAAAACTCATTTTTCGAGAGAATGCAAATTTCTCAATGTGTCGTTATTTCAATGTGATCATATTAAGAAAGGATCAAACTGCAATGTTACATACCCAAAATGTTAACCTAACAGCTTAGTATTAAAAAAACAGCTTTTAAAATCAGCTGTTGCAAGCAAACACCTTGTGCTGTGTTTAATGTTAACTTTGCGGTGCAATTTCGAATTGGCATATCTCCGACAAAAAAAAAATAATCCAATACAAAATGAATATTAGTTTTCAGGTTAGTACTTTGTGTTGTTACTCATACGCGCGCAACAATGTTTTATTCGTATTTTTCTAAAAATTGGTATATTTAGCAAGTGGTGTCCCATTGTCACTTTTGGAAAGAAAGTTTAACTTTCCAGAGGGATTTAAGAAACAGTTCAAATTGTATAAGTGAGTGTCTATATACATGTTGTAGATTTGTCAATTCCCAATTAAGAATATGTAAGCTCATTGTGCATTTTATGCGGTTTTTTTTTAATTGTTCCGACCAGTCCTGGATTCGTGAAAACATTCAGGGGGAGCGGGAATGTGACAAAATCCCATCCAGCTCATCGGAGAGTCAGAACACAGAAAAACATTGTGAGAGTTCAGCTGAGCTTCGAAAATCGGGTATCTCAGTGCATTGAAAACGACGGCCATCACTTGTCCGATGTAATCTTCAAAACGATTTAATGAAAACTTCAGCATGTGTGTTAAAAGAATAAAAACAAGAAAGGAAAGCTAACTTCGGGCGGAGCCAAAGTTGATATACCCTTGCAGTTAAAACCGGATATATATCGCAATCATCGATATATTCACCATCCATGGAAGGTGAAGCCTGCACTGGTAAGCTAACTATATATGTAATTTTTTATTGGTAATTTAATTGCATCATATTATAATATTAAAGAAAATGCGTGGTATACTAAATGACTTTGGTTGCTGCCTGGAGGAGGAAATGCCTGTAATAGTGACGGACCGTGGCTCCAATATGATAACAGCCTTTGGTGATAACCGGCATATTTACTGCATGAATCACTTAATTCACACTTAATTGTGTGGAGAAAGCAGTTAAAGGTGTACAGGAGATTGCAGATCTTGTTAGATCTTGTAATTTAGCAAGCTTGGGAAGTACTTCAAAAAGTCTGGGAGAAATTCCAACCTAGGAATTACCTTAAAAAATCTTTGCCCAAGTCTTTGCTTAAGTCAGTGGAAGTCAATTGGGTTGAAATAACAAATATTTTAATTGAAAAAAAACCAAGCATCCAGAACTGAAGGAATTAATGTAAATCATTTGAGCTTAGTTGTCCGTGTAATTATTGTATAAAACTGGCTGCACAATTTTTTGTATTTCTGCAAGCAGCTCGGCATCTTTTTTTTTCGCGGTCCTTCAGAATTTGGAAATGGCTTGTGCATCAAAAAGAGCATCAGCTAGAATTCGTGTATTCATCATAAAGCTTAGAGGCCCAGACGATCGAGGGGCGCTCGAAAAACTGTTTGTTAGTATATATTAAGCTATTTATAATTTATTAAGCTAGGAGGAGTTAGTAAAGAAAATTTAAAATTCTATATTTTAAATTTGAGGGACAGGAAAGAGATGTTATAGAGTAGAGACCATTGTAGTTCGAACATAATACCATAATACCAAAAGAGCATTTTCAGATGCTAGAAATTTAATTTCAGTAAAACGATGCATTATAGCTAGCAATTCAGATACAATAAACAAAATTATATTTCTGCATTCATTTATAGAAAAATAAAATAAAAAAATTACATACATATTTTTAATAATTAATCCATTTTTTTCTATTTTTCTATGTATGTCTTGTATTGAAAAGCAAAACAATTTGCCGTTCGGATTCGAAAATTTTCTACTAATGCTTTTACCATATTTACCAAATCCATTTTACTCAATGTCTCACTCAGTCAGACAGGACTTTGAGTCAAAGTAGCAAATGCTGCTGACTGAAATATACCTTGTTCCTATCTCAGTATATTGTTTTTTAATGATTCTTAAAAAAATATTTATACAAAACATTTTACTGCTAACACTTAATATATTTCCTTAACAATTTTCGTTGTATGAAATGGGTAATCTATATGCTGTAGCGTTAGTGGTATAATTTTTTTAGAGTTAGAGTTGAACGATCAGAATTCCAATTTAAAAATACCAACTTTGGTATTTTTGAAGGTAGAAGCTTTTTGGGGACGGTTTTATTATGATATTCTCGTAAGTATCGGCCAACTATACCGAATGTTTATGATATATATGCGGTTTTAACTGCACGAATATATTAGCTTCGGCTCCGCCCGAAGTAAGCTTACTTTTCTTGTTTTTTTTTTAGCTTTCCTTTTTTTCCTTTTCTCATAATTAATTTGGGCTGATATTCGTCCGATATTCGGTTGACCCACACGCTACGGGTAACGAGTTTGCGGCGGCACCACAAGCCGGCTCCGTGGTGGACCAGCCAGATCTCGTTACTCCGTAAAGAGTGGGCCAGGATATCTCTACAGCGAGCCCGAGGCTCGGACGAGGCAGAGCACGACCCGTAAGGTCAGGCCTAAAAAATCGTGACAAAAAAGGTTAGGGCGAGGTAGCAACCTTTCTTCGATCCCGAGGCACTGAGGGCGATAACAGCCGTCCTTTTTCCCAGCGGACAAAAGGAGGAAACTCTACCGACTTAGGAGAATAATACTGGGAAGGAGGACAACATGTGGACGCTGCCACGGCCCTGGCCCGGACACTGTACCGAACAGAGCGATCTACAACCACTGTACCGCGATCTACAACCAATGCCTTCGGGCGAGATCCTTCCCGAATGTATGGAAGAAACAGAGACTTCTTTTCCTCAGGAAGCTTGGTAAGCCACCCGGAGAGGCAGCGTCTTATCGACCGATTTCCCTTCTTGACACCAAACGCAAAGTGCTAGATAAGATTCTGGCCATATTTAGGGACTCCGGATAAGACAAGAATCTTTAGGATAAGATTCCGGAGGGACTCCGGAATTGAGGGACAATTAAGATAAAAAAAATAATTATAAGAGAAAAAAAAGCTCGAAGTCCTTACAAGGATTTGAACACAGAAATATTGTACATCGAGTAACTACTCTATGCATTACGCTACCACCCCGTCTCAACATGCAGCGACTAAAAATACTATTTGTTCTACTGACTACCACATCGGCGCATTAAAAACAGAAACAAGAAATTGAAAATTGGAAGCCAAAAAATTTTTACGCCGCACTATGGGGCCAACGACCACTTTTTGTGGCCATAAGTCATTTTTTAAAAGTCCTTAAGGAAAGGATCTAATGACGTCATTACCTTAAGATAACATCAAGCTTCAATGATCCATAACAGAAAGGTTAACAGAGATCGACACTTTTATGTTATTAGCTGTCAAAGTTCACTGTTGGTGCCGATAAAAAACACTCCGATAAAAAAAACTCCAAATACGCCTTCAGATACGCCTGTACTTAGATAAGGTCCTCTAAATACCTTTCAGATGATCAATTTTAATTTTCTTTTGATATGGAACAGCAAACCGAAGAACAAATACAATAAAAATAGAAATGAGGTACTTAAGGGGGGACATCTGAGTAGAGTTTTGAAAAAATCAAATATTTTTTTTTCCGCTTAAAAAATTCTTTAAGTACTTAAAAATAACATATCAAAAGATAGAGTCCGGCAAAAGTGTCGAAATTTTCCATTCTGCGGAATCTGCAAGTTTTACTTAAAACTTTAAACGCGTTTTTCTCGAAACCGCTTTTTTTGAGTTGGCCGAACACTTAACTCGAACAACTCTTAACCTATCGATCTAAAATTTTGGCAGTATACTTAAAATACCTATGTCTATCGACACACGTAGGATATTTTTTTTATATTGCTTACTTTTTTTTATCAACAATTTTGTGACGTTTTTTGTTCGTGAAAATTCAACATTTTTTTCAATCACTCACCATTTTGCAAAAAAATCAATATATCGAAAAAATCCTACGTGTGTCGATAGCCGTTGATGTACAGAAACTAACCAAACTTGATTTTTTGTTCTAGATCAAAAATTTAGGACGTTAGGTGTTCGGCCATGGACCCCCTTTCAAAAATAGAATAGAATAGAGGCTGCAGATTTTGTTTTCGATTTATAAAAAAAAATAATTTAATTTGTACTCTCGCGAGAGAGTCTTTCGCGAACGTCAGCGAGTGCAGACGTGCTTTCTTTTTGTCTTCTTATCGTGCAACGAAAATTAAACAAAAACTAAGCATAGTTCAGTGCAAGCTCTAAACAAAAATACACAGTGGGCGAAAAGACACTTAGTGCGATGAACTTCGTACTTTTTGTGTAAATAAAAAATCAGAAAATCAAAAACATGAAGCTATGAGTGAATTCGACACTCATACGGTGCTCCAACGTCAGCAAGACGAGCGTCGACTCTCCTTGCTACGTAACAACGCATACCACTCATTTGTGTCAACGCAAGACAACGCGACCGCAAACCCAACACAAAATAACCAACCGCGATCAATAACCCCAACCCCGAGTAATTAACTCTATCCAACATCGCAAGGCAGGGCGCGTTCTTGCTCTCCTGCGCTCTCGTTGGATAAAACCCCATACCCTTCCCTCATGCCTGCCTGCATAGCCACGGTCACCAGTACAGTGACGTCATTAGCAACTGCAACGGCAACTATTACAACAACTACAATGGTATCGACTGCTCGCGCAATACCATCTACCGTAATCGGAAACTGCAGTGCAAGCAAATAATGCAGCACCTTACACCAGCGTGCCCCCTTCAAAACAACGTTCGGCCGTACAGACTGGTAAGGATCGCTACATACAAATAAAACGAAAGCTTTGCCCGCAGAACTCTAGACTTGGTAACTCTGCTAAAATAACTCGAGGCACCTCAAAACAATCTACAATAGAGAAGCCCATAGAAGCAAACATATTTGCTATTTTGGCAGAAAAATCCGATGATACACCTCCTGAAGTCATCGTAGGGGACAACAAAAAGCCTAAGCCGCCGCCGATTTAAATCCGAGAGAAAAGTTCGAATGCTCTCGTAAACTCGATACTGAATCTAATAGGACCAGACAATTTCTACATAATTCCATTAACAAAAGGAAATATACGGAAGCAAACTACAGAATTCTGTCGAAGTATTTAAACGACAATAATAATAACTTCTACACGTACCAATTAAAAAGCAGTAAGGGCCAGCAAAGTAGTACTAAAAGGTATCGAGCCGAAAAAAACACCAGATGAAGTTACAAGAGCACTGATGGAGAAAGGTTTTAATGTAAACAAGAAAGGAAAGCTAACTTCGGGCGGAGCCGAAGTTGATATACCCTTGCAGCTAAAACAGGATATATATCGCTAAAATCGGATATAGTTGACCGATACTTATGGGAATATCATAATATAACCAATAAATTACAAGACAAAATCTTAAAAAAAGCCCAAACTTCTATCTTGAAGAACCCCAAAGTTGGTAAAAATACCATTTCCGATCGTTCAGTTATATGGCAGCTATAAGATATAGTCGGCCGATCCATATGAAACTTGATAAGTCGTATTATTTTTCCAAAAATAGAATTCATAGAAAATCCCAACTTTCTAGCTCGAAAAACACTGAAGTTATGCCATTTCCGATCAATCAGTTATATGGCAGATATAGGATATAGTCGGCTGATCCTTATAAAATTTGGCATGTTGAATTATTTTGCCAAAAATAGCAATCGTACCAAATCCGAATTCTCTAGCTTTAAAAATACCAAAGTTATAGCATTTCCGATCAATCAGTTATATGGCAGCTATAAGATATAGTCGGCCGATCCTTATGAAATTTGGTAGGTCGTATTATTTTACCAAAAATAGCATTCGTACAAAATCTGAACTTTGTAACTCTAAAAACACCAAAGTTATACCATTTCCGATCAATCAGTTATATGGCAGCTATAAGATATAGTCGGCCGATCCCGGCCGTTCCGACTTATATACTGCGTGCAAAGGAAAGAAGGGTGTGTGCAAAGTTTCAAGACGATAGCTTTAAAACTGAGAGACTAGTTTGCGTAGAAACAGACAGACAGACGGACAGACGGACAGACGGACATGCTTATATCAACTCAGGAGGTGATCCTGATCAAGAATATATATACTTTATAGGGTCGGAGATGTCTCCTTCACTGCGTTGCACACTTTTGACCAAAATTATAATACCCTCTGCAAGGGTATAAAAATGTTAGTAACATTTTGAATAGAGAAAGAAAGCCTCAACCTCTTTTCAAGGTAGAACTTGAAGCCGAAACCAAATCCAAGCCTCTGAAAAAAAATGAAGTGCATCCAATCTTTACTCTCCAGTTCCTACTACACCGCAGAATTACGGTAGAGGAGCCGCATAAAAGAAATGGACCGGTGCAGTGTAATAATTGTCAGGAATATGGCCACACATGGTCTTATTGCACGCTTCGTCCAGTATGCGTTGCTTTTGGAGACCTTCATGAATCTCACAAATGCCCAAAAAATAAAGAAGATCCCAGCAGCAAAAAGTGCGGAAACTGTGGAGGCAACCATACGGCTAACTACAGGGGCTGTCCAGTCTACAAGGAACTGAAAAGTCGTACACACCAAAGAGTGACCACTGCTTACTCACGTACACCACCTATGAAATCTACACGTAATGTCTTTCCCCCTTCAGCTGTTAAATCTTAAGACAATAATGAGGTCACCGACAAATCCGCAAGCTATGCAACTGCTCTAAAATTGGGTCTTAAAAGTACCGCTCCCACCAATCCAACATCATCAGTTTCCCCTCATCAACCAGAAGAACCGTCTACGAACAAGCTTGAAACAATGATATGTAATCTTCAACAAAGTATGATGGAGTTCATGTCATTCATGCAGACAACTATGTAAGATCTTATGCGAAACCAGAACGTTTTGATTGAGCTGCTTGTTGCTCGAAAACAGACTAAATAATCAATGGCTCCACTCCGTATAGCACTGTGGAACGCCAACGGCGTCTCACAGCGCAAACTCGAGTTAACTCAGTTCCTTATTAATTACCATATCGATGTAATGCTACTCGCAGAAACTCATCTTACAAATAAATATAATTTTCAAATTCGAGGATATCTATTCTACAACACGAATCACCCAGACGGGAAAGCTCATGGAGGCACTGGGATTCTGATTAGAAATCGCATCAAGCACTGCTTCCACAATAGCTTCGCCACTAACTTCATGCAAGCTACATCAATACATGTGCAAAAGGATTACCGATCTTTAAAGCTTGCCGCCGTATACTGTCCTCCTCGGTTCACAATATCAGAATCCCAATTAATGGAATATTTCAACTCTCTGAGCGAACAATTTATAGCAGCAGGAGACTTCAATGCCAAGCACACGCACTGGGGATCTCGACTTGTGACTCCTAAGGGAAGGCAGTTCTACAATGCAATAATAAAAGCAGACTAATAACAAGCTAGACTGTGTGTCACCTGGGACACCTACATATTGGCCAACAGATCCTAGGAAACTGCCAGACTTGATAGACTTTGCAATCACAAAAAACATTCCTCGCAACCTGATAAGTGCCAACTCCTTACCAGATCTATCGTCCGATCACTCGCCTGTACTTCTTCATCTAAATCTACATCTAGTTGCGATAGATAAACCATTCAGACTAACAACGAATAAAACAAATTGGCTTAAGTACAAAAAATATGTAAGTTCGCACATTGAGTTGAATCCACGTTTGAATGACGAAGCTGATATCAACTTATCCACAAACACTCTTGAATCCGTCTTGGTCGCAGCAGCTCACGTATCAACTCCACAAACGCAAAAAACATCGTACAATAATAGATACACGAACGTTGAAGTAGAGCAGCTCGTTCTAGCAAAGCGACGCTTACGGCGAGAATGGCAATCCAACAGATCACCATCCGCAAAACAAAGGTCAAAAGACGCTACAGAAAGGCTCTCAGCTGCACTTCGTCATGAAGAAGAAAGGTCCCAACAACATTACATAGAACAGTTATCTCCAATGAGCTCCAAGTTTCCACTCTGGAGAGCACACTCATCTCTCTGCGCACCAACCGAATCTGCAATGCCAATAAGGACATCCACAGGCAACTGGGCTCGAAGCGACGAAGAAAGAGCCGTCAGATTCGCAGAGCATCTTCAAAATGTATTTCAGCCCAACACATCATCAAACGGGATCTCACTGCAAGCAACATCAGATATCGACACATCAACGTATGAACCGATCGTATTTAGGCCACATGAGTTACTCAAAATCATAAACGAACTCAACCCAAAACAAGAAAGGAAAGCTAACTTCGGGCGGACCCGAAGTTGATATCCCTTGCAGCTAAAACAGGATATATATCGCTAAAATCGGATATAGTTGACCGATTCTCATGGGAATATCTAAATATAACCAATAAATTACAAGACAAAATCTAAAAAAAAAATCCCAAACTTCTATCTTGAAGAACCCCAAAGTTGGTATTTTTACCAAATACCATTTCCGATCGTCCAATTATATGGCAGCTATAAGATATAGTCGGCCAATCCATATGAAACTTGATAAGTCGTTTTATTTTTCCAAAAATAGAATTCATAGAAAATCCCAACTTTCTAGCTTTAAAAACACCGAAGTTATGCTATTTCCGATCAATCAATTATATGGCAGCTATATGATATAGACGGCCGATCCTTATGAAATTTGGTAGGAATTTGAAATTATTTTGCCAAAAGTAGCATTCGTACAAAATCTGAACGCTGTAACTCTAAAAACACCAAAGTTATACCATTTCCGATCAATCAGTTATATGGCAGCTATAAGATATAGTCGGCCGATCCCGGCCGTTCCGACTTATATACTGCGTGCAAAGGAAAGAAGGGTGTGTGCAAAGTTTCAAGACGATAGCTTTAAAACTGAGAGACTAGTTCGCGTAGAAACGGACAGACAGACGGACAGATAGACGGACAGACAGACGGACAGACAGACGGACAGACGGACATGCTCATATCAACTCAGGAGGTGATCCTGATCAAGAATATATATACTTTATAGGGTCGGAGATGTCTCCTTCACTGCGTTGCACACTTTTGGACAAAATTATAATACCCTCTGCAATGGTATAAAAATCTCCAGGATGCGACCCAATATCACCAAAAATGATTATTGAACTTCCTTTCTGTGCTGTTCGAGCTATTTGCCAGTTCTTCAACGCAATAACGAGACACGGACACTTTCCAGAGAGATGGAAAAAGTCGATCATTATAATCATACCAAAACCTGGCAAAGACCGCACAATCGCTTCATCATATAGACCAATTAGTTTACTAACGTGTCTATCAAAACTCTTTGAAAAATGCTTCTTGGCACACATTACCCCATATCTCAGAACACCCAACACAATCCCGATTCATCAATTCGGTTTTCGAGAAAAACACGGAACCATTGAGCAAGTCAACCGCATAACCTCAGAAATCCGAAATACATTCGAACAAAGGTAGTACTACACTGCGATATTTCTGGACGTATCACAAGCTTTCGACAGAGTATGGTTAGAAGGTCTAATGCACAAAATTATAGAAATGCTCCCAACCAACACACACAAACTTCTGAAGTCATACCTATACAACAGGAAATTCTCAGTAAGATGTAATTCAGCCATGTCCGATGACTACATCATTAGAGCCGGAGTTCCTCAAGGTAGCGTGCTTGGACCAACACTCTACCTTATCTACACTGCGGACATCCCAACGAGCAGGAATCTAACCACATCCACTTTTGCAGATGGCACAGCGATCCTAAGCCGCGCGAGATGCCCCAAGCAAGCAACGGCGCAACTTGCTATACACCTGGTGGCAGTGGAGAAATGACTATCCGACTGGCGAATCAAAGTTAACGAACAAAAATGCAAACACGTAACGTTCACTCTTAACAGGCAAGACTGCCCTCCACTTATTCTAACAACACAGTGGTTCCGATAGCAAATGTAGTAACATATCTTGGCGTACACCTCGATAGACGGCTTACCTGGCGCAGCCACATTGAAGCCAAAAGAACGCATTTAAAGCTTAAAGCCAACAGCCTCCACTGGCTTATCAATAGCCGCTGGCCCCTTAGCTTGGACTACAAGGTACTCCTATATAACACCGTCTTGAAACCAATCTGGATGTACGGGTCCCAGTTGTGGGGGAATGCCAGTAACAGCAGTGTGGATATAGGGACTTTCACATACCACTCGTCAGAGAAGAGATAGCACAAATCAAAACAAAGTACTACAACAGACTATCAGTACATCCAAATCATTTCGCGAGAGACCTCACGCGAGTTTCCAGCAGTTCTCGTCTTCGCCGCAACGACCTTTCAATTCAGCGTTAATTATTAGGACCACGTAGTCTCTATTCAGTTCAAAACAAACTGTTAGTTATTGTATTATTTTAAGATTTGCAACCTTATTGTTAGACTCATAAAGAGTGATCCAATAAAAACAAACTAAGCTTAAAAAAAAAAATTAAAAATTTTGTACTCTAAATATAATATAATAAAACCTCATTTACAAATTTTGGATTGGCTTTTGGCCAACAAAAATTCCAGAAAATCCGCTTTTTCGCGCTTGTTACTCAGATGTCCCCCCTTAATCATAATATTTGAATTATTCTACATGAATTTTAAAATCAACTATTTACAGATCGTCAAGCCTGAGATTAATGCAAATGGATATTTTAAAGAGCACTACTGCCTTTTTATTACTCAATAAATAAATATAGACAATAAAACATCTATTTTTATGATTTTTTACGGAATTTTATGATGAAATAGGTATGAATATATGATCTATGATGAATAGATAATAGGTATATCTTAAAAAAAAGGTTGTGCCACGCCCATTTTCATAAAACGTACTCATTTTTTTATTATAAACTCAAATCCGAAAACCAAACCGAAATATCTCGTTTCGTTTTCGAGATATTAATTTCGGCCACAAAAAGTGTTCGTTGGCCCATAGTGCGCCGTCTTGCGAGAAGTCACACACAAATGCAAAGGCGCACTTTTTTTTTTGACGCATACATGTAAAGAGTTCTAAAAATAGAAACGTATGAGTGTGAAAAGAAAAAAGTTGACCGTTTTGGACCCTGATGTCCCATCTATGAACTTTATAATCTTTGGTATAACACACAGACAAGTTTTCTTATTTTTAAATCGATAACTTTTTTGTTCGATAATCAAAACTTTGTGCATTAGAAAATATTTTCTTATATGTACATATATGTATCTTGAAATGAATGGTGATACAACTTTAATTTTTCGGCATTTGGCATCGGATTCTGAAACGGAGTGTCTTTTTGGAGTCAGGATAAAAAATAGAATAATCAAATTTCATGAATAACACCATAAAAAAAATAGAATTATAATAATTTAAAAATAAGTTTTTTTTTAAAGAATGGGTGGAAAAAAAAAACCCTTAAGAACTTCCCAGCTAAGTGTCACACCAAAATTTTTTAAGATGTATGATATTATATATTTTGATATATCATAATGTATTATAAGATATTCGGTAGAAAAAATGTAATATTATTAATATATTTTTATCAAAAATATAAAAAACAAAAAACCTCCTAATAATATATAATTCCTAATAAATTTATTTTATTTTATTTTATAAACTTATTTTATAAACTCCTAGTAAAATATACATAAATCTAAATTTAATAATAATAAAATTTAGTATCGAATATGCCATAACTTTAAAATGCATCGGTTGAGAATGTCTATAATTGCAAAGTGTGGCATAATTGGTTCATTATTTCTTTATTTCATTATTTTATGGATTTATTTCTGTTTTTCGAATCAATTTTCTTATGCAGCATGATCATGAAAGTGCGGTGAACAGAGTTAATGTACTACAGGGATATTAAAACTTTCGTAACAATAAGGTTCTTTTGGTACTTTTCTACTAATAATAATTAAATATATTTTTCCCATAAAAATTTAAAAAAACTAGAGGTTCTTAAACTTTTTATTGGACCAAGTCTTACCAATATTTTCAATTCGACACATTTACAATTATGAATTATATGAACTTTTCCATTCGTAATCGACTAAGACTATGTATCTAAACCTTCTCCTATACAAATGATTGCAAATAAACCTAGTTAACTTAATAGATAAGCTGAGTACATCTGCCAGATTGTAAGCAATCTGCTGTTTTTCTAAATACTAACATAATTTGGTCATTATTTACCTCACTGGTTTGTAATTTCTTCAACCCTCATTTTTTCATCCAGATCTCAGGGGTCCTGTAATCATTTGTTTCTTTCCCCGTTTGCAATTGAAGCGTGGGCATGAAATAACAAGGGCATTAAGCTTAACAATCTGTACTTTATAACTTTTTGCTAACCTTATTATCTCTAACGAAATGGTCTCTAGGGACAGTCTTCTTTTCAATTACTCGATTCACACGCATTCTATAATTGAATAAGGGAGTTTTTACTTGAAAGGGAGAGAAAAAATTATTTTAAGAGCAACATTTATAAACAGCTACATATAAATATTTTTTTTACCAGTTTAGGAAATTCTACAATTTGCTCAAATAGTATTAAACCAAATGAGCTAAAATTCATTCGTAAACCTAACATCTCATCCACCAAAAACTACCATTTTCACTTAAAATGTAAAAACCCAAATGTATTATAATTTCGGTCAAAATACTGTAATGTGCAATTCAACGAAGATACACATCCGGCACTATAAAATATTTTATATAAATTCCTAATAAGGACCAATTTCTGCATAGATTTTGCGGTCTTTCAGGCTGTCCATCAAATTCCAATCGTACTATTGTCGTTTATTAAAGCAGTACATAAATGTTAAATCAAAATGGATAAAACCGGTTCAAAAACGATAAAATATTAAAAATATTTTTTAATTCTGCAAATACCAGCTTGGAATTTTTTGTATTCATCTGATACTTAAACGCGCCAACCAAAAAGTGGAGTACCTATTATAAGTTTGGTCAAAAGTGGGCAACGCTGTGAAGGAATCATCTCCGACCCTATAAAGTGATATAATCTTGATCACGATCACCTCCTGAGTTCATATGAACATGTCCGTCTGTCCGTCTGCCTATCCGTCTAACTGTTCCTACGCGAACTAGTCTCTCAGTTTTAAAGCTATCGTCTTAACACTTTGCACACACCCTACTTTCCTTTGCACGTAGTATATAAGTCATCACGGTCGGGATCGGCCCACTATATTCTATAGCTGCCATATAACTGATTAATCGGAAATGCTGTAACTTTGGTGTTTTTAGAGTTAGAGAGTTTGGATTTTGTATGAATGCTATTTTTGTAAGAGTGAATTATACGCCATACCATTTCATGAGGATCGGCCGACTATATCTAATAGGTGCCACATAACTGAACGATCCGAAATGGTATTTTGGTAAAAATAACAACTTTGATATTTTTGAAGATAGAAGCGTGGGACTTTTTTTTTAGATTTGGTATTGTAATAAATTGGTTTTATTATGATATTATCATAAGGATCGGCTAACTATATTTGATGTTTGCGAAATAACTCAATAAAATAATGAGTTAAAGAAATTGGAATTTTTTATGGATTCTATGTTCTAGGCCAATTTACCCGACTTATGTACCGCATTTTATAAGGATCGGGCGAATATATTCCATAGCTCCTCTTCTACCGAACTCATAAAAAAAATTTGGGACATTTCCGTTCGATTACTCATAAGACAGTTAAAATATAGTCGGTTGATCTTTATGAAGTTCAATTGCCAAAAAATTGAGTCCATTGAAATCAAACCCTCTAACCTTAGAAACACCAATGTAATGGTATTCCTTAGAGTTCCATTAAATGTATATACGCATTACTCAGGAAGTGATTCTGATTAAGGATATATATACTTTGTAGGGTCGGAGAAGTCTCATTCACTACGTAACACACTATTGACCAAAATTATGATACCTTCTGCAAGGTTGTGTTTTGGATCGAATATGTACATATATATATATACATACATACTTACATGATTCAACTTACATAGATAGCTTCATTTTAAAGCCAATTTCTTATTATTCACCTTTATCTATTTATCTATTATGTTTAAAACATTTATATTATGAAAAACCAAAATTATGACATTTCCGAACCGTCAGGTATTTTGCATAAATGGGACAAAGTCGGGCAATGCTAAAAAGTTATGTTAAACAAGAAAGGAAAGCTATCTTCGGGCGGAGCTGAAGTTGATATACCCTTGCAGTTAAAACCAGATATATATCACAAAAACCGGATTGAATTGGCCGATCCTTATGAGCATATGATAATATAACCAATTTATTACAATAAAAAATCTAAAACAAAGTACCAAGCTTCCATCTTCAAAAATACCAAAGTTGGTATTTTTACCAAATACCATCTCCGATCGTTTAGTTATATGGCAGCTATAGGATATAGTCGGCTGATCCATATGAAATTTGGCATGTTGTATTATTTTGTCAAAAGTAGCATTCGTACAAAATCTGAACTCTGTAACTCTAAAAACACCAAAGTGATACCATATGGCAGCTATAGGATATAGTCGGCCGATCCCGGCCGTTCCGACTTATATACTGCGTGCAAAGGAAAGAAGGGTGTGTGCAAAGTTTCAAGACGATAGCTTTAAAACTGAGAGACTAGTTCGCGTAGAAACAGACAGACAGACAGACGGACAGACGGACATGCTCATATCAACTCAGGAGGTGATCCTGATCAAGAATATATATACTTTATAGGGTCGGAGATGTCTCCTTCACTGCGTTGCACACTTTTGGACAAAATTATAATACCCTCTGCAAGGGTATAACAAGAAAGGAAAGCTAACTTCGGGCGGAGTCGAATAACTGCAAGTTGATATACCCTTGCAGTTAAAACCGGATATATATCGCAAACATCGGATTAACTTGGCCGATCCTTATGAGAATATCATAATATAACCAATTTATTACAATAAAAAATCTAAAACAAAGTACCAAGCTTCCATCTTCAAAAATACCAAAGTTGGTATTTTTACCAAATACCATTACCGATCGTTCAGTTATATGGAAGCTTTAAGATATAGTCGGACGATCGTTATGCAATTTGGTAGGTTGTATTAACTGACCCAAAATAGAATCTGTACGTAGTTCCAACTTTCTATCTTCAAAGACACGAAAGTTGGGTAATTTCCGATTGCTCAATTATATGGCAGCTATAGGATATAGTCGGCCGATCATTATGAAATTTGGTAGGTCGTATTATTTTGCCAAAAATACCAAAGTTATACTATTTCCGATCAATCAGTTATATGGCAGCTATAGGATATAGTCGGCTGATCCCGGCCGTTCCGACTTATATACTGCGTGCAAAGGAAATAAGGGTGTGTGCAATGTGTTAAAACGATAGCTTTAAAACTGAGAGACTAGTTTGCGTAGAAACAGACAGACGGACATGCTTACATAAACTCAGGAGGTGATCCTGATCAAGAATATATATACTTTATAGGGTCGGAGATGTCTCCTTTACTGCGTTGCACACTTTTGACCAAACTTATAATACCCTCTGCAAGGGTATAATTAGGGTTTATCCATCGCAATGCTTGGGTTATTTACTTGAGTTATGTAAGTCAGTACTGCCGGGATCGCCCGACCATATTCCTTAGTTGCCATATAACTGATTAATCAGAAATGCACTAACTTTGGTATTTTCAAAAATAACTTACAGAGACCGAATCAATTAAGTGCTCATACACTAAGGGATTTTAAAAGACCTAAAAAATAAAATTCTCTATTTAAACGTATGTTTTGTGTTTTGACTTTAAGAACAACTTTTCCTTAAGTCAAGTTTCACATATGTTTCTTGTGAAAAAATCTTGGGGATAGCCGAGACGTAATGTTTCCGTCTAGGAAATGAGGGAAATGTTTTCGAATCCAACTAACGGAAATGTTTTTTTTAACCATTTTTTTTTGGTCTTATACTAGGTCTATTTAAAATATGTTTATTTTAAAGAATTTGATATCCATTATCGTCATATTGGTGAAATATAAAAGGAGTTTATTCATATTGATTCCTTTTATAAAGTTCTGCACCTAATGAACTTCGTCTTTTACTAAGTATGTAGTTCTGAAAAAGTCTCTTCCACAGAAACCTGTGTCGCCGGTCCGCTAGCACAACTAGTGTGAGCGCATTTAGGTGAGGATACGTCAGCTTTAGCTTGTTTTAAAAATTAAAAATAATGTATGCTTTTCTCGTCAAATTTAAAGAATTTTCGTTCTTTTTATTTGTCTTACAACCAGCTCTAACAAGTTAAAGAGAAGAAAACGCAAAAAGAAAACGAACAACACGACAAATTTAAGTGAAAAATCAAATTGACAAGTAGCCAAAAGTGTTATTTGCATGTTCTGGTTGCACCATGTTCTGTTGTTTATTTAGTCAAATTTTTTTCACTTTTATTAATATAATTACAATTCAAATTTTACTACTAATTTTGAGGATTAAAGGTAGCTAAAATATAGCTTCCTCGCGCATACTAAGGCATGTGATAAGTCACCTGTTTATAGTGCCAAACATAGGCAGTGCCACGCCCACAAAATTGGCTTGACAAAAATATTTAGTTTTAGGACGCGGCAAAATTTTTAAAGAAGACTTTAATTGCGTGGTGGACTCCAAAATATTTTACCTTATAGTCTTTTAGTCTCCGAAATCCACACGTTCGTCTAGAACATGGTGATATCGACTCGGCTACGGATTCTGATCCAGACTATATACTCATTATAGAGTCGCAGATGATTCATCCTCCAAGTTTCTCATATTCACACTAATACAATATACCCTTGTACTCTACGTGTAGCGGTACGACTGATAAGGTAGGTTACCATTTTTAATGATTTTTGACTTGTCAAAATAACACGGCAATAAATAAAATCATTACATTAAACTCCCAGCTAAAAATATTTAACAAGTGCTGCCTCCCTAATCGGGTTTGAACATCGGGCATTGGATTAATTTTTTTTTTGTATAAATACCATTATCCTTAATTATTTTAGTTTTGGTTGCGAAAGGTGTGCCTTAACCTTTCGCCCTGTTGCTTGCCTAGGTTTCGTGTTTCAAATGCAAAAGCTCACCCATGCAGTTAGCCTATTCAAATCGAAAATGTTTATTTTCGTTAATCAAGCTAAGGGTTGTTTTCAGAAGCATATGCCTTTTGATGTGCATGGATACATGACCAGACACTAGGGTAGATAAAACTGGTCTAAAATACCCACTGATGAGTTGGCAATAATTCGGTTGAGTGGTTTCTGTCAACAGGCAAATAAAAGGTGTTCTATTTGAAGGCGGACAGCATTACACAGTTTTCCGTTGGCTGTGATGGCCTTTTGTTTACACGACTAACATCATCAATTTTTAATTGGGTTAAATTGCTTGGCGATTAACATTTGAAAATAAAAAACGCGGATAATTGAATTTACTTAGTCTAATTAAAACTGGCTTTGTAACTCACTATTTGTGTCCATGGATATTAAACATTTCAAGTTGAACATTTAATTATAGATTTAATTACTTAATCAGCTTATTAATTTATTAATTATAAATTAATTATAAAATGTAAGAAACATATCTTACAGGCGGTATTACAAATAGATTCTATTTTTCCCCAGATCCTATAAGCCAAATTTCAGCGAGATATAAAAATTTTACATGGGGAGGACATTGTTGTCTATTTGTGAGATTTTTGACTGTAACTAATTCTATACCCCTCGCAAAACAAAAAATTTCTCTCGTTGGAGCGAGTTGATCCTGTATTGAATTCAAATTTGGAATCGGGGGAAATATCAAATGAAAAAGCTACGGCTTCTATTTTTCTAAGCACGAAACTCTGCCTTTTTAAATTCTTAAATTTTTGTTTCAATTTGATCAAGTATTACTATGTTATGCGATGTTATGGAATCACGAATTCTTTAAAGCGTGCTATAAAAATAACCCCTGTTAATGCGTCACATATCATTTTGTAATTTGATTTTAGTAGAGATGCCAGCCGTGTATTTTTACTGGAATTAACCGAATATGAGATGCCAGAGGTGACAGACGGGTATTTTAGTCTGAAAAGACTTTCACAAAAAATAAAAAAATAAAAAATCAACGCGATGGATAAAAATATATTTGTCATTTACAATCGGCAATTAAAAACCGGAAATAAATTACAAAAGTCGCTAAGTGGAAACTTAATTCAATCTTTATGCACGGCGGTGCCATTGATTTGTACCACCGATTCATGCATTCACGAAATGGCGTTAATGTACACACGGATCTGCTGAGATCGTGAAATTAAAGCGTGAATTCGGCATCGCATAAACACAGTATGTACATATATGGGCTATTCCTATGGTCGCGAACGTACGTTCGTACGCAATTAGTGCCAAAAAATTAAAGAAAAAAAAATTTTCTGATACTTTTTTTTTTGTTTCCGATAGAATTTGGTGAGTTCTTTTCTTAGTGTAAATTATGATTCTAATCGATTTTTCATTTTCATAATATTGGCAAAAAACATGAGGTCGCGAAATGGAATGGAATATTTTAATGCAATAACTTTACTTTTAAACAAGAAAGGAAAGCTAACTTCGGGCGGAGCCGAAGTTGATATACCCTTGCAGTTAAAACCGGATATATATCGCAAACATCGGATTAAATTGGCCGATCCTTATTAGAATATCATAATATAACCAATTTATCCAATTTATATAACCAAAAAAATCTAAAACAAAGTACCAAGCTTCCATCTTCAAAAATACCAAAGTTGGTATTTTTACCAAATACCATTTCCGATCGTTCAGTTATATGGCAGCTATAAGATATAGTCGGCCGATCGTTATGCAATTTGGTAGGTTGTATTAACTGACCAAAAATATAATATGTACTTAGTTCCAGCTTTTTATCTTCAAAAACACCAAAGTTGGGTAATTTCCGATTGTTCAGTTATATGGCAGCTATAGGATATAGACGGCTGATCCTTATGAAATTTGGCATGTTGTATTATTTTGCCAAAAATAGCATTCGTACCAAATCCGAATTCTCTAGCTTTAAAAACACCGAAGTTATAACATTTCCGATCAATCAGATATATGGCAGCTATATGATATAGTCGGCCGATACTTTTGAAATTTGGTAGGTCGTTTTATTTTGCCAAAAGTAGCATTCGTACAAAATCTGAACTCTGTAACTCTAAAAACACCAAAGTTATACCATTTCCGATCAATCAGTTATATGACAGCTATAGGATATAGTCGGCCGATCCCGGCCGTTCCGACTTATATACTGCGTGCAAAGGAAAGAAGGGTGTGTGCAAAGTTTCAAGACGATAGCTTTAAAACTGAGAGACTAGTTCGCGTAGAAACAGACAGACGGACAGACAGACAGACGGACAGACGGACAGACGGACATGCTTATATCAACTCAGGAGGTGATCCTGATCAAGAATATATATACTTTATAGGGTCGGAGATGTCTCCTTCACTGCGTTGCACACTTTTGGACAAAATTATAATACCCTCTGCAAGGGTATAAAAAGAGGCATGTAGCTTTCTATCGATTCTATTACCAATTAAATATCTGCACTCGTTTTTTTTTTAATTAAATTAAGTACGGGTCGCGAACGTACAATTTTTCCACATATAAAAATTTTTTTTTTTCTTTACCTTTTTGTTTTTATAAATAAATTCATATTTTCTTAAAAAATAATGTTTCGCCAAAGTTTTTTTTTTTTAATTAAAAATTAAATTTAATTTAATTTTCATTTAAATTAATTTCAATTGTCACTTCTTTTATCCATCTACAAATATTTATAAGCTTGTTAAACAAAAACAAGAAAGGAAATCTAACTTCAGGCGGAGCCGAAGTTGATATACCCTTGCAGTTAAAACCAGATATATATCGCAAAAATCTGAGAATATCATTATAAGAATATAAGAATATCATAATATAACCAATTTATTACAATAAAAAATCTAAAACAAAGTACCAAGCTTCCATCTTCAAAAATACCAAAGTTGGTATTTTTACCAAATACCGTCTCCGATCGTTTAGTTATATGGCAGCTATAAGATATAGTCGGCTGATCGTTATGCTATTTGGTAGGTTGTATTAACTGACCAAAAATGGAATCTGTACGAAGTTTCAAAACACGAAAGTTGGGTAATTTCCGATTGTTCAATTACAATTGAATTATAATTGAATGTCCTCTGTTTCTACGCGAACAAGTTTCTCAGTTTTGAAGCTATCGTCTTGAAACTTTGCACACACCTTTCTTTCCTTTGCACGCAGTATATAAGTCCGACTATATCCTATAGCTGCCATATATGGATCGATGGATCAAATTCGAAAGGCTATGTGGGACATGATTATCGATGTGGGACGCTCTGTAGAACTTGAAATATTTTTTAGATTTTGTGTACTAATAAATTGGTTATGTTATAATATTCTCATAAGGATCGGCCAACTATATCCGATTTGTTCGATATATATCCTGTTTTAACTGAAAAGGTATATCAACTTCGGCTCCGCCTAAAGTTAGCTTTCCTTTCTTGCTTTCTATGGGATTGCCGTAGAAAAATTAATTCAGGTTTATGACCATATTTCCACAATGGGTTATAAGGCTAAAGGTGACCTTGGTTTTATTAGGAGGCGATCAAATGAATTTAACGACCCCTATAATACCAAAAGTTTGTTTATTTCTTTGGTCCGTTCGATACTGGGCCGCCCTTAACAAATCGAATGATAATGCTTGAAGTGGTTTTTTACATAAGCTTATTAATGGTGATTTGATAGCCAGCATTTCACAACACGCTTGCATTTCAATATTCAAAATAGACGGACCAGAAACTTTAGTCCCCTATTCCTTAGCCTTTGTAGCTCGACATATGCACAACAGAACCATTCTAGGGTCTTATATTATGTCCCATTAACTCACTTTGCAGTCCTTCAAATTTAAAAACATGTATTTTATATTTTCTAATTAATTCATCTTTGTTATCTTTCTTTTTTATTTAGTAATAACTCATTTCCCGAGCGCCCCTCGTTCTTTCTGGGCCTTTAAGCTTCGTTAATGCAGAAATGCTAGCTTAAACAGAAAAGGAAAGCTAACTTCGGGCGGAACTGAAGCTGTTATACCCTTGCAGTTAAGATCGGATGTGTGTCGCAAATGTCGGTTGCAAGCTTCTATATTGCAATCATTTCCGATCGTTCAGCTGGTGTAAGGTCCGATTACAAATCGGGGTTCCAGGTTAATATAATATTTAAACGTTAAAACGGTAATTATTATTAATGTTATAATAGTATAATGTTTAGTAAGAGAATAAAATTAACTTACCAAAATAATTTTTTCTTTAACTTCGACTTAAAATGTTGTTCTTAGGGTTAGTTTTAATATATATTTTCCAAACAAGATTTGATTGTCTTAAAAAAAATCCGTCATTTAGAATGTCTTATTAATGGAGATGACCAGTAAAAAGAGCCGACACAATGGTATGTTTTTTTTAAGGAATTTTTGTCCTAATAATCTTATTCAATATTTGTCCTATGCTTTAGATTTTCTTAAATTAAACTAATTAAATTCAGACTTCAAATAATTGATTCAGAATAAGTCTATAAAAATTAACTGGAACTCTTTAAAAATATAGAAAAAATAAAAATTATCACAAAGAGCAAGAAACAACAAAGGTCTTCTGTAGTCGAGTTTCCCGACTATATGATAACCGGTACTCATCCATCCTTATTTTCATACTTTTTCCATACTTAATTGTTGGTGATCGTTTCCATACTTTTGTTATATTTTCGAAATAACAACTGAAGCAATGCAGTGAAGAAAAAAGATCTAGAACTCAAAAAATTTTCTGATTTTAGATTAACCATTTGAATAGTTTCGCTCCAAAACATTTACCAACATTTTTTTTAAATACAACATGATTTCTTTTTTGCGGGCGGGTGTGGGCAAAGCAAAAGCTTAACTTGATATGCATTAATAAAATAGGAAGCTAAGTTCCAATAAAAAAAAAGATACATAATTAGATTAAAATCTTTGGGGCTTCAGAAATATGTGATTTGATAGCGAGCGGGGTAGGAGGATGGGGTTGGAGTCGATTCCTTCTTTAAGTTACACACATTTCCACAATTACAATATACTCTTGAACTTTTCGAGTACCGAATATAAAAAACCACCTATTAAAAATGAACAAAGGATAAAACAGAAAGATAACATTATAATAGTAAAAAAAAAATGTGTGTACTAGAAAAATACTCTAAAAATGCACAAGTAAGGTCAGCAAGACGAGAAATCAGAAAACGGACTTAATCAGACCGATACGGCTGTTAAAACTATGGATTATATGAATTCGATTAGTATTCAATAAAGATCACAATTTAAAATTGAATACTCTATGAGTACCGGAAATAAATTTCTTAAGAAAATATTCAGAAGAAATAATGTTCTTCTGAAATAAATTTTGCAACTTGACGTGACAACTTGACGCAAAATTAGGCAAAATTTATTTTAATGAACTGAATGAATTTTAATTTTTGTCTTCTTTTTGTCTTCTATTTAAAGCCCTTTCATTCCTTTATTATTTTGCATTATTTATTTTTATCCTTTTTTTTTATTTTTTATTTTAGCTTTCGTTTCTTGTTTTATATTCAAATTATATTTATTCATATAAAATTATTTGTATCCGTTATTAGTAAATATCTTGAAGGATATTGCATATACCACATTTAAATAATTCTTTGTAGCAAAAATCAACGATAAATGTTCACATATTTACGTAAATAAAAAATTTAAACAACTTTCACGTTATAAAATGTTACCGAAAACTAACTATCAAAGAACATGTTTCTCTGACATTGACAGCCGACCAAAAATTGTAAACAACTACAGTTTGGATGAACTTCTACAAATTCAAAATAGGTAAGAAAATCTGTGCACCTTCTACCATTTCGAATTTTAGCCAATAAGAATGTGAAACCCCCAATGGTTAAAAGAACCCCCACACACAAGGGGTGTTTTACAAATTGATATGAGAGTAAGCCAATAAGATCCGGTCTGTAAATGGGCGTCAACAATTGAACGCGTCTGCGCCCTGTAAGTAAAAATCTGAAAATTAATTTTGACTGTAGTTACCATTTGTTCGACTAAGTTTTATGTCTCTTAATGGCTTGTCTCAGTTTGTAAAGCAGCAGATTAAACACTTCATTTTATTTTAGTAAAGTAAACTTAAAAAGGGACATATTTTAAGTATTCACTATACAAATCACTTTAAGGATAAACACATAGAATTCAAACAAATGTAAAATGAAGCACCTAACTATAGAATATAACTTCACGTTTTCATTTATTGTTTTATATTTCCATACTATATGTACATAAATATGATCTTATATAAAAGCAAGGGATTATAGTCGACATATTCCGGCCGTTTCGACAGAAAATTTGTCTGATTAGGTGAATTAAAATGAAGAATTTCGGAGCCCATAGCTTTAAAACTCTACTTTAAAAGAGTAGTGGACATATGGACATGCTTATATTTACTGTTCTTCTGTCTGTGTGTTTGTCAATTTCTTTACGACCTTATCTGTCAGTTTTTAAAGCTATTGCCTTCAAACTTTGCACACTTCCTTTCCTTGTCGCAGTTAATAAGTCGAAAAATCCTTTGTTGGCTGATTATAAAATATAGCTGCCACCGAACTGATTAATCGAAAATACCATAACTTTAATTGATAATTATATATATATTTTTTTTGCCCCTCAAAGCGGCTCATTTGGGCAGCACCAAAAAAAAACTTTTCAACTTAGTTTTTTTTTCATAGGTTTTACCATCCACAATATTGACGGCACACCTAAGAGAAAAAATTGCTTAATTGTACAATATATGAAATTAAGTTGACAATGTATAGGGTGCCTACCACTGCTCTACGACCATACTATTGGATCAGCAGGGAAACAGACTAAAAAGCCCATAACTCCTGTACAAGTTATCCGATTTTGATCGTGTACGATCGTGATCGTGTTTGATCGTTTAATACGTGTAGATTAGCCATTTAAACAGTTTGGCATCAAAGCATTTTCAAAAAACATTAACGAAATGGCGCTAAAACCAGATTTCTTTTTTTTTCCCAACCAGGGAAAATTTTTCACACAAACTTGATCTGCGCGGATACCATTCGATTGTTCTATCGTTTATAGTATTCGGTATCCACGCATTCCACATTTCAGTCCAGTGGTGCTCATCCCATTGCTCTCGCTGCTCATATGTTTTTGCAAATGCTCATGCATACGGAGTTGTGTGAGACTGCTCACGCCATAAGGTTCCGTTGCTCACGCCATAAGCTTCGTTGGTCCCATTATAGGCAAAGGGCAATTACAATAACATAATGAATAATGATTTTTTTGTTGTTGGAGTGACAAAAACTTTTCACTGCAAGAAATTCATTCTTGTTTCTGCCAAAATGTTCGACTTGAATTTTTAGTAAGAAGATCTGCATTATTTGTCATAGTATAATAATAACCTGTTATAAAATGTTTTTTTTAATGGCTATAATAAAATGTATTTTTTATTATATTGATTGTTTTAAGCCCCTTGTGAATGTTACTATAATTTTATTTTTCAGTGCACCCACATGGATGGGAAAAAACTTCACCCACCAACGTATTGGTGATTTTTTGCATTGGTATGGGAGTTTGCTCTCCCGTATGCAGAGCTTGGGCACCACTGTTTTAGTCTGTTTTATGAGAAATGGAAATATAAGGTGTATCTCCTCTAAAAATCAGACGATTTAAATTACTTTTTTTTATTTGTATAAATATAATTAAACTATTAAAATACATAGAGGCAGGAGGTGGCGCTTTGACAACCTTATATGTATGTTACTAACCTAAATAAAAATCAAAGTGGTGATCATAACTCCGGTAAAAAGTCCGGAAATGGGCTTAATGAGCTGTTAAACTCTTATGCTCTCAAAGGTCAAGGAGTTTCTGACATAGAGATGCTCAACAGGGATTACTTCCGGAGGCGGGACGGGCCTAAAGCGGGACTAGCCATGGGACCACCGAACGGCGTGGAGAGGAATATCTCCGGGTCGACGACAGCGAATGCTGCCTTATCTTTTATTCTTATATATATCTTATGTTATATCTTATGTCTTATCTTATAAAAATCTTATATTTTTAACTTAACTAACAGTCATATTGACTGATACAGAGTAAGAGTCACTAAAAATCGATTGCTGTGTTGGGAGGTCGTTGCGTCGTAGGCTAGAAATCCAAGCCAATCCCCAAGAGAGGAAATTTGGGTGAGAGGACAGTTTTTTTTTTTGGACTCTTTTTGCTTCTGGATTTCGTCTTTCGCGTTGCTGTAAGATGTCTATGTATGTAGGTATGACATGTCACCGCAAAATCAATAAGGTCTGGGAGCTTGCGTGGGTCGGTTGTATGTGGGACCTACAGAGGAAATATAGACCAGTCCTCAAATTTATAATTGCATTGTACGATTGCCTTCCTTTGAAAGTAACTAGACTTGATCTCCAGTTCGTATGTTTGGCATTGTAGTCATCTGCGTCTATAAAACGATTCCCAAGTAAGTTGTAGAAGTCCATAAATTGTCCTTCCGAGAATGAGAAGCGAGAAGGGCATCAAACGGCAGCGATTAAAAGGCTACCGTTACTTGACTGAACTTTTATCGATGTGGCCTGCAAGAAGTTTGTTGCAAACCTTTTGTGAAAACGGGGTTTGATACGTTTTCTGATTAGAACTCTGATTCCACCATGGTCTTTTCCATCTGGATGATCTGTGCGGTAGATTGTAAAGCCTTTTATTTGAAAGTTTTATTGGCTTGTAAAATGCGTTTCCATGAAGAGCATAACGCCAATATGATTTTCGTTAAAGAATTGTGACAATTCTAGTTTATACCGTAAGACACCATTGGCGTTCCACATTGATATTCGTAGAGTCTGCATAGATTATTTAGACTGTTGTGCTACGAGCAGCTGTATCACCATGTTCTGGTTTTGAAAAAGTGTTTGCATGGTCGTTTTCATGAATTTTTTTTTTTTTTTTATAGCTTTGCTTTTATTTATTGAATCTACTCTTAATTTTGAGACTAACAATAAGTTGAGGAATCTTAACATTAAAATTTAACTAACAGTATAACTAAGACTGCATTCTGGTTGCGCGTCCCTCAGGTCGGTCGCTGGGTGGGTAAGTCATTGCGACGAAGGCGTGATTGGTTTCTCAACCTTGTTAGACCTCTCGCCAGGTGGTTAGAGTGCACCGATAGCTTGGTTAAGTATTTTACCTTCTGTTCTGCGATCGCTTCTTTGACTGGTAGAATGTTTAAGTCGCGGTGTATGTTTTCGTTGCGAACGTACCACGGTGCCCCGGTGATTGTTCTCAAGATCTTCGACTGAACTCTTTGAATTATGTCAATGTTGCTATTGCTGGCGTTCCCCCATAACTGGGAGCCGTACATCCATATAGGTTTTAGTACCGAGTTGTACAGCAGGACTTTATATTCAAGGCTAAGAGGTGACCGAGCGTTGATAAGCCAATGAAGGCCTGGCTTTTAGCTTTAGGTGTGTTCTTTTGGCTTCAATGTGCCGGCGCCATGTGAGTCTTCTGTCGAGATGTACTCCTAGGTATGTTACTTCGTTTGCTTGTGGGAGTAGAGTGTTGTTTAGTGTTATCGGCGGGCAGTTTTGCCTGTTCAGAGCAGTTTTGTTCGTTTACTTTAATTCGCCAATCTGACATCCATTTTTCGACATCGACCATATGATGAGCTAGCTGCGCAGTTGCTTGAATCGGGCATTTTGAGCGGCTAAGAATAACTGTGTCATCGGCAAACGTGGATGTTGTTAGACGTGTGCTTGTCGGTATATCTGCTGTGTAGAGGACATATAATATTGGCCCTAGCACGCTGCCTTGAGGAACTCCAGCTCCAACAGTGTAATCATCGGATGTAGCGGTGTTGCACCTCACGACAAATTTTCTGTCGTGAAGGTAAGACTCCAAAATCTTGTGGTTGCTGTAGGGGAGCATTGTCTTGATCTTGTACATTAGACCTTCCAGCCAGACTCTATCGAATGCTTGAGAGAAATCTAAAAATATGGCAGTACAGTACTCTCGTTTTTCAATCGCGTTCCGAATTTTGGATGTTATCCGGTTGACCTGCTCAATTGTTCCATGCTTTTCACGAAACCCAAATTGTGACGGGATTCCTTCCTGGATTCGCAGGTATGTGTTTATCCGAGTCATTAGGCATTTTTCAAAGAGTTTAGATAGGCAAGAGAGTAGGCTTATAGGTCTATACGACGTGGGGATAGTGTGGTCTTTTCCCGGCTTTGCTATCATTATTATAATTGACTTTTTCCATCTCACTGGAAAGTGGCCAAGTTTTGCGATGGCATTAAATAGCTGGGTGAGAGTGCAAACGGCGCAGTATGGGAGCTCAATAATAATTTTGGGAATTATGAGGTCGCAGCCTGGGGATTTTTTCGGATTCAATTGTCGTTTGATGATGTTAACGATTTCGTTTGGGCGAAACTCAATCGGCTCATGTTGAGGCTGGGGCTCATCTGATAAAGTCGGCAAAATAAACGAATTGGTGGCAGGATTTGGTTCGAAGACATTTTTAAGGTGTTTGGCAAACGTGCTGGCTCTGTATGCGTCGCTGCGCGCCCACCCGCTTGTGGAATTTCTAATAGGCATCACGGTTTCTTTAGGTGAGCTCAGAGTTGGGTGAGCTCTCCATAGTGAGTGTTTCGTACTGTTAGTTGACAATTGCTCTATGTAGCGGTGGTGGACATACGTTTCTTCTTGCTGTAGAGCTTGATCAAGTTGACGTGAGGCATGTTTAAAGCGTTGCTTAGCAGATGGCGATCTGTGACATTGCCATTCTCGACGTAAGCGTCGCTTTTCGAGGACGAGCTGTTCGATTTGTAGATTTGTCTTCTTTTGAATGCGTTGTGTGTTCATAGTTTGAGGTGTTGAAGCTCGAGCTGCAGAGACGAGTACAGACTCCAGCGAATTAACCAAAACTGTCTACGTTGGCTTCGTCGCTGAGGCGAGGACTCAGCTCAATGTGTGAGCTGATGTACTTCCTGTACTTAACCCAATTGGTTTTATGTGAGGTCAGATTTGATGATTGATCCCATGTTCCTGGGTGTTGGAGTAGAGTAAAAAGGACAGGCGAGTGATCAGATGAAAGATCCGAAAGGCATTCGGCGCATATCAGATTTTTAGGAATGTTTTTGGTAATTGCAAAATCAATTAAATCGAGAAGTTTCTTTGGGTCTGCCGTCCAGTATGCTGGTGTGCCAGAAGAAGCATAGTCTAGCTTGTTCTTAGCTTTGATAATTGCATTATAAAGCTGCTTTCCTTTTGGGGTCACGAGGCGAGATCCCCAGTGTGTGTGCTTGGCATTGTAGTCTCCTGCCGCTAAGACGTGGTCTCCGAGTGAGTTGAAAAACTGCATAAACTCATCTTTGGCTATGGTGAAGCGTGGGGGGGCAGTATACGGCAGCTAGAGTTAATTGCTTGCCAGTATTTAGGTGTATATTTATTGATGTGGCCTGTAGGTAGTTTTTTGCAAATTTCGTATGATAATGGTGCTTGATACGGCTTCTGATTAAAATTCCAGTCCCGCCGTGTGCTTTACCGTCTGGATGATTTGTTCCATAGAATGAATATCCTCGTAGTTGAAAATTGTATCTGTTCATAAGATGTGTTTCTGAAAGCAGCATTACGTCGATTTGATTGTCTAGTAGGAATTGCGCTAACTCGAGTTTGTGCTGCGAAACGCCGTTAGCGTTCCATGTAGATATTCGTAGGGAAGTTATTATTTGGATTGTTGTGAAACCAGCATTTGTATTAATAGATTTTGGTTTCGCATTAGATCTTGCATAGTTGTACGCATAAACGACATGAACTCCGTAAGGCTTTGTTGTAGACTGCATATCATAGCTTCAATGTTACTTTTTGGCTGCTCCGGCGGTTGATGCTGCTGAGCCGTGTTCGGTTCTTGGTGTGCTGATTGCGGCAGTGAGCTTTTTGAGACTGGGGTAGCCAGTCCTGATTTTAAAGCGCTTGCGTATGTGACATTTTTGTCAGAGTTTATGGGTCCTAGTAAGGATCTGGCTGCAGTCGAGAAGAAGACTTCAGGGTTTGACCTGGAGGCTATGAACTGATTATTTTGGGTGCGGGCAGTAAATCCCCTCTGGTGGATGCGACTTTTTAGCTCCTTATAAACTGGGCAACCTCTATAGTTAGCAGTGTGATTTCCACCGCAGTTGCCGCACTTTTTCGAGTTTTGGTCATCTTTGCTCGCTGGGCAGTGTGCGGAGTCATGAAGCTCACCACAAACTACACAGACTGGGCGCAGTTTACAGTAAGACCTTGTATGGCCATATTCTTGGCAGTTCGCACATTGTACCGGGCCATTGCATTTGTGCGGCTCCTCAACTGTAATTCAACTGTAATTCTGTTTTCATGAATGACATAAGCTCCATCATACTTCGTTTGAGGGTTAGCATCATAGTTTTCGCTTTGCTATGTGGGTGTTCTGGGGACTGTTTGAGCGCTTTGTGAGTTAGGCTAAATTGGGTTTTCCATTCCTCATCGTAGAGCATCGGCATAGAAGCCGTTGGTGGTGTTTAGGGGACCGTATAAGGACCTCGCAGCTTTGGCGAAGAAGACGTCTGGCGTAGCTTTTCGCGCAATGTACACATTATGTGGTTTTGGATAGTGCATTGCGGTCGCTTGTCGAACTCTTCAACTTCTTGTACATCACAAATCTTCTATAGTTTGCCGTATGGTTGCCGCCGCAGTTTTCACATTTCTTCACGGTACTGTCCTTTTTGTAGTGCTGTGAGCACAGTTGTGGGCATCCTCGCAGACTACACAGACAGCCCGAAGTATGCAGTATGACCTAGTGTGTCCATATTATTGGCAATTCGTGTATTGCGTTTAGGTAGCTCTTTAACAGTGATTCTCCGATGCAAAAGATATTGCAGCTTGTAAATTGTGTGGACGTCATTCTTCTTCAGCGACCTGCTGTCTGGTTCCAGCTCGACTTTTTTTAATTTTTTTTTTTTTTTTTTTCGCGGTCTTTCAGAATTTGGAAATGGCTTGTGCATCAATAAGAGCATTAGCTAGCATTACAGTATTCATCAAAAAGCTTAGAGGCCCAGACGACCGAGGGACGCTCAAGAAACGATTTGTTAGTATATATTAAGCTATTGGTAATTTGTTAAGCTAGGAGGAGTTAGTAAGGAAATTTAAAATTCTATATTTTAAATTTAAAGGACAGGAAAGAGAGGTTATAGAGTAGAGACCATTGTAGTTCGACCATTGTAGACCCCAAAAGGGTCATGCAGTGCATATGTCGAACTACAACGGCTAAGGAACAGCGGACTAAAGTTTCGAGTCCTTCTATTAGGAATGTTAAATTTTAAGCGTGTTAGTAAATGCTGTGTAATATGCACATATATGCACTATTCATATCATATATATATATCGACCACCCCCTTTACCAAGAGTACTTAAAAGGGTACACACTGTAACACTTTGTCGCAGTGTTTATGTTATCCAAGGTCTCGGTCATAAACCTAAGCCGAAATATGAATAGCCCGCTGTGCCTTTGCTGTACGCCGAAAAGTGCATATGTCCGCATATATGTACGTAACACGAGTGAACCTTATGCATGTCCACATACCTCCGCCTAAGCGAACATAACATAAATATATATTCATATATAAATATTTAAGAATACATTACCGTCTCTCCGCTGCCGCTTTGGGCAGCGTAGCTACGAGACTTAGACTTCCTTTAACTCATAAGTAAATTTGTAAAAAGAGAAACGGAACAGTAAACCGACAGCGCTACCAAGAGCGCAAAAATTTTTTTTTCCCCATGCACGTTGCATATTTTTTTTGTATTGCACTGCGATGCATATTTTTTTTTTAGTAGAAAAAATCCTTTGTAAAATTGAGCGACATTAAAGTTGCCCGATTAGCGTGCGGCCTGAAAACCATACAACAAATAGGCAGGTTTTTATGTAAAAAAATACAATGAACAACAAAGAAAAACAACCAATATATATATAAAAAAAAATTATAGGCAGGTTTTATAAAAAAAAAAAAGTACTAGTAAAAAAAAAAAACCCCAATATACACATAGCCAAATAAAGCAAGTCTTTAAATGAGCCAAACTGAATGGCAAATAAATAATAAATTAAATCATACAATTTACACAAAAAATTATATACCAATTCTAGAGAAAATACCCAAAATGGGTTTAGTAGATGTAAAACTAGTGGACTCCACAGCAAATGTAATAAATAAAATTGAGTCCAGCACTACGAACACAGAATTGACAAATATCCTATTATCAATTATTGTATTCATTTTGAACGCATTTATTTTGTATAAAGCATACATTTTTCATAATAAATGTATAGCAAAAAGAGCGATTAATAAAAGCCAAGCTATCGATCTGGACAAAATATAAAATAAAAAATAATAACGAAAAAATAAAAATTAATTTTTAGACATATATGTATATATAAAAAAAAAATAACAACGCTCAATGCCAAATTCTGATATGTTAAAGATGCACCTATGATATATACAAAAAAAAGAACGATTTCATATGTTCATGAATAATCTTATCTTTACGTACAATGAAAATAAAATATAAAAAATAAATAAAATAAAGAAAGTTTAAAAGAAAATAATTCCAGTATGAGTACACAAAGAGCCATAGACAAAACATATAAAAAGGGAAGGAGAAAGGATCAAGCAGTTAGTATCAACAAACCCAGTTAGTGTGTATGAGTTAGAAATACTTTATATAGAAACATTTAACTGCCACGTTTCACCATTGTTTCACTGCACCGCAACTTAAAAAGGAATAGTATTAACAACAATTCCGGGTGTGCTAGTGAAAACAAGAATAGTTTTCATCTCCTTTTAGGTAGAGCATCTACTTTTAGGTAGAACGATTGTTATGATGGTTTCTAAAAGATAATCCATACCCTTAATATAATGGAATGGAATGAATTATCGAAAGAACTATCAAGCATTAAAGCAGAATTCGACAAATCTCATAAGTCACTAACACAGAATAGACCGATACAAAAAACAACGGTCAATAAACACGTAGAAATGTTAAATGCTTTAACGAAGCTCGAATATTAATATATGAACACAGAGAAAAGTTAAATCCGGATCACTGGTCTCGAGTATCAAAGTTCTTGATCAGACTAAGATCTAATCTAACATCTGTTAAAGAAAGGTTCAAGCTTGATATTTCAATACCTACTATTCTAAATACTTCAATAACAATTGAAGCTGGTGACGAACCAGAATCAAAAGAAGTTATTGACCAACAAGAAATAGAAGAAAGCGATATTAACAACCTTACGGTTCCGGCAGTCCTTATTCAATCTGAATTATCAGACCAGGACTTGTCCGACTCTGAATTTAACGACAGCATTGTAGAATTAAAACCAACCGCAATGGCTGACGAGAGCATTGCCCAAAGGGCATACATTAGAGAAATATCGAATGCCATCCCGGAATTTAACGGGCAAAGGTTACACCTTCAAAGATGTATAACAGTTAACCTAACGAAAGGCACATTCGAGAATTTGGCTGTAGAAGTAATTAAATCCAAAATAATTGGATCAACTTTATACAGAGTCCAAAATGAAGGAACTATAGAAGCAATAATCAGAAAACTGCAAGACACTATAGTCGGACAAACCTCTGACATACTTAAAGCCAAAATGGCGAAAACAACCCAGAAAGGCAAAACCGCGGAAAAATTCACGACGGAAATAGACAACTTAAGGAAGCTCCTAGAAGCTTCGTACATTGACGAAGGCCTATCGGCCGAACATGCTGACAAATTCAGTACCAAGGAGGCCATAACCACAATGGTTAAAAACTGTGAGCATGGCCGCCTCAAAACAATATTGGAAGCAGGCACTTTCATAACTACGAATGAAGCCGTCACAAAGTTCATACAATGCAGTACTGAAATGACAGGTAATGCCAATTCAATATTATAATTTTATATTATATTCAATAATTTTATAATATAATTTTATAATAAAATTCAATATTTCCAACGAGGAAATAATTATCGCGGTAATAATTTCAGAAACAATTATCGCGGTTGAGGTAATAATCGAGGTAATTATAATAATACCAGATATTACCAAAATAACGGTTATAATCAAAACAATAGCTACTACAGAAATAACGGTAATCAGAATAACAGTTAGTATACAAACAACAACCGCGGCGGAAATAACCATGGTGGAAACAACCGCGGCGGAAATAGCCGTGGGGGAAACAACAATAATAACCGTAATAATAATAATAACCAAAATAACAATATAAGAATAGCCCAAACGAATTCGGAAAACTCCCAAACACCTTTAGATACACGTCAGTAAAAGACAACAAGATTCACACTATAAATCTCAGTCAAAGTACATTCGTTAGTTTCATAAACGCAGCAACAGGAAAAGAATTAGTTTTTCTACTAGATACATTAGATACAAAACATTCAAGATAATCATATCATAAACATACAGGGTATAAGCCAAGAGGTTACCAAATCAAAAGGCATAACTTCTATTGAAATTCAGACTTCTAAGTACATCATCCCACATGATTTCCATATAGTAAATGTGCAATTCGCTATTCCTTGTGATGGGATACTGGGAATAGATTTTATCAAAAGGTACAATTGTCAATTAGACTTCAAGCCTTCTGAAGACTGACTTGTAATTAGACCAAATAATCTCAAATATCCAATTTATGTTCCGATAACATACAGTTCTGGCAACAACTCCCTAATTCTACCAGCAAGATCCCAAGTCATCCGAAAAGTTAAGATAAATTCCGAAGAAAATAGTGTATTGATTCCAAATCAAGAGATTCATAAAGGTACCTATATAGCAAATACCATAGCAACAGCCCAGAATGCATATGTAAGACTACTAAATACCACAAATATAGATCAAGTAGTTAATATTAAAAATATTTATCATGAACCACTTTCAAACTACGATGTAGTAAAAACAGACCCCGAAAACCGTAAAAAAACTGTATTATTCAAACTTACAAAAAAGTTCCCACCTCAATTCAATGATCAACATACAAAATTATGCACCCAGTATAGTGATGTATTCGGACTAGAAACCGAAGCGATCACTACAAATAATTTCTATAAACAAAAACTGAGATTAGGTGATGATGAACCCGTATATACAAAAAATTACAGAAATCCTCATAGTCAACAAGACGAAATTCAAAAACAAGTCCAAAAACTCATTAATGATAAAATAGTAGAACCCTCTGTATCACCTTATAATAGCCCACTTTTGCTAGTACCAAAAAAGTCACTCCCAAATTCAGAAAATAAAAAATGGCGATTAGTAATAGATTATCGTCAAATTAATAAAAAACTCTTATCTGATAAATTTCCACTCCCTAGAATCGATGACATTTTAGATCAACTAGGTAGAGCAAAGTATTTCTCATGTCTCAACTTAATGTCCGGTTTTCACCAAATTGAACTCGAAAAAAATTCACGAGATATAACATCCTTTTCAACGAACAATGGTTCATATCGTTTCACGCGATTACCATTCGGTTTAAAAATAGCGCCAAACTCCTTTCAAGGAATGATGACTATAGCTTTCTCTGGATTGGAGAAAAAAAAAATAAATTGTACAAAAAACTACACCCAACATTGTCCTACAATTAGGTAAGCTTTGTAAGATTCTTAGTAGGAGTCTGCAACTACCATATAAGATGGAAGATGAAGGTGGCATCCCAGTTAAGACCTCTAAGTGAAAAGGTTAAGAAATTCTTTTGCACGGATTTTGTGCGGTCTTGATGTACTCCATATTGGGGACTCCAGACACATGAACTTAGAATCGGACGGAAAAAAGAAATGAATAAGATTTTAATTATGTAGGGGTCGTTAAATTGGTTTCATTAAAAGGTGGTCAAAAGTTGCATTAAGTTGCATTTTCTCAAAGCTCAAGGTATGTAGTGAAGGAAAATAAATGTTTCGTGTCCTGTGAGTAGATGTTGCATTCATAATTTATGTTTCAATTTTTGTAGTACCTTTTTTTATATAAAATTTTAACTTCTGTAGAGGGAAACTTTGTGAAGGTCGCCTCGGGCCATAAAAAGCGTATATTTGTGGTTAACTGTGGTTCGTCTAGTGTATAAATTATCCACATTTAGCTGCCACAACGTGCCCCTGTTTAGCAATATGGGGATGGGGCATGGGGAAGCAGACGCCACAAAGAAAAGTTGTGCAGTGTTTGATAGAGATTTTTAGCGATATAGTTGATAAATCCAAATGTTCCGAGATGGATTTGACATCTTTAAAATGAACCATTAAAAATTTTTGTAAAACTTTTTTTAAAAGATGGAAAAAATCGAATGGGTGTAAGGAGCGTTTCAAGAGGAAGAACTCGGTTTGGTTAATTTTGGTTCACATTTGGTTCTTCTGGACAAAATGGACAATGCACAAAATTTTAATTCACGGTCGGATATTATAGAAAAAAGCCTTCTCCTATAAGAAGGCTTATAGGAAGAAGCCTTAGAAGCCCGAAACAAAGATTTGAGAGCAATACCCGTAAAAACTCTCGCCAAAACACAATGGAGGATCTTTTGTATTTATTGCTAGTATAGTCAGATACACTAATTACAAGTTTTTCCAAAAGTTCGGCCAATAATTTCACCAAGGCAGTTTCCTTTGAGATTAAAGGCCAAAATCTTCTTCTGGACTAAAATGCTCAAGAAGAAAATTCGGATTCTGACTCAGAAAAAAATTTATATTCATACTAGGACAATTAAAACTAGTTTATTTTGTAAAACTGCATTAAAAAAAAAAAAATATATATAAAAAAAAATATTTAAAAAAAATAAAAAAAAAAAATAAAAAATATAAATTTATTAAAATTACTTAGTTACTAAAATTTCAAACTTTTTTAATCCCATAAAGAGAATACAGAGGGCAAGAACGGTAAAAAGACATAAGCTTGCATTTTGATCCATTAAGTATAAAAACATTTGAAAGTCAATGAAAAGAGTAAACAGTAACGGGCCAAGATACACGAACCAAGCGGGAATGTACATTTTTAAATAAGAGTCTTTGTGTTCGTCCATCTAAGTAGCTGGAGCTCCACGTTAAGAGGTCTGTAGAAAATCGCAGCATATTCAGTTTATTCAACAAGAGTCAGTGATTGACTGAATCAAATGCTTTGCTGAAGTCTGTGTAAATAATATCGGTTTGAAATCCCTTACGAAAGCCATCTATGACAAAGCATGTCAACTCCAGTAAATTCGTGGAGGTGGAGCGAGCTTAATGAAGCCATGTTGACAAGGAGAGATGATCGAAGAATAATGGTAAAAAACAATATATAAAAAGTTAAAAAACACTATACCTTGACCACTACCTACTATACCACTGTGCCAAACTTCATCATAAAGCTTAGAGGCCCAGACGACCGAAGGGCGCTCAAGAAACAATTTATTAGTGTATATTAAGCTATTTTTAATTTATTAAGCTACGAGGAGTTAGTAAGGAAATTTAAAATTTTATATTATAAGTTTGAGGGACAGGAAAGAGATGTTATAGAATAGAGACCATTGTAGTTCGAACATAATACCCTAAAAGGGTCATGCAGTGCATATGTCGAACTACAACGGCTAAGGAACAGAGGACTACAGGAAAGACTACACCGAGCATTGTCCTACGATTTGTTAAGCTAGGTAAGTTAAAGTCTGCTACTGTGAATGGAAGCTGAAGATTTGCATCCCAGTATAGTTTTTAATATAGTGCGAATATTAAAAACTTTTTGTACGGATTCTATGCGGTCCTTATGTACTCCATATTGGGGACTCCAGACACATGAACCGCACTCCAGTATCGGACGGACCAAAGAAATAAATGAAGTTTTGGTTATATATGGCTCAGTAAATTCTTTTGACCTTTTGAAAACCAAGGACTCCTTTAGCCTTATTAACCATTAAAGAAATATGGTCGGAAAATTTAAGTTTAATGTCCACGTTAGGTCTGTAGGAAAACCCAGCATATAAATGCATACGCAGTCAGCTACATAAAAAGGAAGAAATTATGTTTAAACTGTTTTGCCCGAGGGCACCAGCAGCGAGACTGCACGAGCGCCCATACCTGCTTCACATGTCACAGCAGACACCACACCCTCTTGCACCGCGGCAATCCATTCGCCACCGCTCCAGGTCCGCCTATGCCGCTTACCGCTCCAAGTCCGCCTACGTCAGCAAACGGCTCAGAGGATCAGTCGAATGTGCAGGTGTGTTTCGCTTCCGGGTCAGGAGCCGCCCTACTGGGCACGGCCCTTATCAACGTGGGCCATTTGGGGTGCACCGTCCAGGCACGAGCACTGATAGACTCAGGGTCCGAAGCGACTTTCATTACGGAACGACTGTTCAACCTTGTCAAGTTTCCCTTCAAGACGATTCACGCACAAGTTTCCGGCCTTAATCAGACCATTTCCGCGCAGTCTACTAAATTGTGCCATTTCTCCAATCGGTCGCCGTCTAGACCCGGGCTACAATGCGGACTGCGGCTTACGTTCTTCCGCAGTTGGCAGGAAATCTGCCATCATCGCGAGATCTTCTCAAGGGGCTGCCTGACATTCCCCTGGCGGACCCCAACTTTTTTGAGAGCTCCCAAGTCGATGTGTTATTAGGAGGTGACATTCTTCCGTCCATTCTCCTCGGTAGGAGTAGATGGTGCTACGGTAGATGCTAGCAAATACGCTTGTGGAGCAGTACTAACTCAGAATAAAAATGGATTACAGCTCCCAGTTGCATACGCATCAAGATCCTTTACGAAAGGTGAAAGTAACAAGAGCACTACAGAACAAGAATTAGCAGCTAATCATTGGGCAATAACATACTTCAGACCATATATTTATGGTAGACACTTCACTGTCAAAACAGACCACAGAGCACTTACCTATTTATTTTCAATGATAAATCCCAGTTCCAAACTAACACGAATGAGACTATAATATAATTTTACAGTAGAGTATTTAAAGGGTAAAGATAATTATGTAGCCGATGCGCTGTCTAGAATAACAATCACCGACTTGAAAAACATACATTTAAACATTAAAATTCTAAAAGTCACTACCAGAAACCAAAGTAGACAAAAATCCTGCGCAGGAAAAGAAAAAATAGAATTGCATAAGCAATCCATAGAAAAAGCTTCAAAGCCCAACGTATATGAAGTCATTAATAATGATGAAGTACGTAAAGTAGTGATCTTGCATGTAAATGACAATATGTGTTAATTTAAGCACGGAAGGAAAATTACAGCAAGATATAATGTTAGCGATTTGTATACTAATGGAACCCTTGACTTAGGTCAATTCTTTCAAAGGCTTGAAAAGCAAGCCGGTATGCACAAAATCAGCCAAGTGGCACCGTGAGAAAATATCTTTGAACATGTTTCAATTGATAATTTTAAAAATATGGGCAATTATATTGTGATAGGATAACTCCAGGGGATTGGTTTTAGTTGGTCTTTATTTGGAAGGAGCAGCAGAGGTGCCGCTCCAACGGAGCAGCTGAGGTGCCGCTCCAACGATCAAAATGTATCTGTTCTTTTACAATATTTCTTAAGTCTAAGTAAGGCTAAGTCTCGTAGCAGCGCTGCTCGCAGGCGGCGGCAGAGAGACGGTTTGGGTGCGATTATGCTGACACTAGCACTGTGTGCGGGCTATGCAATAACGATCGATTCATATTTCGGCCACTTAGAGTTTATGACCGGAACTTTGGATTGTGTAAACATTGCAACAAAGTGTTACAGTGCGCACCCTTTAAGTACTCTTGGTACAGTGGGTATTCAATATATGTGCATACTACATCTCCCTCCTTTTGAAAAATAACGTAATATAATGAAGTTATTTTATAATAAAAATTTCTAATTAATACATCTTTTTTTTTTGTTTTGTTTTATGTGGTTAGAATCATAGAAAATGAAATTATTAAAAGAATATGTTTATTTATTTATCTATGTATGTGTGTTTTTTGCATGGCTATACTAAGTGCAATTTATGAAATAAAGATTTTTAATCTATCCTTATGAACTTTTTGTTTTTTATGTTTACTATTTGCTATTACTATGTTATCTCTATCTCCTATTTCCGTTACTATATACGGACCTGTATATTTAGGATCTAACTTATGACCTGTCTCGTTTTTTAATAAAACTTTGTCACCTACTGATATATCTATATCCCTTACTTTATTATCGTATAGTAGTTTATTTCTATTCTTATTTGCTTCTAACATAACTCTAGCTCTTTTATAGGCTACTTCGAATCTATACTTACTCTCCTTAGCATAGTCATCTATATTATATAGTGCTTCTACACTATCTATGCTATTAAAATGTTTTGGCAAATTACTTGTTTTACCGAATACTAGCTCATATGGACAATATGTATGTGCCATAGAGGGGGTCGTGTTGAAACAGAAGACAAAGTATTGAAGCCATACGTCCCAATCAGTTTTATCAACCGATATGTAAGATCGTATGTATTCATTGAAAGTTCTATGACTTCTTTCTATTGTTCCAACTGTCTGGTGGTGGTGTGCTGAGGATGTAATATTTTTAACATTTAAATATTTGCACAAGTCGTCTATAATCGAATTCTTATATTCTGTTCCCATGTCCGTAATGAACGTCTTCATTGGACCGTACTTCAGGATAAAAGATTCAAATATTGCTTTAGCGACAGTATTGGCATTTTTATTCGGAACAGGTATAGCAACTAAATACTTAGTTAAATCACATATTAAAGTGACTGCATACTCATTGCCATTTTCTGATTTTGGCAGTGGACCAATAGTGTCCAGTATCACTCTGTCGAAAGCATTTATTGGTGTGTCTGTAATGGTTAAAGGGGTCTTTGTGTGTTTAGTTATTTTTGATTTCTGACATTTTTGACATTTTCTTACGTACTCAGTTATATCTTTAGACATGCTTTTCCAGTAATAGTGACTTTTTACTTTGGCCAAAGTTTTTGATATGCCAGTATGACCTCCTTGAATTGGATCATCATGAAATGTAGACAAAATTGCTTCTTTTTCTTTTAAATTTGTTATTTGGGTCACCGGGTTGAGTAGCGCTACTCTTAATGTTTTCAATATTTTATTGCCCATTAATTTAAATTTATCTATTGAAGTATATTCAAAGATATTTTCCCACGGTGCCACTTTGAGTTGGCTGATTTTATGTATACCGGCTTGCATTTCAAGCCTTTGGAAAAATTGATCTAAATCAATAACTCCATTAGTATATAAATCGCTAACATCATATCTTGCAGTAATTTTTCTGCCTTGTTTAAATAGACATAACATATTTTTTATCTGCAAGGTCACTACTTTACGTACTTCATCATTGTTTATGACGTCGTATACGTTGGGCTTAGAAGCTTTATTTAAAGATTGCCTTGGCAATTCTTGTTCTTGATTTTCCGCGCGGAATTTTTGTCTACTTTGATATCTAGTAGTGACTTTTAATACATTTCCAGTTATATTTTGTAGATCTTTGATGGTTATTCTTGATAACGCATCGGCTACATGATTATCTTTTCCCTTTAAATATTCGACTGTAAAGTCGTATTCTTCTAGTTCGAGCCTCATACGTGTCAGTTTAGAACTGGGGTTGGTCATTGAGAAAAGGTATATTAAAGGTCTATGGTCTGTTCTTATTAAGAAATGTGTTCCATATATATATGGTCTAAAATATAATATCGCCCAGTGAATTGCAGCTAATTCCTGCTCAGTAGTACACTTGTTACTTTCACCTTTTGTAAATGCTCTTGATGCGTATGCAATGGGAAGTTGGAGACCATTATGATTTTGAGTTAAAACCGCTCCACATGCTTGCTTACTTGCATCTGTTATTATGCAAAATTCTTTAGTGAAATCTGGGTATTGTAGCAAGGTAGGTTCCATAAGTTTTGTTTTTAAGTATTGGAATGCATTTTCACACTCATCCGTCCATTTAAAAGGAACATTCTTTTTACATAATCTTGTTATGTGCCGTGAATAATCGGCGAAATTTTTTATAAAGCGTCTATAATAGTTACAGAATGCTACAAAACGTCTAGCACTGTCCGCGTCGTGCGGAACTGGGTAGTTCATAATGACATCGTATTTCTTGTCATCTGGAAGTATTCCTTTATCAGTGCATTTATGACCTAGAAAAGTCACTTCATGCATAAAAAATGAACACTTTTCTGGATGTAGCTTTAGGTTGAATTTCCTACATTTCTCAAAAACATCTGTTAAGTTTTTAAGCATATGTTTTTCGGAACAACCGATTACTATTAAGTCATCCATATAAAGGAACGCTTGAGAAGGTTCTAGACCAGAGAACGCAATAGTCATCATTCTCTGAAACGAATTAGGAGCTATTTTTAATCCGAAGGGTAATCGCGTGAAGCGATATGAGCCGTTGCTCGTTGAAAAAGACGTTATATCTCTTGAACCTTTTTCTAGTTCAATTTGATGGAATCCTGACATTAAGTCAAGACATGAAAAGTATTTTGCTCGACCTAGTTGATCTAAAATATCATCAATTCTAGGTAATGGGAATTTATCAGATAGTAATTTTTTATTAATCTGGCGATAGTCAATTACTAATCGCCATTTCTTTGCATTTGAACCGGGGGATGATTTCTTAGGAACAAGTAACAATGGGCTATTATATGCGGATACTGACGGTTCGACAATCCCGTCTGAGATTAATTTTTCTACTTGTTTTTGTATTTCATTCACTTGACTATGTGGGCTTCGATAGTTTTTTATATAAACTGGTTCATCATCTTTTAATCTCAGTTTTTGTTTATAAAAATTATTTGTGGTTATTGATTCGGTTTCCAATCCGAATATATCGCTATACTGGGTGCATAGGCTAGTAAGCTGAGACTTGAACTGTGGAGGGAAGTTTTTTGATAGTTGTGATAGTACGAATTTTTTTCTATTTTCTGGATTTGTGTTGACTACATCGTAGTTCGAAAGTGATTCATATATTATATTATCCGTACTCACTACTTGGTCGTTATTTGTTGTGTTCAATAATCTTATGAAGGCATTATTGGATGTTGCTATGGTATTTGCAATGTAAATACCATGTTGAATTTCCTGATTTGGAATTAATACACTGTCTGCTGTTGAATTAAGTTCAATTTTCCGAATAACTTGGGATCTTGCTGGCAGAAGTATTGAATTATTGCCAGAACTATGAGCTATTGGTACTTTAATTGGGAATTTTAAATTATTTGGTCTAATTATAAGCCAATCTTCAGATGGCTTGAAGTCTAATTGACAGTTGTATTTTTTGATAAAGTCGATGCCTATTATTCCATCGCATGGAATTGGGAAATTTGAATTGAGGATATGAAAATCGTGTGGAATTATGTATTTTGTGGTTTGTATCTCTATAGAAACCAAACCTTTGGATTTTATTATTTCTTTACTTATGCCTTTTATGTCTATGATGTAATCATTTTGGATGTTTTGGAAATTATCCGAAGTTTCTTTTAAAATAGAAATGTCTGCACCTGTGTCTATTAAAAATATTAGTTCATTCCCAGTAGCTACATTAAAAAATGAAACAAATATATTTTCGCTGAGATTAATAGTGTGAACTCTTACTTCATTTATTGTTGAATATTTAAAGGGTTTTGGGAGTTTTCCGAAGTGTTTTGGCTATTATTTTGCGCCATTCTTACATTGCCTTGGTTATTGTTATTGTGGCCTCCGTTCGAGTTACCACTGCCTCTATAGTTTCCTCTATATGAGCCTCGCCCTCTATTGTTATTCTGATAATTATTGTTAGAATTACCGTTGTTGTAGTTATTGTGATTGTAGTTATAGTGATTACCACGAAAACTACCTCTATAACTGCCACGTCCGCGATTTGAGCCGCGCTGTGGATAATTCTTATAATATAGGACAGTGTTTGACTGCCCAGTTGCTTCAGTGCAACTATTAACAAATTTGGAAACGGCTTCATTCATCGTACTGAATGTTCCAGCTTGCATGATAAGTTTTACCTTATCGATTGTGCAGTTTTTAGTCATTGCTTTGACTGCATGCTGCATGGAATAATTCCTGGCTAGCTCTAAAGATAAACCATCTGATATATATGCACCTTCTAAGGCTTTTGTCATCTGCTCAATTTCTTGTGTGTATTGGTTAGCAGTTTTATTGCGCTGCTGTAGATTCATCAGCTTCGCTGATAATACCTCAACAGTTTCGCCTTTGACGTTGCTTCTTAGTCTAGCAATCACCTCAGTAATTGTTGTTTCATTACCGATTAGATTCCTGGCGACACCTTTTAGCTTTGTTTTAATGATGGAAATAGCTAATTCTTCGTGCTCGCCTTTTATTGATTGTATTATTTGTAAAGCATCAATGAAACTTGTTAAATTTTCAGCCTTACCATCAAAAACTGGTATAAGCTTAGATGCTGTATTAATAAAATCAATATTTGATTGTGCCATTGTGATGGATTTATCTATTTTGTATTCTATGACACTCGAAGTATCTGAATCTGTAGAGTTATCCAGATCAGTGTATACCGCCGGAATAGTAAGATTATTTAAATCTGTATCTTCTATTTTGGGGTTTACTTTGGGAAGCTCTTTGCTCTGGGTCTATTCTGAGTTAGGGACTTGTACGATTTGTCAAAATTTGTTTTAATTATTGATAACTCCTCGTACAATTTTTTCCAATCCATGCCTTTAGTTTAGCCATACTTTTGTAGAGATAATTACGTAATATATTTTAATATTTATTTTCTTTTATTTCATTGTCTTAGATTGTAGGTGTTTACATTTGTGTATAATAATTTTGTTTGTTTTTTTTTTTTTTTTTTTGGTTTTTTATTAAGATTTTGTCTAGGTCATTTACTTGACTCTGGAATTTTTTCTTTAAACATTTGTTGTGTAATTTATATAATTTTAGCAAAACGCTTGCTAACATTATAATGACGATTATCATTAACAATATTGTAATTGTTTGAAGATCGATTTTTTCGGATTCAATTTTATTAACGACATTTGCCGTGGAGTCTACAACTTTCGTGTCTACTAAACCCATTTTAGATATTGTATATGTTTTTATTTCTTCAATTTCTATTATATTTTTCTCTGAGTCATATTTTGTAATGTTACTTCATTTTTCTGGGAAGTAATAATCAGAATCATTTATTTGATCTGTTTTACTTATGCTATTACTTCTCATTAAAAAGGTATTAAAATGTTTCATAAATTTTAGGAATTTATGCTATTTTTTCCTTTAAATTAAACAAAAATTTTGTAAATCTGAGCTTTTATCTAACATTGTTTCCTACCTATTATTTGTACAGCTATACGGGCCATACTTCGAATCGGGCAGAAAAGGTTCCGCTCAATTTTACAAAAAATATTATATTATATAAGAAAAAATATGCATCGCAGTGAAATCAAAAAAATTATGCAACGCAGTGCATGGGTTAAAAAAATGTTTCTCCTCAGTTGATTTCCTTTTTTTTCCCACGTCAGCTGGTCGTCGCCGGTTTGGCTATGCTGACGTTCCCTCGGTGGCGCAGGAGGTGGCGTATTCCCGCACTCTATTTGCTGCTGCTGCTGTCCGGGGCCTTTTGGACTCAGGCGTTACCGGTGCCGGTCCTCGCACAGGTGTGGTTGGAGTGGTGGCTGTCCAGTGGTCCAGGGCAATCCTTCGGGCACGTCTTTTTTAGTTTTGGTAATTGCTTTGGTGGTGGAGGTTTTGTTATTATTTTTTCATTAATTTTCTTAATCGATACTGAGTGAGTGGTGGCAATTTTTGGGCTTTTATTCTTGTTTAATAATTCTTCTTTCAGAAAATCTAGTTCTGTTTGAAGTTTTTGGGCTGTAGCCCACGCGGGAGGTGGAGTGTTTACGTAGAGTAGCCACTTTAGGTGTGCTACTCTTTTTTTTATTTTTTTTTCGCGACTCCTCCGCGATTGCCCATTGCTTTTACTCTACTCACTCAGATTTTTGTCGATTTATTTTTCATTTTCCAGTAATATTCCAGTAATTCTCCAGTAATTTTTCAGTAATATTCCAATGATTTTCTGATTATAGGTATCCTCCTGGGTACATCCTTTTAGTCCCTTGATGTCCTTCCGGTCCTGTCACGGTCGCCATGTGATAGGATAACTCCAGGGGATTGGTTTTAGTTGGTCTTTATTTGGAAGGAGCAGCAGAGGTGCCGCTCCAACGGAGCAGCTGAGGTGCCGCTCCAACGATCAAAATGTATCTGTTCTTTTACAATATTTCTTAAGTCTAAGTAAGGCTAAGTCTCGTAGCAGCGCTGCTCGCAGGCGGCGGCAGAGAGACGGTTTGGGTGCGATTATGCTGACACTAGCACTGTGTGCGGGCTATGCAATAACGATCGATTCATATTTCGGCCACTTAGAGTTTATGACCGGAACTTTGGATTGTGTAAACATTGCAACAAAGTGTTACAGTGCGCACCCTTTAAGTACTCTTGGTACAGTGGGTATTCAATATATGTGCATACTACAATATATTGAAATCATAAGGAGTAGCGCTACTCAACCTGGTGACCGTAATACAAAATAATAAAGAAAAAGAAGCTATATTGTCTACATGCCATGATGATCCTATACAAGGTGGTCAAGGGTGATCCAAGGTGATCCATGCACTACAAAAACCTTGGCCAAGGTCCAGAGATATTATTACTGGAAAAATATGTCCAAAGACATAAAAGAGTACATAAAGAAATGTCCTAAATGCCAAAAGTCTAAAACGACTAAACACACTAAGACCTCATTAACCATAACCGAAACTCCGCAAAGAGCTTTCGATAGAGTAATTGTGGATACGATTGGTCCACTACCCAAATCTGATAATTAAAACGAATACGCAGTAACACTCATCTGCGATTTAACTAAATACTTAGTAGCAATACCAATACCAGATAAAAGTGCAAATACAGTAGCAAAAGCTATATTTGAAAATGTTATTCTAAAGTACGGTCCAATGAAGACGTTTATTACGGACATGGGAACGGAATATAAAAATTCAATTATTGAGAATTTATGTAAAAATTTAAATATTAAAAAATATTGAAATATTGAAAATATTGAAAATATTGCACATCATCACCAGACTGTAGGTACCGTGGAGCGAAGCCACAGAACACTCAATGAGTTTCTCCGTTCATACATCTCAGTTGACAAAACGGATTGGGATGTATGGCTACAATACTTCGTCTATTGTTTTAATAAGACCCCATCTATGGCACATGACTATTGTCAAATGAGCTAGTTTTTGGTAAAACGTCAAATCTACCAAAACATTTTAATAGCATAGACAAAATAAAACCACAACAAAAATAATATAATATACAAAAAAATAATATAGAATAATATATTCTATAGACAAAATAATATTGAAGATTATGCTATGGAATCAAAATTTAGATTAGAACAGGCTTTTAAGAGAGCTAAACTAATGTTGGAAGCTCATAAATTTAAAAAAAAATTATTTACAACAAAACTAGTTTAGATTTTGATTTGAAATTAGGAGATCAGGTTCTATTGAAAAATGAAACTGGACATAAGCTAGATTTTAAATATACAGGTCTTTATAAGGTAGAACAAATAGGAGATAGAGATCACATAACAATATCATATAATAAGAATAAAAAAGAACTAGTACATAAAGATAGATATTAGATAAAGATATTAGAGTTTTCAATTCAATTATTATAAAGTTTTAAACTTTATAATTATTAAGTATAATTATTAATAATTATTATATAAAATTATAAAACGGATATATATCCGTTTTGAACTGCAATGGTTATCAACTTCGGCTCCACCCGAAGTTAGCTTTCCTTTCTGGTTTTTATTAAATTAATTTCTTAATGCTTATTTACCCCCACGAATATTATACCATATCTTGGGATAATGTGTTGTAGAAAATGTAGCACTGTTTGTCGGTGCGAAATTTGTTTCCGCCATTGGAGGGGGATTTTACACTGCGAACTCCATGACGCCGGAGTCGGAGTGAGTAGATCGGGTGAGCAATACCGTACCCTTTGGCTTTCAGCGGTCGGTAGAGCCGGGTTGCTTTTAATCGCCAACTATTTCCGTATCGCGGGTTGAAAAGAAAGAATTTAAGCACTAATTCTGTGTAGTCAAAAACAGAAGGGAGGTACTTGACATCACTCGTTTCTCAGACTCTTTAGCAGACAAGGTTGCTAGCGGGAGAGTCCTAGAGTAGCAATTTTTATCGGACCACCACCACTTTACTCAACTAGCAGTACGCAATCATAGGAAGGCAAAATGGGAGCTTTATAAAAAAACCAGATAAGTCTTTGAGGGAACCTTTAGGAAGGAACGTTGACAACAGGGAAGATGGGGACTCTAACGGCGGCTTGCGCTGAGGCATAACATACGATTTGTCCTAAAAGCAGATCGGGCAGTAGCAAGTTGAAGAAACAACGAACCAAGTAAAATGATTACAGGAGTAGCTTAGGGGGCTTAAAAATTTGACCTAAAGCAGTGTATCAAGGAATTACGTAGGGCAAAGAGGAATGCCTGTACTAGGTTTTGCACAAGCATTCAGGGCACCTCGGCCTAGTTGCGGACGACGGTTGTCTTGATACCCAAAGAGGGAAAACCCTTTCAAGAACATCCTCTGATGTTTAATAACCAATACAATGACAGGACTAGGGGTAAAAGATCAGTTCGTGCACTGATTGAGGCTACACAAGGAGGAGAGTATATTCAATTATTCGTTAGGAGAGGCACTCCGCAAGGTGGTCGGTCCTTAGTCCTTCTACGATCCTCTATTACAGTTATTGCCAATGCCAATGGCCTTCACTGAAAAATTTCCAGATTGGCCAGATAGGAGGCGGTTTCCACTGCAGGCGTCTTTGTCTAAATGTGTCCTCCAGACTTCCCGATCACTGTAGTGTGTTTCAAGATAAAGGCATAGCTGTTTTGTGAAAAAACTACTTAGGCAAATAAAAGCATAAACGAGAAAAACCAAGCACTTAGATCTCCTGCACTTTCTGGCATTAAAAAAATGATTTATATCTTTTCAGATAGTCAAAAAGCAGTCAGGGCTCTTTACGGTTTCTCTCTAATTCTTGGCAAGTAAATGACTTGCGCAAATCTCACAACGAGCGGAGTAGCATGACATCCATTTCATGTAGGTGCCTGGAAAGACCAACCCTCTCCTTCTGAAGAAAGAACCAGAAGGCATTTGAGCTACTGAGAAAATGGAGAAATCTCCAGAACTAGAAAAAGATCTATGATGCTCATCTCCCTTAGTAGGCAGGACTGCAGTCTAGCAATCCTGTCCCCTTGCAGGATCCCTTATCCGTGCGGCATCACAAGGAGCCCCAGCGAATCAAGTGGATACGGGTGGTCAGTTACTTGCCTCCCCAATCGCCGCATTAACCATACCTAACCTAACCCTCATAGGACTCCCACCTCAGACTAAAAGGGAAGGTGTACTTGTGGCGGCAGCTAAAATCTCTGCTCCACAAGGGAAGGAAGTAGAGCCAAACAAATACTTTAAATCCAATCAAAAAATCTAAAAAAGAGCTCACCCAAATTTAAGAAACCACGCGAGGTGCTGGACTCACAACGATGACGATAGAGCTGAAGTATGCACAACCCATCTTCAAAGTGTCATACAGCCAAATCCAGCCTCAAATTAATTTGTCCTGCAACTAATTCTGCCAGAAATTATCCCTTTATTTCAGCCAAAATTGTCTCCGTTTTGAAAATGTCATAAGGGAGCTAAAGCCAAAAATGTCTCCAAGTGGGGACTTGCTGATAACAGAATAGCTGATTAGTGAATTATTGACATCTTGAGAACTGCAACAAAGTGTTACAGTGCGCACCCTTTAAGTACTCTCGGTACAGTGGGTATTCAATATATGTGCATACTACATCTCCCTCCTTTGGAAAAATAACGTAATATAATGAACTTATTTTTATAATAAAAATTTCTAATTAATACATCTTTTTTTTTTTATTTATTTGTTTTGTTTTATGTGGTTAGAATCATAGAAAATGAAATTATTAAAAGAATATGTGTATTTATTTATCTATGTATGTGTGTTTTTGTATGGCCATACTAAGTGCAATTTATGAAATAAATATTTTTAATCTATCCTTATGAACTGTTTGTTTTTTATGTTTATTATTTGCTATTACTATATTATCTCTATCTCCTATTTGTTCTACCTTATAGGGGCCTGTATATTTAAAATCTAACTTATGTCCAGTTTCATTTTTTAATAAGACCTTATTTCCTATTTTCAACTCAAAATCTAAACTAGTTTTGTCGTAGAAAATTTTTTGTTTTATTTTATGAGATTCTAGCATTAGTCTGGGTCTCTTAAATGCCTGTTCTAATCTGAATTTTTATTCCTTAGCCTAGTCTTCTATATTATAAAGGGGTTTAATGTTTTCTATGCTATTAAAATGCTTTAGTAAATTTGAAGTTTTACCAAAAACTAGCTAGTATGGACAATATGTATGTGCCATAGAGGGGGTCGTGTTGAAACAGAAGACAAAATATTGAAGCCATACGTCCCAATCAGTTTTATCAACCGATATGTAAGATCGTATGTATTCATTGAAAGTTCTATGACTTCTTTCTATTGTTCCAACTGTCTGGTGGTGGTGTGCTGTGGATGTAATATTTTTAACATTTAAATATTTGCACAAATCGTCTATAATTGAATTCTTATATTCTGTTCCTATGTCCGTAATGAACGTCTTCATTGGACCGTACTTCAGGATAAAAGATTCAAATATTGCTTTAGCGACAGTATTGGCATTTTTATTCGGAACAGGTATAGCAACTAAATACTTAGTTAAATCACATATTAAAGTGACTGCATACTCATTGCCATTTTCTGATTTTGGCAGTGGACCAATAGTGTCCATTATCACTCTGTCGAAAGCATTTATTTGTGTGTCTGTAATTGTTAAAGGGGTCTTTGTGTGTTTAGTTACTTTTGCATTTTCTTACGTACTCAGTTATATCTTAAGACATGCTTTTCCAGTAATAGTGACTTTTTACTTTGGCCAAAGTTTTTGATATGCCAGTATGACCTCCTTGAATTGGATCATCATGAAATGTAGACAAAATTGCTTATTTTTCTTTTGAATTTGTTATTTGGGTCTAATTATAAGCCAATCTTCAGATGGCTTGAAGTCTAATTGACAGTTGTATTTTTTGATAAAGTCGATGCTTATTATTCCATCGCATGGAATTGGGAAATGTGAATTGAGGATATGAAAATCGTGTGGAATTATGTATTTGGTGGTCTGTATCTCTATAGAAACTAAACCTTTGGATTTTATTATTTCTTGACCTTTTATGCCTTTTATGTCTATGATGTAATCATTTTGGATGTTTTGGAAATTATCCGAAGTTTCTTTTAAAATGGAAATGTCTAGTTCACTTATAACAAGAAAGGAAAGCTAACTTCGGGCGGAGCCGAAGTTGATATACCCTTGCAGTTAAAACCGGATATATATCGCAAACATCGGATATAGTTGACCGATTCTTATGGGAATATCATAATATAACCAATAAATTACAAGACAAAATCTAAAAAAAATTCCGAACTTCTATCTTGAAGAACCCCAAAGTTGGTATTTTTACCAAATACCATTTCCGATCGATCAGTTATATGGCAGCTATAAGATATAGTCGGCCGATCCATATGAAACTTGATAAGTCGTATTATTTTTCCAAAAATAGAATTCATAGAAAATCCCAACTTTATAGCTCGAAAAACACTGAAGTTATGCCATTTCCGATAAATCAGTTATATGGCAGATATAGGATATAGTCGGCTGATCCTTATCAAATTTGGCATGTTGTATTATTTTCCCAAAAATAGCAATCGTACCAAATCCGAATTCTCTAGCTTTAAAAATACCGAAGTTATAGCATTTCCGATCAATCAGTTATATGGCAGCTATAAGATATAGTCGGCCGATCCTTATGAAATTTGGTAGGTCGTATTATTTTGCCAAAAATAGCATTCGTACAAAATCTGAAATCTGTAACTCTAAAAACACCAAAGTTATACCATTTCCGATCAATCAGTTATATGGCAGCTATAGGATATAGTCGGCCGATCCCGGCCGTTCCGACTTATATACTGCGTGCAAAGGAAAGAAGGGTGGGTGCAAAGTTTCAAGACGATAGCTTTAAAACTGAGAGACTAGTTCGCGTAGAAACAGACAGACGGACAGACAGACGGACAGACGGACATGCTCATATCAACTCAGGAGGTGATCCTGATCAAGAATATATATACTTTATAGGGTCGGAGATGTCTCCTTCACTGCGTTGCACACTTTTGACCAAAATTATAATACCCTCTGCAAGGGTATAATGAAACGAATATATTTTCGCTGAGATTAATAGTGTGAACTCTTACTTCATTTATTGTTGAATATTTAAAGGGTTTTGGGAGTTTTCCGATGTGTTTTGGCTATTATTTTTCGCCATTCTTACATTGCCTTGTTTATTGTTATTGTGGCCTCGGTTCGAGTTACCACTGCCTCTATAGTTCCCTCTATATGCGCCTCGCCCTCTTTTGTTATTCTGATAATTATTGTTATAATTACCGTTGTTGTAGTTATTGTGATTGTAGTTATTGTGATTACCACGAAAACTACCTCTATAACTGCCACGTCCGCGATTTGAGCCGCGCTGTGGATAATTCTTATAATATAGGACAGTGTTTGACTGCCCAGTTGCTTCAGTGCAACTATTAACAAATTTGGAAACGGCTTCGTTCATCGTACTGAATGTGCCAGCTTGCATGATAAGTTTTACCTTATCGATTGTGCAGTTTTTAGTCATTGCTTTGACTGCATGCTGCATGGAGTAATTCATGGCTAGCTCTAAAGATAAACCATCTGATGCACCTTCTAAGGCTTTCGTCATCTGCTCAATTTCTTGTGTGTATTGGTTAGCAGTTTTATTGCGCTGCTGTAGATTCATCAGCTTTGTTGATAATACCTCAACAGTTTCGCCTTTGACGTTGCTTCTTAGTCTAGCAATCACCTCAGTAATTGTTGTTTCATTACCGATTAGATTTCTGGCGACACCTTTTAGTTTTGTTTTAATAATGGAAATAGCTAATTCTTCGTGCTCGCCTTTTTATACCCTTGCAGAGGGTATTATAATTTTGTCCAAAAGTGTGCAACGCAGTGAAGGAGACATCTCCGACCCTATAAAGTATATATATTCTTGATCAGGATCACCTCCTGAGTTGATATAAGCATGTCCGTCTGTCCGTCTGTCTGTTTCTACGCAAACTAGTCTCTCAGTTTTAAAGCTATCGTCTTGAAACTTTGCACACACCCTTCTTTCCTTTGCACGCAGTATATAAGTCGGAACGCCGGGATCGGCCGACTATATCCTATAGCTGCCATATAACTGATTGATCGGAAATGCTATAACTTCGGTATTTTTAAAGCTAGAGAATTCGGATTTGGTACGATTGCTATTTTTGACAAAATATTACAACATGCCAAATTTTATAAGGATCAGCCGACTATATCCTATATCTGCCATATAACTGATTGATCGGAAATGGCATAACTTCAGTGTTTTTCGAGCTAGAAAGTTGGGATTTTCTATGAATTCTATTTTTAAAAAAATAATACGACTTATCAAGTTGCATATGGATCGGCCGACTATATCTTATAGCTGCCATATAACTGAACGATCGGAAATGGTATTTGGTAAAAATACCAACTTTGGGGTTCTTCAAGATAGAAGTTTGGGCTTTTTTTAGATTTTGTCTTGTAATTTATTGGTTATATTATGATATTCCCATAAGAATCGGTCAACTATATCCGAGTTTATATCCTGTTTTTGCTGCAAGGGTATATCAACTTCGGCTCCGCCCGAAGTTAGCTTTCCTTTCTTGTTTTGATTGTATTATTTGTAAAGCATCAATGAAACTTGTTAAATTTTCAGCCTTACCATCAAAAACTGGTATAAGCTTAGATGCTGTATTAATAAAATCAATATTTGACTGTGCCATTGTGATGGATTTATCTATTTTGTATTCTATGACACTATTCTGTATTCTATTCTATGACGAAGTATCTGAATCTGTAGAGTTATCCAGATCAGTGTATACCGCCGGAATAGTAAGAATATTTAAATCTTCAACTTCTATTTTGGGGTTTACTTTGGGAAGCTCTTCTGACTCAGATTCGTTTGTTTCTGTTGATTCCGAGTCAGGTGCAGTGTCAACTGCTATTGGAGTGTTTAGAACGGTTGGTAATGATATTTCTAAACTGAACTTTTGTTTAATAGATATTAAATTAGATCGTAGTCGTATCAAAAGTTTCGATACCTGTGACCAATGATCTTGATTTAATCTTTCCCTATGATCATATATTAGCATACGCGCTTCATTAAAGCACTCTACTAATATTTCAACGTGCTTCCTACCCGTATTCTTTGGAATGGGTCTATTCTGAGTTAGAGACTTGTACGATTTGTCAAAATTTGTTTTAATTATTGATAACTCCTCGTACAATTTGTTCCAATCCATGCCTTTAGTTTAGCCATACTTTGTAATGTATTTAAATATTTATTTTCTCTTATTCCATTTTCTTTGATTTTAGGTGTTTACATTTATGTTCAATAACTTTTGTTTTTTCTGGGTTTTTTATTTAGATTTTGTCCAGGTCATTTGCTTGACTCTGGAATTTTTTCTTTAAACATTTGTTGTGTAATTTATATAATTTTAGCAATACGCTTGCTAACATTATAATAACGATTATCATTAACAATATTGTAATTGTTTGAAGATCGATTTTTTCGGATTCAATTTTATTAACGACATTTGCCGTGGAGTCTACAACTTTCGTGTCTACTAAACCCATTTTAGATATTGTATATGTTTTTATTTCTTCAATTTCTATTATATTTTTCTCTGAGTCATATTTTGTAATGTTACTTCATTTTTCTGGGAAGTAATAATCAGAATCATTTATTTGATCTGTTTTACTTATGCTATTACTTCTCATTAAAAAGGTATTAAAATGTTTCATAAATTTTAGGAATTTATGCTATTTTTTCCTTTAAATTAAACAAAAATTTTGTAAATCTGAGCTTTTATCTAACATTGTTTCCTACCTATTATTTGTACAGCTATACGGGCCATACTTCGAATCGGGCAGAAAAGGTTCCGCTCAATTTTACAAAAAATATTATATTATATAAGAAAAAATATGCATCGCAGTGAAATCAAAAAAATTATGCAACGCAGTGCATGGGTTAAAAAAAATGTTTCTCCTCAGTTGATTTCCTTTTTTTTCCCACGTCAGCTGGTCGTCGCCGGTTTGGCTATGCTGACGTTCCCTCGGTGGCGCAGGAGGTGGCGTATTCCCGCACTCTATTTGCTGCTGCTGCTGTCCGGGGCCTTTTGGACTCAGGCGTTACCGGTGCCGGTCCTCGCACAGGTGTGGTTGGAGTGGTGGCTGTCCAGTGGTCCAGGGCAATCCTTCGGGCACGTCTTTTTTAGTTGCGTTACTGGCTTTGGTGGTGGGGGTTTTGTTATTATTTTTTCATTAATTTCCCTTCTCGGTACTGAGTGAGTGGCGGCAATTTTTGGGCTTTTGTTCTTGTTACTTATTAATTTTTCTTTCAGAAAATCTAGTTCTGATTGAAGTTTTTGGGCTGTAGCCCACGCGGGAGGTGGAGTGTTTACGTAGAGTAGCCACTTCAGGTGTGCTACTCTTTTTTTTATTTTTTTCGTAACTCCTCCGCGATTGCCCATTGCTTTCACTCTACTCACTCAGATTTTTTGTAGATTTATTATTCATTTTCGATTTTCCAGTTATTTCCAGTTTATCCGGCTTCTTTTTTTTTTGCTTCTGCGAATCCTCCTGGGTATATCCCTTTTAATCCCTCGATGTCTTTCGATGTTCCATCGCTGTCACGGTCGCCATGTGATGAAAGGATATAACCAGCAGTTTCGTTTCGGTTAGTTTTTATTTGTAGGAGCAGCTGAGGTGCCGCTCCAACGATCAAAATGTATCTGTTCTTTTACAATATTTCTGTTTGGTGCGATTATGCTGACCTAGCACTGGGTGCGGGCTATGCCATAACGATCGCTTCATATTTCGGCCACTTAGGGTTTATGACCGGGACTTTGGATTATGTAAACACTGCAACAAAGTGTTACAGTGCGCACGCTTTAAGTACTCTCGGTACAGTGGGTATTTAATATATGGGCATACTACAGAAGACAAAGCTTAACATTATCCAAGCGGGAATGTATATTTTAAAAAAAGACTCTGTGTACTTCAGGTCTGTAGGAGGTTAAGGAGGTAGGAGTAGGAGGAGGTTAGGTCTGTAGGAAATCCCAGCATATTCAGCTTACGCAAAGAATGATTGATTAACTGAAACAAATGCTTTGTTAAAGCCTGTGTAAATAACATAATTTTAAAATCCTTTTCGAAAGCCATCTATGACAAAGGATTTCAACTCCAGTAAATTTGTAGTGGTGGAGCGACGCTTAATGAAGCCATGCTTACATGATCGAAGAGCAAAGGTGTTGCAAATTAGCAGTATTTAATTTTTCAACTATCATAATCTTGCCCGGTTTAGTCCGTTCGCTCGCCTTGCTGTAGACAATATATGCATAAATGCATAAATTTTCTGCGAAAAGGTCACACGGCTGCAAAGTGTAAGTCCACTAGGTGTAAAATTTGTGCAAGATCACCGATTTACTGTGACCGAAAATATCTTCGCGTTACCACCTCCGAATGAAAATCCTCCTCCAGCGATAAATCTTGATGGTCCTTCTACGTCACATGCTTCGCGTACGTCATCCTTAGAAAAGGTTTTGTTAGCGACGTCGATCGTAGGCGTTAGAACTAAAAATGGCGAACACATATTGGCGCAAGCATTACTTGACTCTGCGTCACAAATGAACTTCATAACTGAAGATCTTACTTTCTTACTTCCTTTCATATAACTGAACTATCGGAAATGGTATTTGGTAAAAATACCAACTTTGGGGTTCTTCAAGATAGAAGTTTGGGATTTTTTTTTTAAATTTTGTCTTGTAATTTATTGGTTATATTATGATATTCCCATAAAAATCGGTCAACTATATCTACTATATTTTAGCAATATATATCCTGTTTTAGCTGCAAGGGTATATCAACTTCGGCTCCGCCCGAAGTTAGCTTTCCTTTCTTGTTTTAAAAGAACGAGAGTAGAAGTTCAGTGAACCAAAGACGTGGCTACTACTCTTACTTTTCAACCCGCGATACCGAAGTGGAAAAATCTGTGATTAAGAGCAACCCGGCTCTACTGACCGCTGAACACCAAAGGGGAAAGTCTTGCTCACCCGCTCTGCTCACTCCGACTCCCGCGTCATGGAGTTCGCAGTCTAAAACCTCCCCTCTAATAACGGAAACAAATTTCGCACCAACAACTATGCAGAAATAAAAATTCTGCAATCACTGCGACAACCACTGCAATTCAAAGTACCGCGACGTCAATGACTACAGAAAGTACAAAAACAACAACTTTGGAAAGTTCCAAAGTTTCATGTTTCACAAGTTTCATATCCGCTTTTCAAAGGGAACATCCATGAAACAAAGGTGCAAACCACTTCAGTCGAAGAGCACTTCCGAATCGTGTCCAAATATATGAACATTGCTAAGAAAAACTATTACATGTACCAGCTGAAAAAAAGCATGTGGTAGAACAAGTGGTAATAAAGGAAATCGAACCTGATGTTACCGCCGCGGAAATAAAAACCGCCCTTAAAGAAAAGGGCTTCGCCGCCAAGAATTTTATTAACATTCTAAATAAATATAAAAAGCCACAACACCTCTTCAAGGTCGAGCTCGAGCCAAAAAGAAGGTCGTTGAAGAAGAACGAAGTCCACCCAATCTACAACCTGCAATATCTTTTTTATCCGAAAATCACTATTGAAGAGCCACATAAACGCAACGGTCCAGTGCAATGCACTAATTGTCAAGAGTATGGACACACAAGGTCTTACTGCACACTTCGGGCTGTCTGTGTAGTCTGCGGGAATGCCCACAACTCCGCTTACTGCACTACAAATAAGGACAGAACCGTGAAGAAATGCGGAAACTACGGAGGGAACCATACGGCAAATTATAGAGGAATTATGGTGTACAAGGATTTAAAGAGTAGCATGCGTCAAGCGACCGCAACGCGCAACCAAAATCCACAGAATGCGTACATTGCGTCAAAAACTACGCCAGACGTCTTCTTCGCCAAAGCTGCGAAGTCCTAATTCGGTCTACTAAACACCTCCAACGGCTTCTTCTATGGCGATGCTCTTTGATCTGTAAGGGAAATTCCAATTTAGCCTAACTCTCAAAGCGCTCAACAGGCCCCAGAACAGCCACCCAGCAAAACGGGAACTATGATGCCTAACCTCCAACTCAGCTGCTCGTAACACAACAGTCTAAATAATCTATGCAGGCTCTACGAATATCAATGTGGAACGCCAATGGTGTCTCACGGTATAAACTAGAATTGTCACAATTCTTGACCGGAAACCATATTGACGCATCTTACAAGCAAAAACAACTTTTATATAAGAGGCTACACAATCTACCGTACAGATCATCCAGATGAAAAAGCCCACGGCAGAACTGGAGTTCTAATTAGAGAACGCATTAAACACCATTTTCACAAAAGGTTTGCAGCAAACTTCTTGCAGGCCACATCGGTAAAAACTAAGTCAAGCAAGCCTTTCAATCGCTGCCGTTTACTGCCATCTCAATCTCGGAAGGCCTTCATGGACTTTTACAATTTACTTGGGGATCGTTTTATAGCCGCAGGAGACTACAACGCCAAACATACGCACTGGGAATCACGTCTAGTGACTCCCAAAGGAAGGCAATTGTACAATGCAATTATAAATGTGAAAAATAAACTGGACTATGTTTTCCCTAGAAATCCCACATACTGGCCAACAGACTCACGCAAGCTCCCAGACCTTATTGATTTTGCGGTGACAAAAAACATACCTCGCAATTTACTAAGTGGTAAAGCAGTTCCGGTTTTATCATCACACCACTCGCCTGTGCTTTTAACTCTTCTTCAAAGCCCAGAAATATGCGAAGACCCCTTTAGCCTGACGTCGCCAAATACGAACTGGCTTAAATACCAAAATTACGTAAGTACCTACATAGAACTCGCCCCGGAGCTTAACATGGAATCGGACATCGACTACACTACGAGCGCTCTGGAAGAAGTACTCGTTGCGGCAGCTAAAATCTCTACTGCTCAAGGAAAGGAAGTAGACTCATATAGCACAAATCCAACCAGCAAATCGAATAACTCGTGCGTCGTGATTGGCAAAACAGCAGATCACCAGCTGCAAACCAACGCCTTAAGGGGAGGGTAAGGTATTAAATTTTTTTTTTGTCATTTTTTTTTTATTTTTTAAATTAAATGCATAATATTTGAAGAATATTGTGTCAAAATTTCAAGTCAATTAAAGCAAAATTGACGAAGTTATTAGGTATTGACGAAGTTGCTTATAAACGTTTTGCACTGGATTTTGTTGTGTTTAAAACTTTAAAGCGTTTTTCCCACAACTCACGTTTTCAAAGACGGTGCCCCTCATAACTTCAAAACTACTGCACCGATCCTTTTGAAATTTTAAACACTATTTCTGTACATATTTTACGAGGTAACGCTGTCGAGTTTTTTTTTTTTTTGTTCATAATTTTGATTTTGCAATGACAAATTAACCGATTTTTTCCCAAAAAATTGAGTTTTTCACTTCAAAGTCTTCAAAAAAATTAAAAAATTGAAATTTTCCAAAAAACCTTCACAGCGTTACCTGGGGCGAACTATTATCTAACGAATGAACTTTTATTTTTTGATTACAAATGATCCAGCACCGAGTTATGAGGGGCACCGCAATTCAACTTTTTTTGGCGGCACGTCCGGAAAATTGCTACCATTGCCATATGTTTAAATATTTTTTTGTAAAAATTGGATAAAACATTCTTCTAATATCATACTTTAATATACCGTTGGTTGAATAAATAAATTTTAACTGTGTCGTCAGGAAAAAAATCACAAAAACATGGCTTTTTTCGCATGATTTGACCTTACCCTCCCCTTAAGAGAGCAACCCGATCGTTCGACCAGGCTCTTCACCAACAGGAAGAAAATGCACAGCTGAGGTACATCCAGAATCTTTTGCCAACAAGCACAAAGTACCCCCTGTAGAGGACCCATTCAAATCTTAGCGTGCCAATTGAAACGACCACCCCGATATGAAACTCTTGGGATGCTGGACTCGCAGCGACGAAGACCGAGCTGAAACATTCGCTATACATATCCAAAGTGTCTTCCTCCTCCCAGTAATTTAGCCAGAGGCTACCCCTCAGCCAACTGCACCTTCATTCCGGCCCGAAATTGAAAAAGTCATAAGAGGGCTAAAACTAAAATCGAACTTCCAAAATGCGATATAGAGGTCGTCTGCAAACTATTTAATGGGATCATTAATCTTGGCTATTTCGCAAAAAAGTGGAAGAAATCCATCATTATAATGATACCGAAGAATGGAAAAGACCACAAAATTCGGTCATAATACAGACCAATGAGCCTTTTATCTTGTTTGTCTAAATTGTTTGATAAATGCTTGTTATCTCGCATAATACCACATCTGAAAGCTTGTAATATTATCCCGGCACACAATTTGGCTTTCGAAGAAACCACGGAACCATCGAACAAGTGAACAGATTAACATCCGAAATACGCTCAGTCTTCGAACAGCGACAATACTGCAGCACTATTTTCCTCGACGTATCTCAAGCTTTCGACCGAGTTTGGCTCATTAGCCTCATGCACAAAATTAAAACGTATTTGCCAACATACACCTAAAAGGTACTGGAATAATACCTCTACAATAGGGCATATTCAATGAGATTCAACGCATCTACATCGGGGGACTACATCATCGAAACTGGAATTCCAAAAGGAAGCGCACTCGGCCCCTGTCTTTTTGTTTTGTATACGGCGGATATTCCTACGAACGCAGAACTAACTACGTTAACGTTCGCCGACGATACCGCTATTCTTAGCCGCTCCAGATGCCCAACGCAGGGGCACTACCATACTGTGGCACTACTACCAACACTACTACACTACTTATAATAGTGAAAAGGTGGCTGTACGACTGGCGCATTAAAAAAAACGAACAAAAGTGTAAACATATAACGTTTACTCTTAATAGACAAATATGCCCTCCGCTTGCACTAAACGGTATGCATATCCCTCAAGCCAACGAAGTAACGTACCTTGGCGTTCACCTTGATAGACTGCAATGCAAGAATGCAAGAAGATACTCCTAAAACTAAAAGCCAGCAGCCTCCACTGGATCATAAACTCACGATAGCCACTGTGCCTGGACTACAAGTTTCTACTCTACAATTCAGTCATAAATCCAATCTGGACGTATGGCTGTGGGGGAACGCGAGCACCCAAATTTCCTCGCTCGGAGATTGAGTAGGGTTTCTAGAGGATCCCGTCTGCAACGCAACGAACTCTCAACCCTGCAATCGATTCTTAGGGCCGTCAAACTCTGTATCAGTCAATATAACTGTTAGTAAAGTTAACAATATAAGATTTGATACACCTCTTGTTAGTCTCGCAAAAAGAAGATTCAAAAAATAAAAACAACGTTCTAAAACAGTGGTCGGCACGGCCCTATCTCGGGGGCATAGGAAATTTCTCTGCCCGAGCTCTGCCACACACACACAGTATAAATGTGTGAAACGTCATGCTCACAGCCTACTTTCTGCTATTCGTTACTAATACTAATGCGTTAAAATCATATTAATGTATTGAGGTGCCGAGGTGCTTAAAAAAAAAAAAAAAAAGACTCATAATTTCGGCCCCCCTTTCAGAAAGCCCCCCGAGAAACTTTAATTGCTCATCCTCTGCCAACTGATGCATTGCCCGAACTGCTTAAAATGAGGCAGGCTTTGTTCCATAGGTAACCGTATCCAGCCTAAAAACCTGTAAGTAATCCTGGGTGGAATCCCGCCAAAAATGCACTGAAGAAAGCTGTTCTCGGGAAAAACTCTGACGCAACGATACATTTTGCAAATATCTCCAGTATCGGCCATTCAATGAATATTCAGAAGTGGTGACAGCAGATCCATCAAAAGTAACCCTGAGCTTGGTTGTTGAACTGACCTTCTTTAAAACACAATGGTGTAGCAGAAAGTAAAGACTAGTGACGCTCGCATCAGCAGGGACTGGAGACATATGACACAACTCCAAATACTCCTTTATGAAGGCAGCATATTGCTGCTTCAATTGAGGACGGCGTCAAAGCTTCCCTTCGAGGGAGAGAAATTGTCGAACCCAAGCCGTTCGTAAGATTCCAAGCCAAGTAAGATTCTCCCAGCAACTCAGAACTGAATTTCAACAAAAGCCTTACAGCGTAAGTGCCGGTATCCAACCGAGTAACATGTTGCACGAAATGCGCATCGCAATCTAACTCCTCCTTCGTCCACTTTCGAGGGTGATTTTCGCGAGCAAAATTTAAGACAAACAATTTCAGTTATGTCCCATTGTGCAGATTGCAGTAGTCTCCAAAAGTGCCTCCTTGCCGTCCCCTTCTTTCCTATGCCTTTTTTCTTTAGAACCGTTAAAGCTCCCTGGCATGTGCATGTAGGTTCGATTTCGCTGCAACGTTAAGCCCAGTTTCACTTTCAAATCGTTCTTTAACTCTAGCGGACTGACCTAAGATTTCACATTTTTAAAAATAAAAAAAAAACACGTGGAAATCTCTAATTACCCGTGTTCCGCAATCCATATATTTGAGTTAAAGTGAATTTATGAAAGTAGTTGCAAATAAACAAGTGCGAGTTGCCAGTGCAATTGAGAGTTGCTGGTTAATTTTCCCTGTGGGTCGGCCAATATCAGGTGAGAACAAGAAAGGAAAGCTAACTTCGGGCGGAGCCGAAGTTGATATACCCTTGCAGCTAAAACAGGATATATATCTCAAACATCGGATATAATTGACCGATTCTTATGGGAATATCATAATATAACCAATAAATTACAAGACAAAATCTAAAAAAAAATCCCAAACTTCTATCTTGAAGAACACCAAAGTTGGTATTTTTACCAAATACCATTTCCGATCGTTCAGTTATATGGCAGCTATAAGATATAGTCGGCCGATCCATATGAAACTTGATAAGTCGTATTATTTTTCCAAAAATAGAATTCATAGAAAATCCCAACTTTATAGCTCGAAAAACACTGAAGTTATGCCATTTCCGATAAATCAGTTATATGGCAGATATAGGATATAGTCGGCTGATCCTTATCAAATTTGGCATGTTGTATTATTTTCCCAAAAATAGCAATCGTACCAAATCCGAATTCTCTAGCTTTAAAAATACCGAAGTTATAGCATTTCCGATCAATCAGTTATATGGCAGCTATAAGATATAGTCGGCCGATCCTTATGAAATTTGGTAGGTCGTATTATTTTGCCAAAAATAGCATTCGTACAAAATCTGAAATCTGTAACTCTAAAAACACCAAAGTTATACCATTTCCGATCAATCAGTTATATGGCAGCTATAGGATATAGTTCCGACTTATATACTGCGTGCAAAGGAAAGAAGGGTGGGTGCAAAGTTTCAAGACGATAGCTTTAAAACTGAGAGACTAGTTCGCGTAGAAACAGACAGACGGACAGACAGACGGACAGACGGACAGACGGACATGCTCATATCAACTCAGGAGGTGATCCTGATCAAGAATATATATACTTTATAGGGTCGGAGATGTCTCCTTCACTGCGTTGCACACTTTTGACCAAAATTATAATACCCTCTGCAAGGGTATAAAAAGAGACAGAAATTCTTGTGGAAGTTCTAATGGCCATGTATTTCGCAGAGCCATGGTGGCCTGGTATTTCGACCGAGCCCCTATGTAAAATATATAGAAGACAGAAACGCCGGAATCCGAGATGAGGATTTAGAGCTATTGAGGAGCGTTTTGGAGGAAAAATAACGGAGCGTCATGAAACCCCCCCCCCGCTGTTACCTAACATTACATAAGGACCACGAGGTTTCCAAGAGGCGTGGAATCAACTCCCCCCTCTCCTCTCGCCTACTATAAGAGTAGCTCTCGCGGCTTTGTGTTCTGTTTTCTATCATGCTGCATCCGTTATTTCCTCAAGAGAATTAACAGAAAAACAAAGACCATATAACCCCCACAGTTTTAGATGCATAGCTGATCTGCAACTGTAGGAAATGTAAAACTTTAAAGAATTTTGAATCATAATTGTTAATAATTGTTAATAATGGTTATTTTCTAGAATTAATAAGTTTTGAAAGTTTTTGCTTTTGTTAAATTAATTTCCTACTACATCCTTTAATAAATATATATTATATATAAATATATATAAATATCTACATATTATGAAGTAAACTTAACTTATATTATTATGAAGTAAAATTTAGAAAATACATATAAATACATAGCTGCATCGGCCTGCTGACCTCGAGGGACGAGCTGTAAGTACGGCATAGCCGCAACAACCTACAAATATGTGTCAGAATAACATATAAACTAGATTTAAATATGTATATGAATATTTTGGATGAAGTAAAATCATGAAGTAGAGCAAAATAAAGTAATTTCCTTAATTTTCTAAATTCCAATCAACATAAATTAAGTAAATCATAAAATTTAAATCAAACTAAATCATTTTATGTTAAGGTTAGGTTAATCCCTTTGAATAATGATGTTGGATTAGGATTAGAATTTGTTTTAGTAGGAATAATGTACCAAACACTGAAATATCTAAGGAATATAATGAAGTAATGAAATCATAATGAATCGCGTCTAAATATTTCCGTGGGGTTTCCAGAGACAAGCTAATGTAAAATGGGTTGCCCAATGATAATGGTGCAACAAGGCAGGGCGGGTAAAGAGGAGATCTATAACACCTGAGTTCTCCAAGCTAGTATCCTTATTCTTTCTCTCCCCCACCACTTTGGCCACTCCCTTCCCTTAAGCACTGTCGATTTCTTTTATTTGGTAACCCTGATTTGGGGAAGCACAAGAACCCTCCCTCTGGCCCTGAGCTAGGCCGGCAACAGACAGTGCGTGCTCCCGATCAGAACCAGGACGTTACAGATAAAATGGCGCCCAACCGTGGAGCCGACGTTGGAGTCAACCGTGAAGCCAACGTGGGCAATCGTGGTAAACGTGGTTACAAGGTATATAGTACGAGATGACCAGACGTGAAGAACTATATGTAGATATTTTCCCTCACAACTTCATCCCCGACATCCTTTATGGCTAAAAGTTCACAATTTAAAACAGGAGATCTTTGGATGACACAGTTTGGTACTAGCTAATCTAGTGGCCAAGACTCACGTTTATTAAATATTTCGTATTTCTTGTATTTCATCAGGCTTTACAATATCAGTCTTCGATTTTTCGTCCTGAGTTTATATCGGTTCGTCACCAACTGAATGTAATTTCTAATATTAATTTCTGAAATCAATTAAAATTGGAGATTATTTTTGCTGAGCATTCTTGGCAACACTCTCTTTTCATTGACAGTTTCCACAATAGTGCAATAGACCCAAAGTAAGAGAATGTGGGATACCCTAGCTGAATAGTTAAGTTAGCTTGTCTCGGAGTAAAACCCCAACAACAATGAAAAATAAATCACTAACAAAACATATTTAAGATAAACAAAGCAAAAATAAAATATAAACATAAATAATGGCAGTAAGGCGCAGTCTAGAAAACTTGGTAGCACGAATATCCAATGAGAGAGATACCCCAATAGGCTGTACCATATGCCATGATACAAATATTCAAGGAGAATATGTGGAGATAGCATGTAAGCACAAATTTCATCGCCAATGCATATTATCGTGGTTAGATAATAATGAAACTTGTCCGATTTGTCGAAGTGTTTGTCAGCGAGATCAGGTTGAAAGCCAGACTTCGACTAATTCGACTAATTCGCTTCGACTAGAAGCGAACGTTCCCCACTCTAGGACAACCAGAGCTGGTGGAAACAATAGCTCAACCACCGGAACTATTCCTAGAAACAGACCTAATACCTGATCTCACCAAAGACCGAATGCAAATGTAAGCCAACGAACGAGTCTAGGAGCTTCATCGCATCAGGGGGTAACAAATACTCAGGCTACTGCCGATTTCAATGGTATTAGTGAAGAAAGAATTCAACAATTGATAGCAAGTTCTATGGAGTCGTTTCGTATAAGCATGGCAGCAACCTTGTCCGAAGAAGTTCGTACAACCCTTAATAGCTTGTCGTTAAACGGGATTCCACGAGAAAACCCAGAAAAACCTCAACTTGAATGAGATTTTCCTGCACCCTTGGCCCATCCTCGTATAAGTTTAGACAGTGGAGCACGATCCAATCAATTTAACAGACGTAATAATAATTCGCCGGTAGTTCAGGAACCCTTTCGAGACTTCTCGGATAAAACTGCTGGAGTTATCTCGAATTGGCATATCAAATTTACAGGGTTGCTTAGTGATATCTCAGTAGAAGACTTTATTTATAGAGTTAACTGCTTAACATCTCAAAGTTTAAATGGAAATTTTGTATTGCTCTACAAATTTGGACATTTACTTTTTGCTGGACCAGCTTTAAATTTTTATTGGCGCTGTCACAGATCTAATGAGGAAACCACCTGGTTCGATGTATGCACTCGTTTAAGAGAAAGGTACAAAGATAAACGTACAGAAAGGGACATTAAAGATAAATTACGTAGACGAAAACAGGGTCAAAACGAAAGTTTCGATGAATACTTAGATGCAATGGTTGCTATTACTGATGCCTTACGAGAACCATTGTCTGATGAAGAAATCGTAGCAGAAGTTCGAAACAATCTAAGACCAGAGTTATATCATGAACTTTTGCATGTAGATACCCCATCATTGTCAGCATTGAGACGAGAGTGTCACAAACATGAGGCATTCTTTGGCAACAATAAGTATAAGCAAGGGAATTTACAAAACAATTTTAGACGTACAGTTAATGCCGTCTCGTTAGAGGACCAACAAGATGAAGTTTCGGACTTAGAGACAGATAACCAGAAGGTGTTTGCAATAAAGACTTCCATGAAGTGCTGGAATTGTGATGATCCAGGGCACAGGTATTTGAATTGTCTTAAACCTCGGCGCGTGTTTTGTTACGGATGTGGAGCTTTAGATACCTATCGACCAAAATGTGTTAAATGTAATCCGCATTCGGGAAACGATCCACAGGACATCCGCAATTCACGCAAGAGGGATGTCCGCAACTAAATTCAAGCGAAAATCGAATTATACTTTCAAATCCAAATAAACCAGAAATGTTAGATGAAGAAGTTAGTCATAAAATCAGGAAGCCATATCACATTAGACTTAAAGAATACGAGTTAAGAAGATCTGAATTGTTTTCAATTAAATACCATAATTCACGATCATCTAGGCGAATGCGAAAATTTTGGAACAGTTTGAAGAAGTCTATAACGTGTACAGTATCGAACCTTTCACAAAATGCTCAAGATAATCGTCCATTTGTTAAACTTCACATTTTCGATCAATCTTATTATGCGTTATTAGATAGTGGTGCCAACAAAAGCATTATAGGTGGAGAATTAGCAAAAACAATAGTAGATTCAAATCAATATCAAAAACAAAAAGGAAGAGTTTGTACAGCAGACGGAAAACGTCAAGAAATTGCAGGTTCAATTGTAATATCATTGGTATATAACAACCTTCAAAACGATTTTGAGTTTTTAATTGTTCCTTCTATAGCATTAGTAATTATATGTGGAGTTGACTTTTGGAATCAATTCGGAATTTCGATAAACTATCAATCCAATCTTTCCGAAGTGCATTGTAATAAGTTTAGTGCGGCAGGTTCCCCAAATGTAATAAGTTCCTTTTTATATAGATTTATTCTTTATTTGGTTTTATTAACTTCGGAGCAGCCGTTGTTGCCGCTCCGAGCTCAAGGGAGTTTCTTGTTTTACAAATTTACTTATGAATTAAAGGAGGTCTAAGTCTCGTAGCTGCGCTGCCCAAAGCGGCAGCGGAGAGACGGTTATGTATTCTTAAATATTTATATATGAATATATATTTATGTTACGTTCGATTAGGCGGAGGTATGTGGACTTGCATAAGGTCCACTCGTGTTACGTATATGCGGACATATGCACTTTTCGGCGTACAGCAAAGGTACAGCGAGCGGTTCATATTTCGGTGCACTTAGGTTTATGACCGAGACCTTGGATAACATAAACACTGCGACAAAGTGTTACAGTGTGTACCCTTTAAGTACTCTTGGTACAGTGAGTGGTCGATATATATATATTATATTAATAGTGCATATATGGGCATATTACATCTCCCTCCTTTTGAAAAATAACGTAATACAATGAAGTTATTTTCTAACATAGATTGTACAAAATTTAATAAATGATGTTAACAATAAGTTTTTTTTTTTGTGTTTTTATATTCGGTATGCTTATTTTTCTCTTTTTTTTTATTTATTTATGTATGTATATTTTTCTCCTTTTTTTTTATTTATTTATGTATTTATGTATGGCCATACGTGATATATTTATGAAATGTTGATTGATTATGAAATAAAAAGTTTTAATCTATCTTTATGTACTATTTGTTTTTTATTTTTATTGTCTAATATAGTTATGTATATTATCTCTATCTCCTATTTGTTCTACCTTATAAGGACCTGTATATTTAAAATCTAGTTTATGTCCTGTTTCATTTTTCAATAAAACCTGATTTCCTATTTTTAAATCAAAATCCAAACTAGTTTTGTCGTAAATAATTTTTTGTTTTAGCTTATGAGCTTCTAGCATTAGTCTAGCTCTCTTAAATGCCTGCTCTAATCTAAATTTTGATTCCTTAGCGTAATCTTCTATATTGTAAAGGGGTTCTATTATATCTACGCTATTAAAATGCTTTGGTAAATTTGAAGTTTTACCAAAAACTAATTCATATGGACAATAGTCATGTGCCATAGAGGGTGTTGTATTGAAACAATAGACGAAGTATTGTAGCCATACGTCCCAATCCGTTTTGTCGACTGAGATGTATGAACGAATATACTCATTGAGTGTTCTGTGGCTTCGCTCCACGGTACCTACAGTTTGGTGATGATGTGCAGTAGAAGTTATGTTTTCAATGTTTAGATTTTTACATAGACCTTCAATAATTGAATTTTTATATTCCGTTCCCATGTCCGTAATGAACGTCTTCATTGGACAGTACTTTAGAATAAAATCTTCAAATATAGCTTTTGCTACCGTATTTACACTTTTATTTGGTATTGGTATCGCTACCAGGTATTTGGTTAAATCGCAGATGAGTGTTACTGCGTATTCATTTCCATTATCAGATTTGGGTAGTGGACCAATCGTATCCACAATTACTCTATCGAAAGCTCTTAGCGGAGTTTCGGTTATGGTTAATGAGGTCTTAGTGTGTTTAGTCGTTTTAGACTTTTGGCATTTAGGACATTTCTTTATGTACTCTTTTATGTCTTTGGACATATTTTTCCAGTAATAATATCTCTGGACCTTGGCCAAGGTTTTTGTAGTGCATGGATCACCTTGGATCACCCTTGACCACCTTGTATAGGATCATCATGGCATGTAGACAATATAGCTTCTTTTTCTTTATTATTTTGTATTACGGTCACCGGGTTGAGTAGCGCTACTCCTTATGATTTCAATATATAATTGCCCATATTTTTAAAATTATCAATTGAAACATGTTCAAAGATATTTTCTCACGGTGCCACTTGGCTGATTTTGTGCATACCGGCTTGCTTTTCAAGCCTTTGAAAGAATTGACCTAAGTCAAGGGTTCCATTAGTATACAAATCGCTAACATTATATCTTGCTGTAATTTTCCTTCCGTGCTTAAATTAACACATATTGTCATTTACATGCAAGATCACTACTTTACGTACTTCATCATTATTAATGACTTCATATACGTTGGGCTTTGCTAATCTAGCTTATGTCCAGTTTCATTTTTCAATAGAACCTGATCTCCTAATTTCAAATCAAAACCTAAACTAGTTTTGTTGTAAATAATTTTTTTTTAAATTTATGAGCTTCCAACATTAGTTTAGCTCTCTTAAAAGCCTACAAATCTTCTATATTATTTTGTCTATAGAATATATTATTCTATATTATTTTTTTGTATATTATATTATTTTTGTTGTGGTTTTATTTTGTCTATGCTATTAAAATGTTTTGGTAGATTTGACGTTTTACCAAAAACTAGCTCATTTGACAATAGTCATGTGCCATAGATGGGGTCTTATTAACACAATAGACGAAGTATTGTAGCCATACATCCCAATCCGTTTTGTCAACTGAGATGTATGAACGGAGAAACTCATTGAGTGTTCTGTGGCTTCGGTCCACGGTACCTACAGTCTGGTGATGATGTGCAATATTTTCAATATTTTCAATATTTTTTAATATTTAAATTTTTACATAAATTCTTAATAATTGAATTTTTATATTCCGTTCCCATGTCCGTAATAAACGTCTTCATTGGACCGTACTTTAGAATAACATTTTCAAATATAGCTTTTGCTACTGTATTTGCACTTTTATCTGGTATTGGTATTGCTACTAAGTATTTAGTTAAATCGCAGATGAGTGTTACTGCGTATTCGTTTTAATTATCAGATTTGGGTAGTGGACCAATCGTATCCACAATTACTCTATCGAAAGCTCTTTGCGGAGTTCCGGTTATGGTTAATGAGGTCTTAGTGTGTTTAGTCGTTTTAGACTTTTGGCATTTAGGACATTTCTTTATGTACTCTTTTATGTCTTTGGACATATTTTTCCAGTAATAATATCTCTGGACCTTGGCCAAGGTTTTTGTAGTGCATGGATCACCTTGGATCACCCTTGACCACCTTGTATAGGATCATCATGGCATGTAGACAATATAGCTTCTTTTTCTTTATTATTTTGTATTACGGTCACCAGGTTGAGTAGCGCTACTCTTAATGATTTCAATATATAATTTCCCATATTTTTAAAATTATCAATTGAAACATGTTCAAAGATATTTTCCCACGGTGCCACTTTTAGTTGGCTGATTTTGTGAATACCGGCCTGCTTTTCAAGCCTTTGGAAGAACTGACCTAAGTCAAGGGTTCCATTAGTATACAAATCGCTAACATCATATCTTGCTGTAATTTTTTTTCCGCGCTTAAATAAACACATCTTATTATTTACATGCAAGGTCACTACTTTACGTACTTCATCATTATTAATGACTTCGTATACGTTGGGCTCTGAAGCTTTTTCAATAAATTGGTTATGCAATTCTTTTTGTTCTTTCCCTGCGCAGGATTTTTGTCTACTTTGGTTTCTGGTAGTGACTTTCAGAATATTTAATTGTATGTTTTTTAAGTTCTGGAGAGCGCATCGGCTACATAATTATCTTTGCCCTTTAGGTACTCCACCGTAAAATTATATTCCTCTAATTCAAGTCTCATTCTTGTTAGTTTGGAACTGGTATTTACCATTGAAAATAAGTAAATAAGTGCTCTGTGGTCTGTTTTGACAGTGAAATGTCTACCATAAATATATGGTCTGAAGTGTATTATTGCCCAATGAATAGCTGCTAGTTCTTGTTCTGTAGTGCTCTTGTTTCTTTCACCTTTCGTAAAGGATCTTGATGCGTATGCAACCGGAAGCTGAAGTCCATTTTTGTTTTGAGTTAGGACTGCTCCACAAGCGTATTTGCTAGCATCTGTGATTATGCAAAATTCTTTGCTAAAATCTGGGTATTGCAACAGAGTTGGGTTTATTAATGCTGATTTTAGATGTTCGAAAGCGTTTTGACATTCTGTTGTCCATTCGAATTTTACATTTTTCTTACATAATCTTGTTATGTGACGGGAATATTCTGCAAAATTCTTTATGAAACGTCTGTAATAATTGCAAAATGCGACGAATCTTCTAGCGCTGTCCACATCATGTGGGACTGGGTAATTTTGAATGACGTCGTATTTTTTGTCGTCGGGCAAGATTCCTTTATTTGTGCATTTATGTCCTAGGAAGGTGACTTCATGCATAAAAAATGAACATTTTTCTGGATGTAACTTTAGGTTGTGTTTCCTACATTTCTCGAAAACATCAGTTAAGTTTTTGAGCATGTATTTTTCAGAGCAACCTATGACTATTAAGTCATCCATATAAAGGAATGCTTGCGAAGGTTCTAATCCAGAGAAAGCTATAGTCATCATTCTCTGAAAAGAGTTTGGCGCTATTTTTAAACCGAATGGTAATCGCGTGAAGCGATATGAACCATTGTTTGTTGAAAAGGATGTAATATCACGTGAACTTTTTTCGAGTTCGATTTGGTGAAAACCCGACATTAAGTCAAGGCATGAGAAATATTTTGCTCTACCTAGTTGATCCAAAATATCGTCGATTCTAGGGAGCGGAAATTTATCAGACAAGAGTTTTTTATTAATTTGACGATAGTCAATTACTAATCGCCATTTTTTATTTTCCAAATTTGGAAGTGACTTTTTTGGTACTAACAATAGTGGGCTATTATATGGTGATACAGAGGGTTCCACTATTTTATCTTTAATGAGTTTTTGGACATGCTTTTGAATTTCGTCTTGTTGACTATGAGGATTTCTATAATTTTTTATATATACGGGTTCATCATCAGTTAATCTCAGTTTTTGTTTATAGAAATTATTGGTAGTGATTGATTCGGTTTCTAGTCCGAACACATCACTATTCTGGGTGCATAATTTTGTGAGTTGTTTGTTGAATTGAGGAGGGAAGTTTTTGGAAAGTTGGGATAATACAATTTTTTCTCGGGTTTCTAAGTCAGTTTGTACTACTTTGTAGTTTGAAAGTGGTTCATGCAGAATATTTTTAATATAAACTACTTGATCCTTATCTGTGGTATTTAATAGTCTTATATATGCATTCTGGGTTGTTGCTATGGTATTTGCTATGTAGATACCATGCTGAACTTCTTGATTCGGAATTAATACACTGTCAGTTTCTGAATTCATTTCAATTTTTCGGACGACTTGGGATCTTGCTGGCAGAATTAGAGAGTTATTGCCAGAGCTATATGTTATTGGAACATAAATAGGATATTGGAGGTTATTTGGTCTTATTATAAGCCAGTCTTCAGACGGCTTGAAGTCTAATTGACAGTTGTATCTTTTAATAAAATCGATTCCTAGTATTCCATCGCATGGAATAGCGAACTGAAAATTTACGATATGGAAATCATGTGGAATTATGTATTTTGAAGTTTGAATTTCAATAGAGGTTAAACCTTTTGATTTGGTAACTTCTTGACTTATACCCTGTATGTTTATTATTTGATTACTTTTGATGTTTTGAAAAGCATCAGAATTTTCTTTTAATATGGAAATTTCTGCACCTGTATCTAGTAGAAAAACTAATTCTTTTCCTGTTGCTACGTTTGTGAAATTAACAAATGTACTTTGACTGAGATTTATAGTGTGAACTTTGGTATTTCTTACTGTTGTGTACCTAAAGGCGTCTGGGAGTTTCCCGAATCTGTATGGACTACCCTGACGTTATTGTTATGGTTGTTATTGCTATGGTTGTGGCTATTATTGCCATTATTATTATGGTTTCCACCACGGCCGTGTCCGCCGCGATTGTTTCCACCACGGTTGTTGTTATTGTTTCCGTAGTAACCATTATTTTGGTTATTTCCATTATTTTGGTAATACCCGTAATTGTTATATCTACCTCGATTATTACCTCTACCGCGATAATTGTTTTTGTAATTGTTACCGCGATAGTTTCCTCGATAGGCGTATAATATGGAATTTGCATTGCCTGTCATTTCAGTACTGCATTGTATGTACTTCGTGACGGCTTCATTCATTGTTGTGAAATTACTTGCTTCATATATTGTTTTAAGTCGGCCATGCTCGCAATTTTTAACCATTGTGGAGATGGCTTCTTTGGTGCTGAATTTGTCAGCGTGCTCGGCCGATAGGCCTTCGTCAATATACGAAGCTTCTAGAAGCTTCCGTAGGTTGTCTATCTCTGTTGTAAACTTTTCTGCCGTTTTTCCTTTCTGGCCGGTTTTTGCCATTTTGGCTTTAACCACGTCAGATGTTTCTCCGACTATAGTATCTTGCAGTTTTTTAATTATTGCTTCTATAGTCGTTTCGCTTTGGACTCTGTACAAAGTGGATCCAACTATTTTGGATTTAATAACTTCTACAGCCAAAGCTTCGAATGTGCCTTTCGTTAGGTTGACTAACCTCAAAGCTGTTATGAATCTTTGCAGATGTAACCTTTGCCCGTTAAATTCTGGGATGGCACTCGATATTTCCCTAATGTATGCCCTTTGGGCAATGCTCTCGTCAGCCATTGCGGTTGGTTTTAATTCTACAATGCTGTCGTTAAACTCAGAGTCGGACAAGTCCTGGTCTGATAATTCAGATTGAATAAGGACTGCCGGAACCGTAAGGTTGTTAATATCGCTTTCTTCTATTTCTTGTTGGTCAATTTCTTCTCTTGATTCTGGTTCGTCACCAGCTTCAATTGTTATTGAAGTATTTAGAATAGTAGGTATTGAAATATCTAGCTTGAACCTTTCCTTAACAGATGTTAGATTAGATCTTAGTCTGATCAAGAACTTTGATACTCGAGACCAGTGATCCGGATTTAACTTTTCTCTGTGTTCATATATTAATATTCTAGCTTCATTAAAGCATTTAACTAATAATTCTACGTGTTTATTGACCGTTGTTTTTTGTATCGGTCTATTCTGTGTGAGTGACTTATGAGATTTGTCGAATTCTGCTTGATAGTTCTTTCGATAATTCATTCCATTCCATTATATTAAGGATATGGCTTATCTTTTAGAAACCATCATAATAATCGTTTTACCTAAAAGTGGATGCTCGTCTATTCTTGATTTTACTAGCACACCCGGAATTGTTGTTAATACTATTCCTTTTTGGGTTGCGGTGCAGTGAAACAATAGTGAAACGTGGCAGTTAAATGTTTCTATATAAAGTATTTCTAGCTCATACACACTAACTGGGGTTGTTGATACTAACTGCTTAATCCTTTCTTGGAAATAGGGGTCCTTTTCATATGTTTTGTCTATGGCTCTTTGGGTAGTCATAATGGAATTATTTTCTTTTAGACTTTCTTCATTTTATTTATTATTTTTTTTTATATATTATTTTCATTGTACATAAAGATAAAATTATTCATGAACATATGGAATTCTTTTTTTTTGTGTATATATCATAGGTGCCTTTTATATATATATTTTTTTTTATATATATATATATGTGTCTAAAACTTAATTTTTATTTATTTTTTTTTCGTTATATTTTTTTTTTTTTATGTTTTATCCAGATCGATAGCCTGGCTTTTATTAATCGCTCTTTTTGCTATACATTTATTATGAAAAATGTATGCTTTATATAAAATGAATGCGATTAAAATTAATACAATAATTGATAATAGTATGTTTGTTAATTCTGTGTTCATAGTGCTGGACTCAATTTTATTTATTACATTGGCTGTGGAGTCCACTTGTTTTACGTCGTCTAAACCCATTTTGGGTATTTTCTCTAGGATTGGTATATAATTTTTCGTGTAAATAGTATGGTTTAATTTATGGTTTATTTGCCATTCAGTGTGGCTCATTTAAAGATTTTCCTTATTTGGCTATTGCTTTTTTTTTTTGTAACTTTTTTTTGTTTATGAAACCTGCCTATTTTCATTGAATATTTTTTTTTTTTTTTTTTACATAATAACCTGCCTATTTTTTGTATGGTTTTCAGGCCACACGCTAATCAAAAACAAAACAAACTTTAATGTCGCTCAATTTTACAAAGGATTTTTTTTATATATATAAAAAAAAATATGCATCGCAGTGCAATACAAAAAAAAATATGCAACGCAGTGCATGGGTTAAAAAAAATGTTTCTCCTCAGTTGATTTCCTTTTTTTTTTTTCACACGTCAGCTGGTTGTCGCCGGTTTGGCTACGCTGACGTTCCCTCGGTGGCGCAGGAGGTGGCGTATTCCCGCACTTTATTTGCTGCTGCTGCTGCCCGGGGCCTTTTGGACTCAGGCGTTACCGGTGCCGGTCCTCGCACAGGTATGGTTGCAGTGGGTGATTCGAGGGGTCCTCTGTCATTTCTTTGCAGTTATCCGGTCATCTCGGAAGTTGTTTATTTATTATTTATTTATTTATAAGTTTAATTATTCGTTGCTGATAGGTTGTTGGCATGGGGACTGAGTAGGTGTCAGATCGTTGTGGGTTTTTTTTTTTTTTTTTGTGGTAATTTTTTTTTGGAAAGTCAAGTTCAGCTCGTAACTTTTGCCTTGTTGACAACGCTGGAGGGGATTTATTTGTATAAGAGTATATACTATTTATACTTTGTTTTGTACATCTCCGCGTTTACCCATCACTGCACTCTACTCACTCGGATTAATTTTTGTCATAAATTCCAAAAACAATTTTCTTGTTTTTCAGCAAATTTCGAATTTTTTTTTTTGTAGTTTTTTTTTTTCTGGGTTATATCCTTTTAGGTGTGTCCTTCGAATCCCTCGATGTCGGTGTGTCCTTCGAATCCCTCGATGTCGGTGTGTCCTTCGAATCCCTCGATGTCCTTGCAGGTCCTGTCACGGTCGCCATGTAATAAGTTTAGTGCGGCAGGTTCCCCAAATGTAATAAGTTCCTTTTTATATAGATTTATTCTTTATTTGGTTTTATTAACTTCGGAGCAGCCGTTGTTGCCGCTCCGAGCTCAAGGGAGTTTCTTGTTTTACAAATTTACTTATGAATTAAAGGAGGTCTAAGTCTCGTAGCTGCGCTGCCCAAAGCGGCAGCGGAGAGACGGTTATGTATTCTTAAATATTTATATATGAATATATATTTATGTTACGTTCGATTAGGCGGAGGTATGTGGACTTGCATAAGGTCCACTCGTGTTACGTATATGCGGACATATGCACTTTTCGGCGTACAGCAAAGGTACAGCGAGCGGTTCATATTTCGGTGCACTTAGGTTTATGACCGAGACCTTGGATAACATAAACACTGCGACAAAGTGTTACAGTGTGTACCCTTTAAGTACTCTTGGTACATTGAGTGGTCGATATATATATATTATATTAATAGTGCATATATGGGCATATTACAGCATGCGATAGAAACGAGTAGCGACAAACTATCATTATCAGCCACAAAAAACCGCAAGTTACAGAACGTCATTGAGTTATTTCCTACATCTGAATGTGACGGATTGGGTTTAACAAAGTTGGTAGAGCACGTAATCGACACAAAGGATACGCGTCCTATTAAGCAGCGTTATTATCCTATTTCGCCAGCCAAAGAGAAACTTTTGTGTAGCGAAATTGACCGAATGTTAGAGCTAGACATTATTGAAGAAGCACCTCCATCGGAATGGTCTTCACCGATTGTCCTGTTAGTAAAACCAGGAAAGATAAGGTTTTGTCTGGACGCGTTTTGGCAAATTGCTTTGGAAAAGAAATCTCGACCAAAAACCGCGTTTGTTGTCCCAAATCGACCGCTATACCAGTTTAAACGGATGCCTTTTGGTTTGTGTAATGCACCCCAAACAATGTGCAGATTAATGGATCAGGTTATACCATATCAATTAAAGTCTCACGTGATGGTGTACCTAGACGACCTATTGGTATTGTCTTCTACTTTGGATGAACACCTGACTCACCTAACCGTAGTTGCTTCCCATTTACGTAAGGCAGGGTTGACCATCAATATAGCCAAAAGTCAATTCGGCTTATCTAAAGTGGAATATTTAGGATATGTAGTAGGAGAGGGCACTCTACAACCGAACAACGACAAAGTCCGTGCCATTTCAGACTATCCTGTCCCTGCAACGCAGAAACAATTACGACGGTTTTTAGGCATGACCGGTTGGTATCAGAGATTCATACCACAGTATTCGACAATAGTTTTTCCACTTTTTTTTTTTTTTTTTTTTTTTTTACCGGTCTTTCAGAATTTGGAAATGGCTTGTGCATCAATAAGAGCATCAGCTAGCATTCCTGTATTCATCATAAAGCTTAGAGGCCCAGACGACCGAGGGGCGCTCAATAAACGATTTGTTAGAATATTTTAAGCTATTTTTTTTATTATTAAGCTAGGAGGAGCTATTAAGGAAATTTAAAATTCTATATTTTAAGTTTGAGGGACAGGAAAGAGATGTTATGGCGTAGAGACCATTGTAGTTCGAACATAATACCCTAAAAGGGTCATGCAGTGCATATGTCGAACTACAACGGCTAAGGAACAGAGGACTAAAGTTTCGAGTCCTTCTATTAGGAATGTTAAATTTTAAGCGTGTTAGTAAATGCTGGCTATCTACATCCCCGTTAATAAGGTTATGCAGAAAGACTACACCGAGCATTGTCCTACGATTTGTTAAGCTAGGTAAGTTTATGAGTAAGAGTCTACTCTTATAAGATGGAAGGTGAAGATTTGCATCCCAGTTTAGACCTCTAAGTGAAAAAGTTAGGAAATTCTTTTGTACGGATTCTATGCGGTCCTGATGTACTCCATATTGGGGACTCCAGACACATGAACCGTACTCCAGTATAGGACGGACCAAAGAAATGAATAGAGTTTTAGTTATATAGGGGTCATTAAATTCTTTTGACCACCTTTTGATAAAACCAAGGACTCCTTTAGCCTTATTAACCATTAAGGAAATATGGTCGGCAAATTTAAGTTTGATGTCTAATAGGATGCCGAGATCATTAACCTGGGTCAATTTTTCTAAGGCAATCCCATTAATAGAATAAGTAGCTTGCAGAGGGCAAGAACGATAAAAAGACATATGTTTGCATTTAGATCCATTAAGTATTAGATCATTAGCTAAGCACCATTTTTGAAAGTTATCAAGGTCAGACTGAAGACTGCATTGGGCAGAGATGGATTTGTACTGAAGACAAAGCTTTACATCATCTGCATACATGAGAACTAGAGAGTTCGTTAAAGCAGGGGGGCAAGTCGTTTATAAAAAGCGTAAATAATAACGGGCCAAGATGACTTCCTTGAGGGACGCCGGATGTAGCACGGACCAGACGGGACTGTATGTTTTTAAATAAGACTCTTTGTGTCCTTCCATCTAGGTAGCTGGAGATCCACGTTAAGAGGTCTTTAGGAAAACCCAGCATATTCAGTTTACTCAACAAGAGTGAGTGATTAACTGAATCGAATGCTTTGCTGAAGTCTGTGTAAATTACATCGGTTTGATATCCCTTACAAAAGCCATCTATGACAAAGGATGTCAACTCCAATAAGTTTGTGGTGGTGGAGCGACGCTTAATAAAGCCATGCTGACAAGGAGTGACAATCGAAGAGCAAAGGTGTTGCAAATGAGGGGTAATTAATTTTTCAAATAACTTTGGAATTGCCGACAACTTAGAGATGCCTCTGTAGTTGGCAGCCTCGGACTTTTTCCCCTTTTTATGTAGGGGAATTATAAATGATTCCTTCCACATAAGGGGAAAAATCGAGGTTTCCAAAGATAAGTTGAAAAGTCTTAGAAGAGGTTTGCACAGAGCCCTGGCGCAGTATTTTAGCACACAGCCTGGTACTCCGTCGGGGCCTGGCGAATAAATGGGTTTTACCCTTAAAAGACCAGATAATAAGTTATTCTCAGAAAAAAACGGACAGAAAATAAGATTTGCTGCTTGAATGTTATATGCGTAAGGCTGATCAGTCAGTTTAGGAGGAGAATAAGTTGTTTGAAAAAATTCTGCGAATAGATCGGCAATGGCCTGATCCGAAGTCGCAGAAGAATTTTCAAACGTAAGCAGGGGTGAAAAAGATACGTGTTTACGCTTCGTGTTTACAAAATTATAAAACTGCTTTGGATCCTGAGTAAATTGAATCCGGCAGCGGTCAATATAATTCCTATAACATTCAGCGTTATGCACGGTAAAATTCGACCGAGCTAGTAGGTATCTTGCGAAATCCACACTACTGCAGGTTTTTTTATATTTAAGTAAAAGCTTATTTTTTTTGTTTTTTAAGTTAGTAAGGCACCTTGCAAACCAAGGAGGATTTGCTGAGGCGGACGGATATTTCCAAGGCACACATGAGTCAAAAAATTTATTTAAAGTAAAATAAAATTTTTCTAAAGTGACATTAAGATCAGTGCACGCCAGAATATCAGACCAGTCAAATGTTTCTATAAGGCTATTAAGTTTCTGAAAATCAGCTTTACGGAAACAGCGAATCTTATTTACCACGCTCGGAGACCTCTGATCGATACCAGGAGTGGTTTCGATTGAGACCTCCAGCGTGGGGTGATATGGATCCTGTGGGGTTGAAAGGGGGAAAGCTCTGGAGAGAGCAGTACCATCCGGATCAGATACAAAACATAAGTCTAAAAGCCGACCTAGCGAATTTCTAACATGATTGATCTGACCTAGGGACATGTCAAACATGCCCGCGGTGAAGTCATGGTAAGTTGAAAGTGACAAAGATGGTGAGTTGTCGACGTTGGACCACTTTAATTCTGGGATATTAAAGTCGCCCACCGCTACGAGTTGGTCACGATCCGTCATAAGGTTAGAGACGTATCGAATGGCGGACAAATGCTGCCAATATGTAGGCGGTTCAGACATAGGAGGTATATATGAACAAGTAATGTATAAAGCTTTAACGGACATAGTGATTTTAACGCAAATAAATTCTATGTCACCAAACTCATGGGATTTCACCTCTTCAGAAGCAAGAGTAGAGTCTACAGAAATGAGGACTCCACCTCCTCTTCGCTGAGATCGATCCCGTCTAAAAGTGGTGTACTTACTTGGAAAAACTTCGGAGCTAAAGATCTCCGGATTTAACCAAGTTTCTGTAAAGGCTATAATATGGGATGCAAAGAAAGAACTATCAGAATATAGCTTGGGGAGTTTGCTACGTAGCCCCCTAGTATTCTGATAGGTAAGAGTTAGTGAGGAAACTAGTTTTTTTGGGTTAGTGGCCAAAGAAGAGGTGGAGGGTTGGTCAGTGGTTTCGATATTGGGAAGTCTCACTCCCACTGGTTTTTGAACTTTTTCTTCACGGAACTAGGCTGATGTTCTTGGACGAAAAGATTCTCTGGCCAAAAACTGGGAGAGCAAATCGTCTTGAACATCAGCGCGGGCACACGAATCTTGAAAGAAGACGTGCGCCTTGTATAATAATACTTAAATTTTTGTATGTCCTCCACCTTTATATCGGCTTTTGTTTTGGCTTTGATATAAGCCGAGATATCAATCTCTGAAGTATCAGGGGCGAGCCGAGAAACAAATATATGTTTCGATGGAGGAATCACCTGTAAGGGTTTTGGTGCCGCAGGTACTAGAACTGCAGCATCAGTCGGTGCCGTTGGTCCGGACTGTGGAATACCCTTTTGGGTGACCCTAATGGGGGTTTCGTTCCCTAGGACTTGTGGCATCACTTGAAGGGATGCCATGGCGGACATATCAGACAATTGCTCATTATCCCTGAGAAATTCTGACGAGTTTTTCTCAGTTCTGGCCCTTGGGGTGGCCAGAGATATAAGCGGCTGTATTAATGTCGGCTGAGCAGGCTGAGGCGGATCAGAAACAGCGGATTTCTTGCGCTTAGGGGACTCGTTTAGCAGCTGAAGGCCACTAAACTGAGTGTCCAGCGCACAGAGCTGGTCATTGATTTTACGAAAACCAGTGATCAGCTCTTTAAATCCATTTTTGGTCTGTCTCATGAACGACCTCATTTCGCCTTGCACAGCACGACAATTTTCACAACAATAATGTATCCCAGACCTACGGGAAATGGCATCCGAAACTGATGCAGTGAAACCGGCACACTTGGCATGTACGACGTTCTCACATAGCCAGCAATGGATGGCAGGCTGGGATGAGGAAATTGTCTTGTTACAAGACTTAATGGCACAGACAAGTTTAAATTCCATTTTACTTTTATTTATTATAAAACAAAAATTATTATTTAAAAAGTTTAAAAACACAATACCTTGAACCACTGTGCCAAATAGGAAGCCAAAGCGGGAGCTTTAAATAGTGCAAAAGAGAAATGCAGAAATAAAGATAAGCCGGGGAAGAAGCAGAGCTGAGCTATGCTTGGAATTGAAATTATTCAATTTATTAATTCGACTCCAAATATACCACAGCACTCGCGAAGCGATACGGTTTAGGCTTTAAGATTGTTAAGATTCACAAGGTTTAATTCACAAGTATGTAAACACCGGTTTACCAATATTTATAATAAAACGCAGTGCGCACAAAAAAACACGACCGTTCGCTTAAGAGAAAGAGAGGGAAGTGAATTACAGTTACTTCACTTACAGAATTATTGAAAGGAAAATCGTTAACATGGAATGAGGATGCACAGAAATCTTTTCAAGCCATTAAAGACAAATTATGCTCATCGCCAGTATTAATTAGTCCCAATTACGACAAACCTTTCATCATTCAGTGCGATGCATCCATCTATGGAGTAGGAGGATTATTGGCACAGTGTGACGAAAACGGATACGAGCGGCCAATCAGTTATATGTCCAAAAAGCTTAACAAGACTCAACGAAATTATTCGGTAACAGAATTAGAGTGTTAAGCGGTAGTTTTAGCCATTGTGTTTAGGTGAGGGGCCGTTGTGCCGCTCACCCGAAGTGCGCATCCGCGCTGAAGAGCGCATCCGCGCTGAAGAGCGCATCCGCGCTGAAGAGCGCACCCGCGCTAAAGAGCGCACCCGCGCTAAAGAGCGCACCCGCGCTAAAGAGCGCACCCGCGCTGAAGAGCGCCTCCACACTCGCCCCTCTGTGCCCTCTCTTCTCGCTCGTTGGTTGTCGTCGATCTCTTTTTGTACTAGTTTTTAAGTTAATCTCATGTAAGCAGCCGAATAAAGCTGAACGCGTTCTTTATACTGAAACTGAAGACGCCCCCGACTTCTAATTTTTCAACCCCCATTCTGGAATCTTTTTGCGGAACCAACGCCCCCCTACACATTTTGGTCCTTCGAGCCGGATCCCAGGATATTCAGGATATTTTGGATCCATCAGCAGTCCAGGCATTGTTCCGCCCAAAAGATAAGTACGAAATTTTTTCCGTCTCCGTCTCTCTGCCGGTCTTCAGCAGTGGTCCGAATATAAAATTTCGTTCACACTGCTGCAAGATTGTTTTTCCCTCCGTGTCAACTCCAAGTTCGAGTTTTCCGACACCACGGCAGCTTGAGACTTTAGGCTTAAAACAAAAAATTACAAAAATTTTCCATCCATTTCCGTTGTGTGTGCCTCGCCATATTCCTCGCCGTTTTTGGCCTTTCCGTTATCCGTTCACTCGCCAACGGTCGAGGCATATGTACATGCATACACACATACATTGTGTTTGGTGCAATTAATCCCCCAAAAAAAAAAACGGCAAGTGAACAGTGAAAGTGTGTGGTGAAAAAAAAAAAAAATATATAAAAATAAAAATAAAAGGGCATAATTAATATTGGCCAGCCGGTGTGAAGTGGTTCCGGGAATCTCCAAGTTCACCGAACAGTCCGCCGCTGTCGTAATATTGGTTTTTCATCCACAATTTTTTACACCACATAACTTTTCCGTTTCCGCAGTTACACATTATCGACGCTCCACTGTGCCAACATATGCCCACATGCCCTTACTTATATCCGTACCTGCAGGCATTTCCACATATCTCCAAATATTTTCTGCCTCCGATTTCAGGAAATATATAACCGATAAAATTTAACCATACAGTCCACTTCTCGACGTTCCACTGTGCCATCATATGCCCACATGCCCTTGCCCTACTTGCATGTATGCCCATATATTTCTCAATATTTTCTGAAATATATAACCAAACAAATTTAAAAAAAAAAAAAATCAATTAATTATAAATTTATTTATTTATATTTATAACTACAAAATTTATTTAATTCGTATTTTTCCGTCCGAGCAAAGGGCCAGGGTTTTTTAATTTCCCTTTCCGACCACTCAATAATAAAGGTCAAAAATTTAATTATCGAAAGAGAAAAAAAAAATAATAATTAAATAATTTAATTGTCAATCGGCTTTCTGAACCTAGCCGCGGTTTCAATTCCACCGTTCCAGCTTCGGGTTACTTAACCTCCATTGATTAAAAATTGAAATTCTCAACTCCACCCGTCTGTTTCCAAAATAATTAAATCCGACAATTAGGCAAAAATTAATTATTTATTTTTTTTTCTCTGTGTTCGATCCAAGCCAAGGTGAAGTGCACCTTTCCGGCTCCGCAAATTCGAAAATAGTCAGGAATTCAATATTTACGTACTGGCCTACTGGTCGAAATATACATATATAGACAGTCATCAATTATTGTTCCGAACGAGCACGAATTTTCCGGTCCTTGTCCATTTTCCGTTCCGTCATTGTTTCCTAACGCTGCTTCTACTCCGCATCTGGCAACATCCGCCTAGAATCTCGACAAACCTTGGCCCATCTGGTTTTTTGGCTTCCTGAAGTTTCTCCCACATCCGAATTGTGCCGCTTCCGACGTTCCTCTCGACATCGGCGCTAATAATTCCCACTTGGCCTTGCAATCGCATTTCGTCCGAGATCTCACCGGTCTCATCACATTAGTGACCGGCTACCGCTTCGTACGAGCCACCTATTGCGCAAGTCAGTCGTTTGGAGAGATCTCAATCCGCTTCTCCGCGGACGCCTCTTTTAAAGCCTAAGGCGTACAGTGCCATTCCAAGGGCGAAGAGTGACGAATCCGTCAACACGAGCTCCGGCCCTTCACAGAGGCAGACTCGTTCCGTTGCAAAAATGGCTCAAAGTGCGGTCGACGTGGCGCTGAAGAAGTTCATCGCCACTTCAGTACGAGTTAGCCAAGTTGAGGCCAACATAAATACTCCGGCCGCCAGAGAAACGGAAGTGGGCTCCCAATACATGTGCGAAGTCCACCGGGACCAAATTCGGGCACTGTGGGAGAAGGTGGAGAAAAGCTATGAGAGCTGCTCCGATTTGCTAGCTGAGTCCGACGACAATGCGGCCATCTCGACAGTGCTGGAATCGAAGTACAGCTACTGTTACTCCGTCTATTCGAGGTGTATTGCCCAGCTTCGAGAGAGAATTGCTTCCCATACCACTCCGGCTTCCGTCAACGTTCACACGCCCGCGTCTACAGGCTGCCGGTTACCTCCGGTGGATACCGAGGTCTTCGCGGGTGATTATCTTCGGTGGCCCACCTTCCGAGACTTGTTTACGGCCATTTACATTCAAAACTCGCGGCTCACCCCGGTAGAGCGGTTGTTCCACTTGTTGTCCAAAACAAGTGGTGACGCCCACGCTATTGTTTCCAAGGCTCCGCTTACCCATGAGAGGTTTGCCGTCGCTTGGCAAAGCCTCACAGACCGCTTTGAGAAGCGTCGGCTACTGGTCAATAGCCAGTTGAAAATCCTTTTCAACCTCCAGGCTATTTCTCAAGAGTCCGGGGTCGCGCTGAAGGAGCTCCAAGCCACCATTCAGAGTTGTCTGACAGCCCTCTGACTGCCGCCTGGTGTTTATGATTTCGTCAAAGCTCCCCAAAGTCACACTTTCCATGTGGGAGCAATCCGTTCATAACAAGGCCGAAATTCCAACATGGAAGGAATTAGACAATTTCCTGACAGAGCGCCATCGCACTCTGGAAGCAATCGATGACGTCAGGCCTAGTAGCTCCGGGCAACTTCCGCCAAGGTCGGGAACTCCTACTGCCCCTGCTCGAAGGCTCCATTCATACGAGACTCGAGTGCTTCCGGGCCCCAAGGGTTGCGATCTCTGTTCGAGGGAGAACCACCCCATTCGCTTATGTCCGCGGTTCTTGGAAATGGACGTAAATGGGCGCTCGGACTATATTAAAAGGAAGCAGCTGTGTTTGAACTGTTTTTCCCGAGGGCACCAGCAACGAGACTGCACGAGCGCCCATACTTGCTTCACATGTCACAGCCGGCACCACACCCTTCTGCACCGCGGCAATCCGTTCGCCACCGCTCCAAGTCCGCCTACGACAGCAAGGGCTCGACCCGCACAGACTGCCAGAAGCACAAACGGCTCAGAGGATCAGTCGGATGTGCAGGTGTGTTTCGCTTCCGGGTCAGGAGCCGTCCTACTAGGCACGGCTCTTATCAACGTGTGCCACTTGGGGTGCAGCTTCCAGGCACGAGCTCTGATACACTCAGGGTCCGAAGCGACCTTCATCACGGAACGACTGTTCAACCTCGTCAAACCACCCTTCAAGACGATTCAAGCCCAAGTTTCCGGCCTTAATCAGACCATTTCCGCGCAGTCTACAAAATTGTGCCATTTCTCCATTCGGACGTTCTGCCGCAGTTGGCAGGAAATCTGCCATCATACCCGATTCCGCGAGATCGTCTCAAGGGGCTGCCCGACATTCCCCTGGCGGACCCCAAATTCTTTGAGAGCTCCCAAGTCGATGTACTAATAGGAGCTGACATTCTTCCGTCCATTCTCCTCGGTAATGCCAAGCCTAACATATGCGGGTCGCTTCTCGGTCAGGAGACCATTTTTGGATGGGTGCTGACAGGACCATTATCTCCAGCCAATCCCCGCAGCGTGTCCGTTTTTTCCACACGAGTAGGCCCCAGCCTCGGTGACTCACTGGATCAACTCCTCACCAAATTCTGGGAGGTGGAAGATGTGCCCACACCGATAAGTTCGAAATCGAATTCAGTTTGCGAGCACAATTTTGTCCAGACGACGAAAAGAGACGAGTGTGGCAAGTACGTTGTGACGCTCCCCTTACGTGACCCCGGGCAGAAGGGTTCCGAGCTAGCGGCTTCACGGTCCGTTGCCCTTGCTCAGTTTCTGCGTAATGAGCAGCGCCTGAAGAGGGACCCGCCCCTTAAGGCCTGCTATGACTCGGGGAGTACAGGAAGTACATTCAGGGAATTCAGGAGTACATCGACTTAGGCCACATGACCGAGGTCTCTCCCGCTAGCAATTCCGCTACCTACTATCTTCCACATCATGCCGTCTTCAAGCCCGAAAGCACGACCACCAAGGTGCGAGTGGTCTTCAATGCTTCGATCCCGTCCGCAAACGGGACCAGTCTGAACGACATTCTTTACGCGGCCCGGTCTTACAATCCGACCTGACGATTCAAATCCTAAAGTGGCGATACTTTAGGTTTGTCTTCAACGCCGACATCGAGAAGATGGTAGGATGGTCGAGGGTAGACCCAAGCATACTCCGCTCCAACGTATTTTGTTTCGCAATCCCGATGGGGATATCCGCGACTACGAGTTGAAAACGGTCACCTTCGGTGTCAATTGTGCCGCGTTCCTAGCGATCCGTGTACTGCGACAGCTCGCTGACGACGAAGAGTCGAAGTATCCGCAGGCAAGCCAAATTATCCGGCAGTTTATGTACGTTGATGACGTTCTCGCGGGGGCAGACTCCAAAACTGAAGCCCAAGCTTCGATTCGGGAGCTGAAAGGGGCCCTAGAGTCAGCAGGGTTCCCACTTAGGAAATGGACGTCGAATAACAAGGCAATCCTGTCCGACATTCCGATCGATCACCGTCTCCGTGCTGACTTTCTCGACATCGATGCAGAGAGCACGGCCAAGACACTCGGCGTGCGGTGGAAAACGACGACTGATGAATTCTTTTTTGTCCCGCCAGAATTGACTTCCGGCTCGGTTTTCACGAAGCGCCAAGTCCTCTCCCAAATTGCCAAATGGTTCGATCCAGCAGGTTGGCTCGCTCCTTTCATTGTTCGGGCAAAAATGTTCTTGCAAGACATTTGGCTTCTGGACCTAGGGTGGGATGACGCCCTCCCTCAAGATTTCTGTTGACTGCGATGGGTTGACTTCCTAAAGAATTACTCGGTGCTCGATCAGATTCGTGTTCCTCGATGGGTCGCGTTCCGACCACACCTAAAGGTCGAACACCACGGGTTCTGCGACGCTTCACAGAAGCGTACGGCGCAGCCATTTACGTTCGTGTCGAAATCGGGTCCACGGTAATAGTGACCCTGCTGACTGCAAAGACTCGAGTGGCCCCAGTTAAGACGGTGTCGCTCCCTCGACTAGAACTGTGCGGTGCCTTGTTGTTGTCCGAGATGGCCACCGCCGTTTTTGCCACAAATGCCAGGGGCCGCGTCTGCCCTATACTGTTGGACCGACTCGACTATTGTCCTCGCGTGGCTGCATATGCCAGCGTGCCAGTGGACAACGTTCGTGGCCAACCGGGTGACCAAGATCACCCAGTTCACCGACGTGCAGAAATGGGCACATGTCCGCTCCGAGCATAACCCTGCGGATCTCGCTAGCCGGGGCGTAGCTCTCCAAGATCTTGCAGATAACCAGTTGTGGTGGCACGGTCCTGACTGGCTGCAGAGGCCTCGCAGCGACTGGCCCACTCAAGGCTATGATGCCCCCGTGACTGAGCTCGAGAAGCGAGCAGTCAAGGTCCATGTCGCGAAAGTACCCCCCGAAGATCTCCTTGAGCGTTTTTCCACACTCGACAAGGCATTACGAGTCCTTGCCTATGTTAATCGCTTCATCCAGCGCGCGCGGAAGACTCGACCCTCGTTTGAAGAACACCTGACCGCTAATGAGGTTACGTCGGCTGAACGTCTTCTAGTTTCCGTCACTCAGCGCAGACACTTCGTCTCTGAGATGGGCTGCTTAAGCGAAAAGCGTCCAATATCGGCATCCAGTCCGATTCACAATCTAAACCCCTTCGTGGATTCGCAAGGCCTAATGAGAGCCTGCGGCCGGGTCACGTCCTCTGAGCTTCTCCAATATGACGAACGGCACCCTATTATCCTTCCGTACGACTGTCAGCTGTCTCGACTCCTGGTTCATTTTACACATCGCATCACGCTGCACGGTGGCAGTCAGCTGATGATCCGTCTGATCCGGGCCAAGTTCTGGATTCCAAGGGTGAGGAATTTGGTCAAGTTCGTTGTCCATTCTTGTAAGGTATGTGTCATCCACAAGAAGAAGTTGCAGACGCAACTCATGGGAGAGCTACCCAAGGAACGGACGTCCTTCTCGCGCCCGTTCACGCACACCGGTGTGGATTATGCCGGTCCCTTCGAGATAAAAAACTATACGGGGAGGGCCTGTCTCATCACAAAGGGTTATGTGTTGGTGTTTGTGTGTTTCTCCACTAAGGCCCATCCATTTAGTGCCTACGTCGGACCTTACGACCGAGAAATTTCTGGCGGCTTTCGCACGGTTCGTGTCCCGGAGAGGATGCCCCCGTCAAGTGCAGTCCGACAACGGGAAGACCTTTGTGGGAGCAGCTGCTCTACTATCCCGCGATTTTCTCCAGAGCCTAAAGGGGGCTGTGACCGGTGCCTATAGTCACCAGCAGCTTCTCTGGCATTTCATTCCTCCGGGAGCTCCCCACATGGGGGGCCTTTGGGAAGCAGGGGTCAAGAGCTTCAAGACCTTGTTCTACAAGTCCGCCGCCACGCGAAAATACACCTTTGAGGAGCTGGCTACTCTCCTGGCGAAGATCGAGGCGTGCCTGAATTCGCGGCCACTCGCGCCAATGTCCGAAGACCCTGCTGACCTGCTAGCTCTTACACCCGGGCACTTTCTTGTGGGAGGACCACTTCTCGCCACGGTCGAGCCCGAGATAAAGGGGGGCACCAATTCCATCATCAATCGTTGGCAACACCTCAAGGCGCTTCAGCAGCAATTTCAGCTCCGGTGGAAGGAGGAGTACCTCAAGGAGTTCCATAAGAGAAACAAGTGACGAGCCCCTACGAGGGACCTCCGCGTTGGGGATATGGTCGTCATCAAGGAAGACAACCTTCCGTCCAATGAGTGGCGTTTAGGCAGGGTTGACGCGGTGTATCCCGGCTCTGATGGCCATGTCCGCGTGATCGACATCCGAACCGCGCGAGGGCTCGTAAAACGGCCCGTTGTTAAGGTCGTGCTTCTTCCGTTGGACGCGTCCGCCTACACACAGTAATCGACATTTCTTCCGCTCCAATGTTCCTGTCCATTGTGCTGTCCCGTAGCTCTGCCCGTAGTTCCGAACTTTCATTTACACCGATTCTGATCATGTTATTTGTTTCTTTATCATATTTCCGTCAGCCATAGCCAACACGATGTCGCCACGTCCACGCAACACCCACGCATCGCTGGAGAGCAGATGTTCTCGCGGTATTCAATCCTACCGTTGCCGAGTCTGCAATGGAATCCACGCCTTAAAAAGTGTCGGCGCTTCCTACGCCTTAGCGCCGAGAAGCGGCTCCGAGCGGTTCTTGTGAACCGGTATTGCACGAGCTGCCTGGCCCACGAGCACTCCGACGGATCCTGTCGTCGGGGTGACGGTTGTAAGACGTGTAGACAGGATCACCACACGCTGCTGCATCTCGTGGAGAAGCCGCGGGCTCGGCGCAAGGCACGCCGAGAGGAGCACCGGTCACGGAGCGCGGGAGTCAGGACACAGAGTGTCTCGTCTGGCGCCCGGCCGTCATCTGCCAACTCCCGGCGCGGTTCGGGTACTCCTCGGCCTGGGTCCGCCACTTTCCGGCAATCCCAACCCGATCCACGGCCACCGACGTCCCGGCACTCGTCGATGCATCCTCGGCCTTCTTCCGCCACTCCTCGATTGCCAACCACCGCTCATCCGCCCGCGTCATCCGCACCTAGGCAAAGTTCCGCCTCTCGTCGAGGGCCCCCGCTGGACGCGGTCGCTGCGCCCACCCTCTCATCGCTGCTGCAACGGAACAGCGTCAACGTGCTGCCGACTGCACTAGTGCGGGGGGCCCTCATCGACCCATGCACGCCCTCAAGCTGCATCGACGCCTCGCTCGCTGCGTGTTTCCGGCTGCCCACTACCGAACAGATGTGTTCCGCCACCGTGGGGTCACCGACCGATGATAGCGTTCTGCTGGAGGTCATGTTTAAGGTCGAACCTCACGTGCGAGTTCGTACGCCGTCCCGAGAGCTGAGCGAGGCGGTGCGTGCCCACTTCCGAGGCGTGACCCTGGCGGATGAGCGATTCCATCTTCCAGCGACAATCTCCGTCGTCCTGGGCGCAGATATGTACCCAAGGATTATCCAACCGGGCTTCTTGAAGATCCAGGACGGACTGCCAGTGGCCCAGAGCACCGTGTTTGGATGGGTCGTGTCCGGAGCTGTTGCAACCCGAGCGATTGCAAGGGGGGGGAGAATGTTTAGGTGAGGGGCCGTTGTGCCGCTCACCCGAAGAGCGCACCCGCGCTAAAGAACGCACCCGCGCTGAAGAGCGCCTCCACACTCGCCCCTCTGTGCCCTCTCTTCTCGCTCGTTGGTTGTCGTCGATCTCTTTTTGTACTAGTTTTTAAGTTAATCTCATGTAAGCAGCCGAATAAAGCTGAACGCGTTCTTTATACTGAAACTGAAGACGCCCCCGACTTCTAATTTTTCAACCCACATTCAGGAATCTTTTTGCGGAATCAACGCCCCCTACACACATTGAAAGATTTAGAATGTACATCGAAGGACACCCCTTTAAAGTAATCACCGATCATGCTAGTTTAAGTTGGTTAATGAAAAAGAACGACTTGAGAGGTAGACTAGAAAGATGGGCCATGAAACTTCAAGGATACCAGTTGACCATAGAACACCGAAAGGGAAGTGAAAATGTTGTACCCGATGCCATCTCTCGATCTTTCGAAGGAGATGGGAACGTTGCCAATGTAGACATCGAAGTATGGCCCGAAATAGATCTTCGTTCCGATGCGTTCCATTCTTCGGAATATAAAGAACTGATCGACAAAATAATTGCAAATAAAATACCAGACTATCAGGTAGTTGAAAACTTGCTTTATCATCGTCGTTACTTTTCCACAGGCGATGTGGATAAAGACGATCAGGGCTGGAAGTTGGTAGTCCCAAGGCAATTGAGAACAGAAGTTATTAGAGCCGCCCATGATCAACCATCCGCTTCGCATTGTGGCATGGCGAAGTGCTTAGAGAGAATCCGCAGAACTTTCTCATGGCCAGGAATGGTGATAAATGTCCGCGATTACATCCGCCAATGTGAGGTATGTCAAACTTGCAAACATCCCACACAGAAAATGAAAATTTCAATGGGACAGCAAACTAAAAGCGAGAGACCTTTTCAGAGACTATATCTCGATTTCATCGGTCCTTTTCCTAGAACCAAACGAGGACATATAGGAATATTCATATATTTGGATCACTTCTCAAAATTTACCTTCTTGAAGGCTGTAAAAAAATGTACATGGGAGATTGTTGTTAAAATCCTTAAAGAGGATATTTTCGATTGCTTTGGAGTTCCACAGGTAGTAGTTACTGACAACGGTAGACAGTTTAAGGGAAATGACTTCTCTGCGTTTTTGAATCGCTACGGAGTCCAACACCTGTGCACAGCAGCATATGCTCCTCAGTCCAACGCTGCAGAACGAGTTAATAGATCTATTAACGCGGCGTTAAGATCTTACATTCGGTCTGATCAGAGGGAATGGGACAAGTACTTGAGTAGCATTAATAGCGCCTTGCGAAATAATCTACATCAGTCGATTGGAATGCCCCCATATATAGCCGTTTTTGGACAAAACATGATTACTCATGGTAACGATTACCAACTTTTAGAAAAATCAGGATTAATTAATGAGGGATCCACTACCCTTAATCGACTAGATAACTTTTCCAATATTCGAGATGACATTCAAAAACATATGCAGAAAGCCTATCAGACCAACAAACGTACCTATGATTTGCGAAGCCACCACCGGACATTTAATGTTGGCCAGATAGTAACGAAGAGAAACTTTTAGCTAAGCAATGCCGCAGGTAATTTCAACGCTAAGCTAGCGCCTGTTGGAGTAAAAGTCCGAGTGAAGAAAAAGTGCGGACAATCGCTGTATTTACTAGAAGACTTATCAGAAAAAGAATTAGGGACCTTTCATGCTAAAGACATTTGGTAAAGATCACCCTTTTTTCAGCTTTGAGCTGAAAAATACATTTTTCATTCCAACCTGTGGGTGTGAGGGTGATTTTCGCGAGCAAATTTTAAGACAATTTCAGTTATGTCCCATGGTGCAGATTGCAGTAGTCTCCAAAAGTGCCTCCTTGCCGTCCTCTTCTTTCCTATGCCTTTTTTCTTTAGAACCGTTAAAGCTCCCTGGCATGTGCATGCAGGTTCGATTCCGCTGCAACGTTAAGCCCAGTTTCACTTTCAAATCTTTCTTTAACTCTAGCGGACTGACCTAAGATTTCACATTTTTAAAAATAAAAAAAAAACACGTGGAAATCTCTAATTACCCGTGTTCCGCAATCCATATATTTGAGTTAAAGTGAATTTATGAAAGTAGTTGCAAATAAACAAGTGCGAGTTGCCAGTGCAATTGAGAGTTGCTGGTTAATTTTCCCTGTGGGTCGGCCAATATCAGGTGAGAAAAAGAGACAGAAATTCTTGTGGAAGTTCTAATGGCCATGTATTTCGCAGAGCCATGGTGGCCTGGTATTTCGACCGAGCCCCTATATAAAATATATAGAAGACAGAAACGCAGGAATCCGAGATGAGGATTTAGAGCTATTAGGATTTAGGAGCGTTTGGGAGGAAAAATAGCGGAGTGTCATGAAACCCCCCCCGCCGCTGTTCCCTAACATTACATAAGGAACACGAGGTTTCCATGAGGCGTGGAATCAACTCCCCCCTCTCCTCTCGCCTACTATAAGAGTAGCTCTCGCGGATTTGTGTTCTGTTTTCTATCACGCTGCATCCGTTATTTCCTCAGGACAATTAACAGAAAAACAAAGACCATATAACCCCCACAGTTTTAGATGCATAGCTGATCTGCAACTGTAGGGAATGTAAAACTTTAAAGAATTTTGAATCATAATTGTTAATAATTGTTAATAATGGTTATTTTCTAGAATTAATAAGTTTTGAAAGTTTTTGCTTTTGTTAAATTAATTACCTACTACATCCTTTAATATCTATATATTTATAAATATCTACATTATTATGAAGAAAACTTTAGAAAATACATATAAATACATAGCTGCATCGGAAGTCGACAGGCCTGCTGACCTCGAGGGACGAGCTGTAAGTACGGCATAGCCGCAACAACCTACAAATATGTGTCAGAATAACATATAAACTAGATTTAAATATGTATATGAATATTTTGGATGAAGTAAAATCATGAAGTAGAGCAAAATAAAGTAATTTCCTTTATTTTCTAAATTCTAATCAACATAAATTAAGTAAATCATAAAATTTAAATCAAACTAAATCATTTTATGTTAAGGTTAGGTTAATCCCTTTGAATAATGATGTTGGATTAGGATTAGAATTTGTTTTAGTAGGAATAATGTACCAAACACTGAAATATCTAAGGAATATAATGAAGTAATGAAATCATAATGAATCGCGTCTAAATATTTCCGTGGGGTTTCCAGAGACAAGCTAATGTTAAATGGGTTGCCCAATGATAATGGTGCAACAAGGCAGGGCGGGTAAAGAGGAGATCTATAACACCTGAGTTCTCCAAGCTAGTATCCTTATTCTTTCTCTCCCCCACCACTTTGGCCACTCCCTTCCCTTAAGCACTGTCGATTTCTTTTATTTGGTAACCCTGATTTGGGGAAGCACAAGAACCCTCCCTCTGGCCCTGAGCTAGGCCGGCAACAGACAGTGCGTGCTCCCGATCAGAACCAGGACGTTACAACTTCTTCGATTTCCCAAAACCGGCGGAGTAGAGAATCTAACTGATCATCAAGCATAGATGAGCTCTTTGGAATATCCTTGTGAGCAGTTAAAACAAGTGATCTTCTCTGGATATGTAAACCGTCCCCACACACGACCCATCTGCAGCAACGAGAAAATATATACGAAATGGAATACATTTTGTGCATCTTTTTCTAAAAGAGGCTTGTTATCGAATCATCTTAAGGTTAAGCCCATTTTTTTGCCACGGACCAATAGAGTTCCAGGCTGTGTTCTGAAGAACTGCGCCGACACCTTATTTAAGCCTCTCTTAAAACTCTTTAATCTGTCTCTGGAAAATTCGATATTTTTCCCTATATGGAAGGAATTTTTCTCTACATAAAGAAAGGAATAAATCAGACGCTGACAATTATAGATGCATGTGTAAACTGTCAGCCATTCTAAAGCTTTTTGATGTATTAATATATAAAAAACGTATATAAAAACAAGAAAGGAAAACTAACTTCGGGCGGAGCCGAAGTTGATATACCCTTGCAGTTAAAACCGGATATATATCTCAAACATCGGATTTAATTGGCCGATCCTTATGAGAATATCATATTATAACCAATTTATTACAAAAAAAATTTAAAACAAAGTACCAAGCTTCCATCTTCAAAAATACCAAAGTTGGTATTCTTACCAAATACCATTTTCGATCGTGTAGTTATATGACAGCTATAGGATATAGTCGGCTGATCCTTATGAAATTTGGCATGATGTATTATTTTGGCCAAAAATAGCATTCGTACAATCTTTGAGCTCTCTAACTCTAAATCAGTAAGTCGATCAATCAGTTTTATGGCAGCTATAGGATATAGTCGGCCGATCCCGGCCGTTCCGACTTATATACTGCGTGTAATGGAAAGAAGGGAGTGTCCAAAAATTCAAGTCGATAGCTTTAAAACTGAGAGACTAGTTCGCGTAGAAACAGACAGACGGACATGCTTATATCAACTCAGTTGGTGATCCTGATTAAAAATATATATACTTTATAGGGTCGGAGAGGTCTCCTTCACTGCGTTGCACACTTTTAACCAAAATTATAATACCCAAAGTTGGTATTTTTATCAAATACCATTTGCGATCAGTTAGTTATATGTCAGCTATTTGATATAGTCGGCTGATCGTTACGAAATTTGGTAGGTCGGATCAACTGACCAAAAATAGAACTTGTACGAAGTTCCAACTTTCTATCTTCAAAAACACAAATGTTGGCTAATTTCCGATTGTTCAATTATATTGCAGCTATAGGATTTGTCGGCAGATCCTTATGAAATTTGGCATGTCGGATTATTTTGCCAAAAATAGCATCCGTACTAGCATTCGTACTTAAATTCTCTAGCTTTAAAAACACTGAAGTTATAGCATTTCCAATCAAACAGTTATATGAAAGCTATAGGATATAGTCGGCCGATCCTTATGAAATTTGGCTTGTCGTATTATTTTGGCCAAAAATAGCATTCGTACAAACTTTGAGCTCTCTAACTCTAAATCAGTTACTCGATTGATCAGTTATATTGCAGCTATAGGATTTAGTCGGCCGATCCCGGTTATTCCGACTTATATACTGCGTGCACTGGAAAGAAGGGTGTGTGCAAAGTTTCAAGACGATAGCTTTAAAACTGAGAGACTAGTTTGCGTAGAAACAGACAGACGGACATGCTTATATCAACTCAGGAGGTGATCCTGATTAAGAACATATATACTTTATAGGGTCGGAAATGTCTCCTTCACTGCGTTTCACACTTTCAACCAAAATTATAATACCTTCTGCAAGGGCATAATAAACTATTCAAAAATAAACTTACAATAAAACAGCGGCCGCTGCCTTTCTTATTTTTGCTCTTAGAGGATTTTGCTCGATGCGAATCTTCACCTCCTTTTCATGCCTTTCTTCTAAGTAACACTCTTCCTCGTCGTCTTTTTCACTTTTCTTAACTTTTGGATTTATCTATGTGAGCCGCCTGGGTGAAAAAGATGTCGCAAATGTCTTAGTGGACGGCATCTGTCGCATCGGACATAGGAACCATAGTTTGTTGGATTCTTTTAATACCGTTCCGGCCGCCTTTTAAGTACGTTAATCCTTTTAAGGATGCCTGCGCTAACCGACCTTCAGCCCAGTATTAGTCTATATGTTGCCATATGGCAAGTTCCAAGGAAGTTGATACTTGAAAATTCTAGGAAGGAACGTCAAGGAGAATTTCTTTTAATTGAAGCAAGTTTATTTTATGAGCTGTTCTGCAAAGGAAAAATTTAATTGCGTCTGGTTTTCCGATACTTACTTCAGCAGCTGGAGAAAGAGGCCCACCACCAGAACCCACCGAAGTATATCCTGAATCTTCTAAGGGGGAGCATATGGCGCCGCGCAAGTCAATTAATGAGCTTTGGCTGCTTTACCTTAAAGATGATATTGAAAACCAAGTGGTGGCATTCAAGGGGCCTAAAATGTTGGGTCTTACAGGCTTTAATACACTATTTACCTTTATCTTTTCCTGAGTGCTAGCAGGTCGAACTACTCCCTGGGTCTATGCTGCATGTTGATAAAAGCAACTTGCCGATCTTCTCCAGGCACCTTATCCAGCACGTCAGCAACATTGGAGCTCCACTTCCTTAACCGAAATTGGCCTTTGGCGAGGACCCCGGATCTATTGAGTCGCCTTGGGAAAGTAGATCATCCACATAAAAGTCGCGACGCAGAATTTCGGGCCCCTTTGGAAACATTAATTGCTCATCCTCAGCAAACTGATGCATTGCCCGAACTGCTTAAAATGAGTCAGGCTTCGTTCCATAGGTGACAGTATCCAGCTTAAACACCTGCAACTAATCCTGGGTGGAATCTCGCCAAAAATTAACTGAAGATAGCTGTCCTCGGGAAAAACCCTGACGCAACGATACATTTTGCAAATATCTCCAGTAATGGCCACCCGATGGCATCGGAATCTTGACAGAATATGAAGCAACTTTGGCTGAATAACTGGGCCACACATCAGCAAGTCATTCAATGAATATTCAAAGGTGGTGACAGCAGATCCATCAAAAATAACCCTGAGCGTGGTTTTTGATTGTCGTGCTGTGCAAGGCGAAATGAGGTCGTTCATGAGACAGACCAAAAATGGATTTAAAGAGCTGATCACTGGTTTTCGTCGAAAAAATCAATGACCAGCTCTGTGCGCTTGACACTCAGTTTAGTGACCTTCAGCTGCTAAATGAGTCCCCTAAGCTTAAGCAATCCACAGTTTGTGATCCGCCTCAGCCTGCTCAGCCGTCAATGACGCAGCCGCTCATATTTTTGGCCACCACAAGGGCTAAAACTGAGAAAAATTCGTCCGAATTTCTCAGGGATAATGAGTAATTTTCTGATATGTCCGCCATGCCTTCAGGTCCCTTCAAGTGATGCCACAGGTCCTAGGGAACGAAACCCCCATTAGAGTCACCCAAAAGGGTATTCCACAGTCCGGACCACCGGCACCGACTGATGCTGCAGTTCTCGTACCTGCGACACCAAAACCCTTACAGGGGGATTCCTCCATCGAAACATATATTTGTTTCTCGGCTCGCCCCTGATACTTCAGAGATTGATATCTCGGCTTATATCAAAGCCAAAACAAAAGCCGATATAAAGGTGGAGGACATACAAAAATTTAAATATAATTATACAAGGCGCACGTCTTCTTTCAAGATTAGTGTGCCCGCGCTGATGTTCAAGACGATTTGTTCTCCCAGTTTTTGGCCAGAGAATCTTTTCGTCCAAGAACATCAGCCTAGTTCCGTTAAGAAAAAAGTTCAAAAACCAGTGGGAGTGAGACTTCCCAATATCGAAACCACTGACCAACCCTCCACCTCTTCTTTGGCTACTAACCCAAAAAACTAGTTTCCTCACTAACTCTTACCTATCAGAATACTAGGGGGCTACGTAGCAAACTCCCCAAGCTATATTCTGATAGTTCTTTCTTTGCATCCTATATAATAGCATTTACAGAAACCTGGTTAAATCCGGAGATCTTTAGCTCCGAAGTTTTTCCAAGTAAGTACACCACTTTTAGACGGGATCGATCCCAGCGAATAGGAGGTGGAGTCCTCATTTCGGTAGACTCTACTCTTGCTTCTGAAGAGGTGAAATCCCATGAGTTTGGTGACATAGAATTTATTTGCGTTAAAATCACTATGTCCGTGAAAGCTTTATACATTACATGTTCATATATACCTCCTATGTCTGAACCGCCCACCGTCTCTAATCTTATGATGGATCGTGACCAACTCGTAGCGGTGGGCGACTTTAATATCCCAGAATTAAAGTGGTCCAACGTCGATAATTCACCAACTTTGTCACTTATAACTTACCATGACTTCACCGCGGGCATGTTTGACATGTCGCTAGGTCAGATTAACCATGTTAGAAATTCGCTAGGTCGGCTTTTAGACTTATGTTTTGTATCTGATCCTGATGGTACTGCTCTCTCCAGAGCTTTTCCCCTTTCAACCCCAGAGGATCCATATCACCCCACGCTGGAGGTCTCAATCGAAACCACTCCTGGTATCGATCAGATGTCTCCACGCGTGGTAAATAAGATTCGCTGTTTCCGTAAAGCTGATTTTCACAAACTTTATAGCCTTATCGAGACATTTGACTGGTCTGATATTCTGGCGTCCACTGATCTTAATGTCACTTTAGAAAAATATTATTTTACTTTAAATACATTTTTTGACTCATGTGTGCCTTGGAAATATCCGTCCGCTTCAACAAATCCTACTTGGTTTACAAGGTGCCTCACTAACCGCACCTTTATTGACCCGCTATTATTTACGCTTTTATAAACGATTTGCCCCCTGCTTTAACGAACTCTCTAGTTCTTATGTATGCAGATGATGTAAAGCTTAGTCTTCAGTACAAATCCATCTCTGCCCAATGCAGTCTTCAGTCTGACCTTGATAACTTTCAAAAATGGTGTTTAGCTAATTATTATTATTAGCTATTAGACATTTTAAAACTTAAATTAGACCTATTAGACATAAAACTTAAATTTGCCGACCATATTTCCTTAATGGTTAATAAGGCTAAAGGAGTCCTTGGTTTTATTAAAAGGTGGTCAAAAGAATTTAATGACCCCTATATAACCAAAACTTTATTCATTTCTTTGGTCCATCCTATACTGGAGTACGGTTCATGTGTCTGGAGTCCCCAATATGGAGTACATCAGGACCGCATAGAATCCGTACAAAAGAATTTCCAAACTTTTTCACTTAGAGGTCTAAACTGGGATGCAAATCTTCACCTTCCATCTTATAATAGTAGACTCTTACTCATAAACTTACCTAGCTTAACAAATCGTAGGACAATGCTCGGTGTAGTCTTTCTGTATAACCTTATTAACGGGCATGTAGATAGCCAGCATTTACTAAAACGCTTAAAATTTAACATTCCTAATAGAAGGACTCGAAACTTTAGTCCTCTGTTCCTTAGCCGTTGTAGTTCGACATATGCACTGCATGACCCTTTTAGGGTATTATGTTCGAACTACAATGGTCTACTACGCTATAAAATCTCTTTCCTGTCCCTCAAACTTAAAATATAGAATTTTAAATTTCCTTACTAACTCCTCCTAGCTTAATAAACAAATATATTCTAACAAATCGTTTCTTGAGCGCCCCTTGGTCGTCTGGGCCTCTAAGCTTTATGATGAATACAGGAATGCTAGCTGATGCTCTTATTGATGCACAAGCCATTTCCAAATTCTGAAAGACCGGTAAAAAAAAAAAAAAACAAACAAAAGCGTGGTTGTTGAACTGTCCTATTTTAAAACACAATGGTGTGGCAGAAAGTAATGGCTAGTGACGCGCGCATCAGCAGGGACTGGAAACAAATGACTGAATTTTAACAAAATCCTCACAGCGTAAGCGACGAAATCCAACCGAGCAACATGTTGCAATCTAACTGAGAGACTAGTTTGCGTAGAAACAGACAGACGGACAGACGGACAGACAGACAGACATGCTTATATTACCCGCATCCGAAGTCGGGTTTTCTGCAGAACCGGCAGTCCTGCTGAGAGGTGAATTTGCCCAACACACAGCAGCTAAAAAAGACTGGCTCCGATAAGAAGATCGATACGCTCTGGACGGAAAAATTTTGGATCAGCCCAAGAAAGATTACCCGGAATATTCCAACTGGAGCTGCAGCTGACTTGCCCGCTGGGAAGCTGCGATCCAGAATCCAACAGAGCTCAGCATGGAACAAGGGCTTCAGCGCTACTACAAATAAGAATCCACCAAGTACAGGCAGAGGGAAACGAATTAGTAAGAATAAAGGATGATCTTTTGTTATTGGCACCTCGACGCCTTCCCATCTGAGCTTTCGGGGCGAATGCAGCCATGGCCACGTCCATAGCCTCCAGCGTCCTACATCCCTGGTCCAAAAATTCGGCCATCGACTTCCAAGTAGGGATGGCGTCTGAACCTGAGGAATTTTGACTCTCCTGCCACTTAGCCTGGGTAGCTGGGTCCAACCTTTGAAGCAGAACCTGGACTATGATGCAGCTGAGGATCTGATGAACCCCAATTCTTTAAGGCTCGCATATGGGCATTGAGTCTGTCCGAAAGACATCGAAGAGCTGCTATTGAGCCACTTTTTAACAGACTGAGGCCCAGAATCTCGTTCACATGTGCCTGAAATATTACGTGACGGTTATTAAATCGTTTCTCCAATGAATTCAGCGCGCCATCATTATTCTCGTCGGAGACTTCCAAGAAACGAACTGCTTCGAAAACAGACTCACGAAGACAAGATCGCAACCTTTACAGCTTTTCCACCTTACTAATATGACGATTGCTGCCGACGATTGTAGAGAAAATCGAGTCGAACTCAGACCATTCCGCTGAAGGTAGGGAAAACCTTGGAAACTTTGACTTTGGTCAGTCTGCATGGTGGATATACCGTTGGCAAGGGTGAAGTGGGCAGCAATTCGAAAAGAGCTTGGGGTCAAGCTCGAGCTTCGAAACAGTCCATCGGAGGTCACTACTGATCTGCGAAATGTCCAAATCCTCAAGATACTTGTCGATGGCCTTGAAATCGCTGAACATGGCCATGTCGCACATGGAGCATGGCAACATCTACCTTTTCAACTAACATCTAAACAGGCTGAAGAGCTTCTTGGATCTTCTGTAAGTCCTGGAGAATACCCAGTGTAGGGCCTTGCACTTAGGGCCTTGGTGGTGCTGTGACTGCTCCGCTGGAGTTCATATTTGATTATATTAAATTCCGACCTACCCGAAGTAAATAACTCTCGCTCTGAAATTTTATCGCTCAAAATTTATTTACTTGCGGCGGACACGATCTGTCCACTGTGCACTCAGAACCCTCAGTGGAATTGTGGAATTTATATATACAAGAAGTTACGTGCGAGCGAATGCACCTGCGTTGTGGAAAATATGTATGTATATGCACTTGCGAACTGCCGTTTATGTTTATGTCTATGTATAATTTATTATTTATTATAATTCGTTTATTATTACAAACAGTTTTTTTATAGCCAAGTATTTTATAGCTCGTTTCCGATCAATCAGTTGTATGGCAGCTATAGGGTATAGTCGGCCGATCCTTATGAAATTTAGTAGGTCGTATTATTTTGCATTCGTACAAAATCTGAACTGTGTAACTCTAAAAACACCAAAGTTATACCATTTCCCATCAATCAGTTATATGGCAGCTATAGGATATAGTCGGCCGATCCCGTTCCGACTTATATACTGCGTGCAAAGGAAATGTGGCTGATAAGTCCCCGGTCTAACAAAGAAAAACACATTTTTTTGTCAAAATTTGTTCTCTTTAAGAGCGATACAACTATTATAACGACCTTCCAATTTTTTGATACCATTTTGGTAGTACTCCTTCGGTTTTGCCTCAAAAGAGGCCTAAGTTTTGGCGATCACCTCTTCATTGCAGCCAAAATTTTTCCCTACGAGCATCTTTTTGAGGTCTGAGAACAAGAAAAAGTCGCTGGGGGCCAGATTTGGAGAATACGGTGGGTGGGGAAGCAATTCGAAGCCCAATTCATGAATTTTTGCCATCGATCTCAATGACTTGTGGCACGGTGCATTGTCTTGGTGGAACAACACTTTTTTCTTCTTCATATGGGGCCGTTTTGTCGCGATTTCGACCTTCAAACGCTCCAATAACGCCATATAATAGTCACTGTTCATGGTTTTTCTCTTCTCAAGATAATCGACAAAAATTATTCCACACGAATCCCAAAAAAACAGAGGCCATTACATTGCCAGCGGACTTTTGAGTCTTTCCACGCTTTGGAGTCGGTTCACCGGTCGCTGTCCACTCAGCCGACTGTCGATTGGACTCAGGAGTGAAGTGATGGAGAAATTTTTTATCCATTGTCACATATTGACGCGAAAACTCGGGTGTATTACGAGTTAACAGATGCAAACACCGCTCAGAATCATCAAAACGTTGTTGTTTTTGATCAAATGTGAGCTCGCTTCACCCATTTTGCACAGAGCTTCCGCATATCCAAATTTTAATGAATGATGTGACCAACACGTTCCTTTGATATCTTTAAGGCCTCTGCTATCTCGATAAACTTTATTTTACGGTCATTCAAAATTATTTTGTGGATTTTTTCGGTGTTTTCGACGGTAACCACCACAGCGTTCACCGTCCTACGTGCACATTTCACCACGCTTTAATTTTGCATACCAATCAATTATAATTAATAATTATATAACATAATATAACATTATATAATTATATAACAATAATTATTGTTGATTTCCCTGGGGCAGATTCCGGAAACTCATTATCAAGCCAAGTTTTTGCTTCCACTTTTTTTTTCCACTTTATTTTTTTCCTTCAGAAAACAGTATTTTATGAAAATACGAAATTCATTTTTTTCGATTTTTTTCACAATATAAAAAGTTGTTTCACAAAATACGCTCTATCTCACAAACTAATTGACTGACAGACGTCAAATTTTGACACGAATCATTTAAAGGTTAGTACTATATAAAAATAATATGCATTCGACATTCGACATAATTTGCGAAGACATCTATGTGTCAGACCGGGGACTTATCAGCCAACCTGGAACCCACAACCCACAAAAACCGCCTGAGTGAAAACAGATGTCGCAAATGTCGTAGCGGGCGGCATCTGTCGCATCGGACATAGGAACCATATTTTGTTGGATTCTTTTAAAACCGTAAAACCATTATTTTTCCTTGCGTGCTTTGGTTTTCTCCGGAAGACGAGGGTTGAAAAATCCTTGCTAATTCAGCTAATAAGTGAGGCAATTTTCTTTCTGGTCCCGCGCTTTAGGGCAAAGGTGAAGTGTGGTATCCAGACTGCTTGTAATGTACACCTCCGCCATCCTCTGAGTTTTCCTAAACCTTTTCCTACATGAGGAGTTCGTTAGGGCGGGCCACCTGTATAACCAGGCAATCTAACCATTATTGGAGAGATACCCTATTTAAGCCCAAAAGCCCAATTCCGACACTACTGAGGATAAGAATTTCCCCTTACAGCATCGAAAGCTTCAAACTCGGAAATTTAAACTTCCTCGGACAAGTAGGACAAGTTCTACGATGGATGGATGAAATTCAAGCCCATTTTTATCTGCCCATGCTGAGAGAACCCCTAGCTTATCCGTCATGTGCAAAGAGTTTGCGCAATTACCACAGTAAAGACAATAACAACATCTTTCACATACGCAAAAAATTTGTAGCGTCTAAAGATCGTAGTTCCTTGTTATACTGCTTAAGGTCTGATTTGTATTTCTCCTTAGTATTCGTTTTGTGCTTTTGTGTTCGTTTCTAGCGTAGTTAAAGGCTCTACGGATCACCACGGTGGTTTCCGCAAATATAACCTTCCAGATGTATTCCAGATCTATGTGGTATGCATTTGCGCAAGCTGACGATAGCGACCGCAACATGGCGTTTTAATATTTCTTAATGACAACGTTCCCTTTTGGAACGTTTCCCTTTTTTGGATTTTAGTTGCCACTAAAATCCATTTAGTGTCTTCTATGCAACGGTGATTCTATGCCTCTCCAACCAACGACAGCGTTTGCTAGAGAGTCTGATTTGAATGTAATGTCAAGTTTTCCTTCTGTTCTTCGAGAATAAAATCGAAGATTGACTCAACCCATCCATTTGATGAAGTTTCTTGATGACATCCACCAGCTGCCTCAGCACAGGCTGCGGGGGGATGGAATCATGGTCGTGACCCATATACGCCCGGCATCACCTCAGCGGCCACCTTGGGCTCTTCATTGCTGAAATTAGGTAGCAAAAACAGATTATTTTTCGAAAAGGCTCGGTTTTGACCTCAGGGTTTCAGGGTTCCTGGATGAGGGCTACATCAGCTCCACACTCACCGAGGTGGAGTAGGAGGGCCGGCTTACTCTGGTGGAGGTTTATCTGTATCGGATTTTTTATACACGGTACTCGTAGTACAAGGTTATATAGCATTCGTGTGATTGATTTTAAAATTGGGAAGGAATCATCTTCGACCCCATAAAGGTTATATATTCTTGATCAGTACCAACAAGTCGATATAGCCATCTCCTTTAAAGGGAGAGCTATACGGAGCTATAAGATTTGGTATGGAGACTCCTAGAATGCTCACTCATTTCAAGTGTGTTTCATATTTTTACAACGCCCTACAGTGGGCGATTTGGTGTTGCTAGCGGCATTTAATTAATAAGTTCTAAACTAAAATAGATTTTGGGTCGGGTTTTTTCACTGCTTAGAAAAAAATCAAAGAATTTTTTAACAACAATCAAACAAATTTTTTTTTTTTTTTTTTTTTTTGTATTACTTTTTAATTTAAAAAAAAAGTTTGTATTTAAATTTGTATTTTAATAAGACGAACGAGAGTGGCGCCAACCTTCCAGAATAGGCTGAGCGGATGCTCGATAACTTTAAATGACGAATTAGTAAAACCGAGCGGCCGAAAAAGAGTCGGCTTGCGACCAACAAAACATCAGTTAATAATTAATTATTATGTTTAATTTAGTTGCTTGCCGCTTGACCCGACCTTCTCTCCCCGTTGGGGGGTTCTACTCAGCTTCTTCTCCAACTTTATTCATAAGGGGCAAACGGCACAGCTTAGTCACTGCTCGCTTGGTAACTCCAAATGAGGTTTTTATCACCGCGACTCGAAAGATTCCACCTCGACCAGGGATTAACTCCATTATTCTTACAAGCTACCAGTTCATCGGAGGTAGGTTCTCGTCCTTTACTAGCACCACATCGTTCGGGGCCAGGGCAGGACAGGAGGCACGCCATTTGGAACGCTGCTGGAGAAGGCTTAGGTACTCCTCCTTCCATCGGGACCAGAAAGACTGCTGCTGGAAAGACACGCGCTGCCAGCTGTCCAACCGGTTGAAGTTCAGCTTTGTGACATCAGGCTCGATAAAGCTGACTGACGGACCACCAGTTAAAAAATGAGCCGGGGTCAGAACATCAAGGCTTGCAGGATTTTCTGAAAGAGACAATAAGGGTCGTGAATTTATAACAGCCCCAATATGGCACAGGAGCATTCGCAGCTCCTCGAATCCAAAAACTGCAGATCCGACCGCTCGGTAAAAATAGAGCTTGGCGGTTTTAACAGTCGCTTCCCACAGACCACCGAAATTCGGAGATTGAGGAGGAATAAAATGCCATTTGATGGACTCCATAGAGCACCACTCCAGCAGTGCCCGTTGATGCTCTTCGCTTAGAAATAATCGGTGCAGCTCATTTAGCTCGTTTTTGGCTCCAACAAAGTTGGTTGCGTTGTCAGACCAAATATGTTGAGGGCTTATATAGCGGGTGCATATAAACCGCTTCAAAGCCTGTAAAAAAGACATTGTGGACAGATCCCTTACAAGCTCCAGGTAGACGGCTTTGGTAGCAAAACAAATGAAAATGCTAACGTAACATTTTACTGGAGACTTATTGCGCACTTCCGGCTTATAATAGAACGGCCCACAAAAATCCACACCATTGATCCAAAGACCTGGGAGCCGCTTGCTCCGGGAAATCAGCCATAATATGCTCCAACAACCGAGGCTTAGTCAGGAAGCATCGGATGCATTTGTGTATTGCCTTCGTCACGGTTTTTCTCCCCCCAATTGGCCAATATTGGGACCGAATAATTACCAACAGTGCGCGAGGTCTCGTATGTAAATTTCGCTCATGAAAGTCAACAATTATAGCCAGCGTAACTGGATGGCTTCTTGGAAGTATAATTGGATGCTGACTATCAAAATCCAACGAAGAATTTTTTAGCCTACCGTCTACGCGCAACAGACCAAATTTATCCAAGAAGGGAAAGGATGAGGCAAGGTCACTGGATACCACTATCTCTTTTTTCCATTTTGAAGAGCCTTTATTTCCTCCCAAAAATGCACACGGAGCACCAGTCGCAATAACAGCTGTGTTCCAGATTTTATATCGCTAGCACCGTTGTGGTGAATTCGTTGAAGAAACTTGTGTACGTAAGCAAATACCCTCTGCAGTGCTGGAAACGAATTAGCGTACTTAGAAACCGCTGTTATATCGACATACGAAGACTGAATGAGCAGGACCCTTGCACGTAACTCCAGGGTTGATCTCTCAGATGAGACCGCGGTTGGCCACGCCTCTTGGGATCCAATGAGAATCGGAGGACCGTGAGACCACAGCTTATTCTCAATCAATTCATTGGGAAGAGCACCACGCGACAGGATATCTGCTGGGTTCAAAGAAGTGGGAACATATCTCCACTCCATTTCTCTAGTTAGCTTCTGAATGGTCGAAACTCGATTGGCGACGAAAACATTAAACCGAGAGGGTTCTTCTCGAATCCAAGACAGAGCCACAGCAGAATCGCACCAGCAAAAGTACTTTCCAACGTAGACCTTCAACTGGGCTACTTCCGACAGCCAACAACTCGGCTCCCGATAACTCCAGCTTCGGCACCGTAACAGTCTTTAAACGCGCAACTCGGGACTTCGAGCAGAGTAAATAGCTTGCAGATCCTGCGCCCTTGGACACGACATAAACGCATGCCCCATAAGCCTCAATGCTGGCGTCACCTCGGATTTCGATGTTAGCACCCATCTAGGGAATTCAGCGGGCTGCGTACTAACAAAGTTGCTACAAATCATATTCAAGTCGCAGTGAAGAGCTTGAGGAAGACTTTCATCCCAGGACAACTTCTCACGGCACAGTTTCTGGAGAAAGATCTTTGCCTTTGAAATTACAGGACCAACACGGCGTAAGGGGTCATAAAGCCGAGCGACTGAAGAAAGCACGATGCGCCTAGTGGGCTTTGAGATTGACTGAATCCCTTCAAAAGAAAATGGCAAGCGGTCAGTTGCAGGATCCCAAGCAAGACCCAGTGTCTTTGTGAAGTTGCTGCCATTATCAAACCTTAGGAAAAACTCCCGATCTTCTTCAGGCACCTTATCCAGCACGTCAGCAACATTGGAGCACCACTTCCTTAACCGAAATTGGCCTTTGGCAAGGATCGTGGATGTTTGCTGCAATATGCTAATAGCTTCATCTATAGAGTCGCCTCCGGAAAGTAGATCATCCACATAAAATTCGCGAAGCAGAATTTCGGCCTCCTTTGGAAACATTAATTGCTCATTATCTGCCAACTGATGCAGTGTCCGAACTGCTAAAAATGAGGCAGGCTTCGTTCCATAGGTGACAGTACCCAGCTTAAAAATCTGTAACTCATCCTGGGTGGAATCCCGCCAAAGAATACACTGAAGATAGTTGTCCTCAGGAAAAACCCTGACGCAACGATTCATTTTACAAATATCTCCAGTAATGGCCACCCGATGGCATCGGAACCTTAACAGAATATGCAGTAACTTTGGCTGAATACCTGGGCCAGACATATACACGTCATTCAATGAAGATCCAGAAGTGGTGACAGCGGATCCATTAAAAACAGCCCTGAGCTTGGTTGTTGAACTGTCCTCCTTTAAAACACAATGGTGTGGAAGAAAGTATTGACCAGTGACGCTCGCATCAGCAGGGACTGGAGACATGTGACCCAACTCCAAATACTCCTTTATGAACGCCGCATATTGCTCCTTCAATAAGAAAGTCGATGCGCTGTGGGCGGAAAAATTCAGGATCAGCCAAGATTACCCGGAATACTCCAACTGGAGCTGCAGCTGACTTGCCATCTGGGAAGCTGCGATCCAGAATCCAACAGAGCTCAGCATGGAACAAGGACTTCAGCGCTACTACAAATAAGAATCCACCAAGTACAGGCAGAAGGAAACGAATTAGTAAGAATAAAGGATGATCTTTTGTTATTGACACCTCGACGCCTTCCCATCTGAGCTTTCGGGGCGTATGCAGCCATGGCCACGTCCATAGCCTCCAGCGTCCTACATCCCTGGTCCAAAAATTCGGCCATCGACTTCCAAGTAGGGATGGCGTCTGAACCTGAGGAATTTTGACTGTCCTCCCACTTAGCCTGGGTAGCTGGGTCCAACCTTTGAAGCAGAACCTGGACCATGATGCAGCTGGGGATCTGATGAACCCAAATTCTTTAAGGCTCGCATATGGGCATTGAGTTTGTCCGAAAGACATCGAAGAGCTGCTATTGAGCCACTTTTTAACAGACTAAGGCCCAGAATCTCGTTCACATGTGCCTGAAATATTACGTGACGGTTATTAAATCGTTTCTCCAATAAATTCAGTGCGCCATCATTATTCTCGTCGGAGACTTCCAAGAAACGAACTGCTTCGAAAATAGACTCACGAAGACAAGATCGCAACCTTTACAGCTTTTCCACCTTACTAATATGACGATTGCTGCCGACGATTGTAGAGAAAATCGAGTAGAATTCAGACCATTCCGAGTATCCACCGCTGAAGGTAGGGAAAATCTTGGAAACTTTGACTTAACCCTGGGTAAGTCTGCATGGTGGATATTCCGTTGGCAAGGGTGAAGTGGGCAGCAATTCGAAAAGAGCGTGGGGTCAAGCTCGAGCTTCGAAACAGTCCATCGGAGGTCACTACTGATCTACGAAATGTCCAAATCCTCAAGATCCTTGTCGATGGCCTTGAAATCGCTGAACATGGCCATGTCGCACATGGAGCATGGCAACATCTACCTTCTCAACTAACATCTAAACCGGCTGAAGAGCTTCTTGGATCTTCTGTAAGTCCTGGAGAATACCCAGGGGGTTGCACTTTAAAATAGCACTACGGGTTGGATTGGGTGCACCTGTGACGGCGCCGCTTGAGTTCATGATTTATTATATTAAGTTCCGAATAACCCGAAGTAAATTTGCTCGCGGCGAACACGATCTGTGTGCGCTCAGAATCGTAGCGGAATTGTGGAATGTGTATATGTATGAAGCTATGTGCGAGCGAATGCACTTGCGTTGTGGATCGTATGTTTGTATGAAGTCTATGCGCGGACGTATGCACTTGCGTTGTGGATCGTAAATATGTATGTGTGCTTGCGAACTAACGTTTATGTTTATGTCTGTATGTACATATGTATAATATATTATATATTATAATTTGTTTATTATTATAAAGAAATTTATTAGCCACGTATGAAATTGTTCACATAACACTATTTACAAAATTGTTTTTTTTTTGTTTTAGTAATTTTTTTATGTGTATATAAATATATTAAAGATCACGTCGGGGTTCACCAATGCTTGGTCATTGATGATTTTCAATGCCAGTAAATAACAAGAAAGAAAAGCTAACTTCGGGCGGAGCCGAAGTTGATATACCCTTGCAGTTAAAACCGGATATATACCGCAAACATCGGATAAAGTTGGCCGTTCTCTATCCTTAAACTTACCAAGCTTCCATCTTCAAAAATACCAAAATTGGTATTTTTTCCAAATACCATTTCCGATCTTTCCAATTGGTAGGTTGTATTATTTTGCCAAAAATAGCATTCGTACCCAATTCGAATTCTTTAGCTTTAAAAACACCGACGTTAAAGCATTTCCGATCAATCAATCGTGCTTGGCTTGTTGGCGTAACAAACGTCTTTGACCGCTCCCCAACGGTGTTAAATCGCAGCTTCTTGGAGGGCAATTCACATCACCATTTTTGGCTGATTATGCGATTTTCGAAGATTGGGCGCAAAACATCGACCCTAGCATGGGCTGTATGGCACGTAGCCCCGTCCTGTTGAAATCAAATATCGCCCAGGTCTTGCCTTTCCATTTCGCCAAAGAACCAATCAGGTAACATAGCGCGGTAGCGCTCGTCGTTGACGGTAACGGCGGCTCCTTTATCATTTTCGAAGAAATAGGCCGATGTTGCCGCCGGACCAAAATCCACACCTCGTCACTCGTTGTGATGCATCGGTTTCTCCACAACGACGTGCGGGTTTTCTGTTCCCCATATACGGCAGTTTTGTTTATTAACATAACCGCCGAGGTGGAAATGAGCCTCGTCCGAAAAGATGATTTTTCGATAAAATTTGCCATCTTCGGTCAAACGATCTTCCGCCCAATTTACGATGTGTAGAAGGTTCGGATGATCAATTGGCTTTAACAGTTGGGCCAATTGATCTTTATATGGCTTCAGAGCAAGGTCTTTGCGCAGAATTCGGTGCGTAGCTGACCGAGAAAGGTCCAACTCTTGCGCTCGATGACGAATCGATATGGCTGTTGAAGAACACTTTGTTCCACCGCAGCGATTTTTTCGGTTGACCTTGCTGGAAATGGACGTTTACGTGTTGTTTTACCCAACATTGATCCAGTTTCGCGTACACGATTCACAAATTGCCGCACATATGCTTCCGATGGCAAATCTTTTTTGGAAAATATTTTTATACCCTTGCAGAGGGTATTATAATTTCGGTCAAAAGTGTGCAACGCAGTAAAGGAGACATCTCCGACCCTATAAAGTATATATATTCTTGATCAGGATCACCTCCTGAGTTGATATAAGCATGTCCGTCTGTCTGTCCGTCTGTCTGTTTCTACGCGAAATGTTTCTCAGTTTTAAAGCTATCGTCTTTGCACACACCCTTCTTTCCTTTGTACGCAGTATATAAGTCGGAACGGCCGGGATCGGCTGACTATATCCTATAGCTGCCATATTGATCGGAAATGGTATAACTTTGGTGTTTTTAAAGCTAGAGAATGGTACGAATGCTATTTTTGGCAAAATAATACAACCTACCAAATTGCATAACGATGCGCCGACTATATCTTATAGCTGCCAACTAAACGATAGGAGATGGTATTTGGCAAAAATACCAACTTTGGTATTTGGTAAAAATACCAACTTTGGTATTTTTGAAGATGGAAGCTTGGTACTTTGTTTTAGATTTTTTATTGTAATTAATTGGTTTAATTATGATATTCACATAAGGATCGGCCAAATATATCCGATGTTTGCGATATATATCCGGTTTGAACTTCAAGGGTATATCAACTTCGGCTCCGCCCGAAGCTAGTTTTTCTTTCTTGTTTTTAATTCATACTAATTGTCGGGTCAAGCAGCAGCACGGCGTTTAATGTTTATGTTTAAATAATGTTTAAATAATGTTTAGTGTAATGTTTAGTGTATTTATTAGTGTAATGTTTATTTATTAAGCTTAAGTTTGTACAAAGGCTTTGTTGATCGCAAGCCGACTCTTTCTCGGCCGCTCGACTCAACAAGCTTTCTATAGAGAGTTTTAGCTCGCAGTGTCTAGGTCGGGCCGCCCTCTCCATTATTCGAGAGCTTTAGCTTCGCAGTGACCAGTCGGGCCGCCCTCTCTGTACTTTACTTGAGTCCCTGCATGCACCATAAGCTGGTCTATCTGCGGATCATCCGGCTTCATCTGCATGCAGGAATAAACATTTTTTATAACGTTGAAAACTAATTAATTCGTCTTTTATTACGGCATTGAAAACGCTCAATGACCAAACATTGGTGACCCCGACGTGATGTAGTTAATATAATTAACAAGTTAAAAATCTATTAACCCGCGAAAAAGCATTTAAAAACATATATACATACGTTCCACTGCAAGTGCATTGGCCCGCGCATAACGGCTTCATACATATATATGTTCCACAACGCTACTTGCGGTTCTGATCGCACAGTGGGACAGATCGTATTCGCCGCGAGAAAATATGTTTGAGCGATAAATTATGGCGGAGTTTCTGGAGCAGCGATGCAGGACGTTGGAGGTTTTGGATGTGACCTCTGGCCAGAACTATGGAGCTCATCCCAGGCTTCGATGGACGACTTCGAGCGGGACAGTTTAAGCCGTGCCTTTCCCCTTACGGATGGAGTTGGAGGACAGGCCCCAACGGGGGGGGGGAATGTCGGGTCAAGCAGCAGCACGGCGTTTAATGTTTATGTTTAAATAATGTTTAAATAATGTTTAGTGTAATGTTTAGTGTATTTATTAGTGTAATGTTTATTTATTAAGCTTAAGTTTGTACAAAGGCTTTGTTGATCGCAAGCCGACTCTTTCTCGGCCGCTCGACTCAACAAGCTTTCTATAGAGAGTTTTAGCTCGCAGTGTCTAGGTCGGGCCGCCCTCTCCATTATTCGAGAGCTTTAGCTTCGCAGTGACCAGTCGGGCCGCCCTCTCTGTACTTTACTTGAGTCCCTGCATGCACCATAAGCTGGTCTATCTGCGGATCATCCGGCTTCATCTGCATGCAGGAATAAACATTTTTTATAACGTTGAAAACTAATTAATTCGTCTTTTATTACGGCATTGAAAACGCTCAATGACCAAACACTAATTTTCAGTGAATTGTGATCGTCATTTTGTCTGTTTAAGTAGATTTTTAGGTATGTTGCCCCCGATCCCCCCTTTAAAAGTGTTATCAGAGTATTTGTCAATGTTTTAAGTTCATAAAAATGTTAAGTGTAGCTGCTGATATTTGCTGATTTGTACAAAATAAATAATGATCTCATGCTCTCTAACCTTTTTTAAGGTAAAAGTTTCGAACTAGAGGTCTGCAGGAACACATTCCTATTGCCTCAGCCATAGAATATATCCCAATGGAATAGAATGAATGAGTGCAAGAGACACAACGAATTGAGTGAGATGGAGTGAGAGAGTAAGAAAGCATTCTAACTCATCGGCATTCTCTTGCTTTGAAACCGAGTGAGTTGGGGTGGGAAGTAAGAAGAGTGGTTTTGGAATAAGGAATTCAGCCGAATATAACGAATGGTTTTTAACACACTCTATGCATTCATTTATTTTCTTCTGTTTAGCAAAACGCTTCTATTATTACTTCCTTAATAATAAGGGAATCGAATCGAATCGTCGTCGCATGCAGACGTGTATTTATTGTGCTCCGGGAAAAAGTATTCAATAATATCAAAAAAGTGCAGTGACTGGTTTCGTAAATCAACAACAACGCGAAAAGACGCTTTCAGCGATGAAATCGCTAATGTTTATATTGATTAATTAATTAATTAATATAAAACATAACATTTAAAACTCGAACAATATCAACCTCGATTGCAATGAGTCTAAACGACGTTAGCACACAACGTCAACGTGAGCAAGACGAGAGACGGCTCTCAGTACAAAGAAACAACACTTACTGCACTTTCAAAGCAACCGAAAGTAATGCAAGCTCATCCCAAACACGGTCAATTACCCCAAACTTGACCGAATTCTTAAATGTAGAGAGCGTGAGAGCGCGTTCTTGCTCCCCCTCGCTACCATCGATGTCTCTGCAGCCAAAGAGCGCAGTATCTAGCACTCTTTGACAACGTCAACAGTAACAACAACAACAACCGCAACTGTAATGACAGCGCGTTTAACGACGTCATCAGCTAGCAGCGCAAACATTGATACTTCTGCCGCTGTGCTGCCCAAAAAAGAGAAAAAACCAAAGAAAATATTAAGCCGGCTGTGCAGACTGGTATGGATTGCTACATACAAATCAAAAGGAAGCAGAGCCCCCTAAACTCTCAACGCAAAATAACCCGTGGCAATGCTAACATAGCTGCAATAGAAACGCCCACGAACTCAACCCGCTTTAAAATCTTGGCAGACTATGAGGATGACGCCGAATCTACAGAAGTCCAAAAATGGGAGCCTAAGCCCACATACGAGAAAAAAGTTCCAACGTTCTTGTCAACAAAATTATAGAGCTTATTTGCAAGGACAACTTTCACATAATACCACTCGTAAAGGGCAACATCCAGGAAACAAAAGTTCTAACGAAATCTGAAGATAATTACAGAGTATTATCGAAATACCTCACCGACAAAAAAATAACTTTTACACGTATCAGCTAAAAAGCAGCAAGGGCTTGCAAGTGCATAGAGCCCAAAGCTACAAGAGAAGGGATTTAGCGCTAAGACAGTCTTCAATATCCTTAACAGGGATAGAAAGCCGCAGCCATTCTTTAAGGTTGAGCTCGAACCACAAATTAAGCCCCTAAAGAAATACGAAGTGCACCCTATATACAATCTTCAGTTCCTGCTGCACCGCAGAATTACAGTTGAGGAGCCGCACAAACGCAATGGCCCGGTACAATGTGCGAACTGCCAAGAATATGGCCATACAAGGTCTTACTGTAAACTGCGCCCAGTCTGTGTAGTTTGTGGTGAGCTTCATGACTCCGCACACTGCCCAGCGAGCAAAGATGACCACAGCTTGAAAAAGTGCGGCAACTGCGGTGGAAATCACACTGCTAACTATAGAGGTTGCCCAGTTTATAAGGAGCTGAAAAGTCGCATCCACCAGAGGGGATTTACTGCCCGCACCCAAAATAATCAGTTCATAGCCTCCAGGTCAAACCCTGAAGTCTTCTTCTCGACTGCAGCCAGATCCTTACTAGGACCCATAAACTCTTACAAAAATGTCACATACGCAAGCGCTTTAAAATCAGGACTGGCTACCCCAGTCTCAAAAAGCTCACTGCCGCAATCAGCACACCAAGAACCGAACACGGCTCAGCAGCATCAACCGCCGGAGCAGCCAAAAAGTAACATTGAAGCTATGAAGTCTACAACAAAGCCTTACGGAGTTCATGTCGTTTATGCGTACAACTATGCAAGATCTAATGCGAAACCAAAATCTATTAATACAAATGCTGGTTTCACAACAATCCAAATAATAACTTCCCTACGAATATCTACATGGAACGCTAACGGCGTTTCGCAGCACAAACTCTAGTTAGCGCGATTCCTACTAGACAATCAAATCGACGTAATGCTGCTTTCAGAAACACATCTTACGAACAGATACAATTTTCAACTACGAGGATATTTATTCTATGGAACAAATCATCCAGACGGTAAAGCACACGGCGGGACTGGAATTTTAATCAGAAGCCGTATCAAGCACCATTATCATACGAAATTTGCAAAAAACTACCTACAGGCCACATCAATAAATATACACCTGGCACCTATACACTGGCAAGCAATTAACTCTAGCTGCCGTATATTGCCCCCCACGCTTCACCATAGCCAAAGATGAGTTTATGCAGTTTTTCAACTTACTCGGAGACCACGTCTTAGCGGCAGGAGACTACAATGCCAAGCACACACACTGGGGATCTCGCCTCGTGACCCCAAAAGGAAAGCAGCTCTATAGTGCAATTATCAAAGCTAAGAACAAGCTAGACTATGCTTCTTCTGGCACACCAATATACTGGCCGGCAGACCCAAAGAAACTTCCCGATTTAATTGACTTTGCGATTACCAAAAACATTCCTAAAAATCTGATAAGCGCCGAAAGCCTTTCGGATCTTTCATCTGATCACTCGCCTGTCCTTTTTACTCTACTCCGATACCTGGAACTTGGGATCAATCATCAAAACTGACGTCACATAAAACCAATTGGGTTAAGTACAGGAAGTACATCAGCTCACACATTGAGCTGAGTCCTCACCTCAGCGACGAAGCCAACGTAGACAGTTTTGTTAATTCTTTACTCGTCTCTGCAGCTCGAGTTTCAACACCTCAAACTATAAACACACAATGCATTCAAAGGAAGACAAATCGAAGAGCTCGTGAGAATGACAATGAGAATGAGAATGACAATGTCACAGATCGCCATCTACTAAGCAACGCTTCAAACATGCCTCACGTCAAGTTCACCAAGCTCTACAGCAAGAAGAAGCGTATGTCCACCGCCGCTACATAGAGCAATTGCCAACTAACAGTACAAAACACTCACTTTGAAGAGCTCACCCAACTCTGAGATCACCTAAAGAAACCGTGATACCTATTAGAAATTCCACCGGCGGGTGGGCGCGCAGCGACGCAGACAGAGCCAGCACGTTTGCCAAACACCTTTAAAATGTCGTCTAACCAAATCCTGCCACCCATGCGTTTACTTTGCCGACTCTATCATATGAGCCCCAGCGTCAACATGAGCCGATTGAGTTTCGCCCAAACGAACGTCAACAACGAACGTCAACATCATCAAACGACAACTGAATCTGAAAAAATCCCCTGGCTGCGACCTCGTAACTCCCAAAATGGTCATTGAGCTCCCATACTGCGCCGTTTGCACTCTCACCCAGCTAATTAATGGCATCGCAAAACTTAGCCACTTTCCAGTGAGATGGAAAAAGTCAATTATAATAATGATAGAAAAGCCAGGGAAAACGAGAGTACTGTACTGCCATATTTTTAGATGTCTCTCAAGCATTCGATAGAGTCTGGCTAGAAGGTCTAATGTACAAGATCAAGACAATGCTCCCCTACAGCACCCACAAGATTTTAGAGTCTTACCATTACGACAGAAAATTTGTCGTGAGGTGCAACACAGCTACATCCGATGATTACACTGTTGGAGCTCAGGTTTCTCAATGTAGCGTGCTAGGGCCACTATTATATGTCCTTATAAACTTTTTTTAAAGTTTGTGTTTCAATTAGTGTCGAGTGGCGAAACAAATAAAATAAATTATGAAAATAAAGGCATGAACTATAAAACTGAGTAATTTTTATGTCATTATGTTTTGTGTTATTGTTTTAAAGTTTGTGTTTCAATTAGTGTCGAGTGGCGAATTTTGTGTATACATAGAATTAGGATAAAGAAAAAGTTGTGATACCTGTCTTTCTCTTTAATGAAACTTATTTATTAATACTAGTAATGTTTTCTTAGATATTGTTTTAAATTTGAGCTGTAACTTTTGGCAACTTTCCGACTTATTTTCTTTTTTGTGTTCGATAAAATTTTGTGTTTTGTTGTTTTCGTGCATATTTTGTGTTTTGTTCTGTTCTTCATATTCGTCCGTCAAAACCGGATATATATCGCTAAAATCGGATATAGTTGGCTGATCCGATTAGGCCAATGTTAATTGAGTTGTTATTATATTGAAGTTGTCGAAAATTTGAAGTATAGTTTATAGTTGATTTGTATTTTGTAGTCGTTAATCTCTAAATTTACTCTAAGATAGCTTAGGGCGGAGCGGGAGCGTAAGCTCAAATTCGCTCTTGTGCGAATTCGCCCCGCTTCGCCGCAATAGATAAGTTAGGCTTAAGATTAGAGAAAAATATAATCGAAATTATAACGTTGAAGAGGCAAGATCATTTTTTCAGTTTCGTTTTTCGACCCTTTGGCAGCCACCCCTTTTTTGTTATTCTATTTAAAGTGTGAGATAAAACAATCTCATTAAACATTTTGGCACCCCCGGGTGGACACTAGTGCTAGATATTTAAAAAATAAAAAAAATAAAGTGACAGTGACACTGTTATTGCACACAAAAAAGAACAAAAATTCAAAGAGCTGCTCGCGACGCGTCCGGAAAGTGCAAAATTCAAAAAATTCTCCGCGTCGTGAAACCGCCTCAAGCCAAGGATCACCGCCGCAGGAATCGCCACCAGGAACACCAGCTACATCCATGCCGTGCACCTGCATTGACTGCACAAGAAAAGTGGCAGCGGGACTAAGGATCCCAAGGCAGAACCGCAGGTATTTGTGCAAAAAATTGAAAAGTTAAGAAAAGACAAATGAAATCTACGTCTTGTGCTGGAATATTGCACCCTCCTTTCAATTCTTGGCGCATACAAACTTGAAATTAGTAGAGCTAACAATTTGAATAGTTTAGTTAAAATAAATAACAAACTGCCTGTGGTTAAAATTGATAAGCAACATAAATACATATCCACATCACTGTCGCCCATCACAGCGGTAAAATTTTCGTATTCGCTCCAACCGTTGTCCGCTGCTATATATGTATGTATGTATATGCATTAGTTTGTTTCATTTTATTTCAATGAAACGCCAAGTGATGCGCTTCCTTACAATTGGTTGGGTATACACCTTTTTCGGTGTCTTTGGCAACCAACTATTTTTTTGAATACTCAGTGCCTCGACTATCAACATTATTCGACTATTAATTAGTTAATTAGTTAAGATTAATAAATTATTTAATCTTTTTCGCCATATTAACTAATTATTTTTTCGTTTTCGCCAGATATTAAATTAAATTTTTTTTGTGTTTGTTTTCGCTTTTGTTATTTAATTTAATTAATTAAATAATAAAAGTATAAAATATTTATATTATTAAAAATTTTTATTTTTACAAATTAATAAAATAAATTAAATAATTTTTTTTTCAAAATAAAAATAATAAATTTTTAAATTTTTATTGTTATTGTCTGTTTATTAAAAAATAAATAAAATCAGAAAATGGAAAATAATAAGCAGAAATTAAAATTACGACTATGGATGACTTAAGAAGAAGATAAATGTCGGAGTAAAAAGCATTCCTTTCGTAAATACCGAGCTTTGTGTTGCAAGACCAGATTGAGCAATTAGATTTTTTTTTTTTTTTTTTTAACGTTGCTTTTTTTTCTTGAATCTTTTCTTTGCGAGACTAACAAGAGGTGTATCAAATCTTATATTTTTAACTTAACTAACAGTCATATTGACTGATACGGAGTTAGACGGCCCTAAAAATCGATTGCTGGGTTGGGAGGTCGTTGCGTCTAAGGCGGGATACGCTAGAAACCCGAGTCAATCCCCGAGCGAGAAAATTTGGGTGCGAAGACAGTTTTTCTTTGTATGACTCTTTTTGCTTCTGGATTTCGTCTTTCACTGCGAGGATGCCCAGATCCCGGTGGATTTTTTCGTTGCGAACATACCAAGGTGCCCCTGTGATAGTTCCCAAGATTTTTGATTGTGCGCGCTGTATGCGCGCTCCCACAGCTGGGAGCCATACGTCCAGATTGGCTTTAGGACTGAATTGTACAGTAGTAACTTGTAGTCCAGGCACAGTGGCGATCGTGAGTTTATGATCCAGTGGAGGCTGCTGGCTTTCAGTTTTAGATGCATCTTTTTGCATTCGATGTGCTTACGCCAGGTAAGTCGTCTATCAAGGTGAACGCCAAGGTACGTTACGTCGTTAGCTTGAGGGATCTGCATACCGTTTAGTAAAAGCGGAGGGCATGTTTGTCTATTAAGAGTAAACGTTATATGTTTACACTTTTGTTCGTTTATTTTAATGCGCCAGTCGGACAGCCACCTTTCCACTATTGTGAGATGATTAGCCAGTTGGGTTGTTGCCTGCGTTGGGCATCTGGAGCGACTAAGAATAGCGGTATCATCGGCGAACGTTGACGTTGTTAGTTGTGCGCTCGTAGGAATATTCGCAGTATACAAAACATATAGACACGGCCCGAGTGCGCTTCCCTGTGGAACTCCAGCTTCGATGGTGTAGTCGCCCGAAGTAGCTGCGTTGCATCTCACTGAGAATACCCTATTGAAGAGGTATGATTCCAGTAGCTTGTGGGTGTATGTTGGCAAATACGTTTTAATTTTGTGCATGAGTCCGATGAGCCAAACTCGGTCGAAAGCTTGAGATACGTCGAGGAAAATAGCGCTGCAGTATTCTCGTTGTTCGAAGGCTGAGCGTATTTCGGATGTTAATCTGTTCACTTGTTCGATGGTTCCATGGTTTCTTCGAAAGCCAAATTGGTGTGCCGGGATGATATTGCAAGCTTCCAGATGTGGTATTATGCGAGTTAACAAGCATTTTTCAAACAGTTTAGACAAACAAGATAGAAGGCTTATTGGTCTGTATGATGACGGAATTGTGTGGTCTTTTCCAGGCTTCGGTATCATTATAATAATGGATTTCTTCCACTTTTTTGGGAAATAGCCAAGATTAATGATTCCATTAAATAGTTTGCAGACGACCTCTATAGCGCATTTTGGAAGTTCGATCAGCATCTTTGGGGTCAATAGGTCACCACCGGGAGCCTTTTTTGGTTTTAGCCCTCTTATGACTTTTTCGATTTCGTTTGGCCGGAATGAAGGTGCGGCTGGCTGAGGGGGAGGACTCTGGCTGAATTACTGGCAGGAGGAATGAATTTGAGGCTGGGTTTGGCTGGAAGACACTTTGGAGATGTGTGGCGAATGTTTCAGCTCGGTCTTCGTCGCTGCGAGCCCAGCATCCCGAAGAGTTTCTTATCGGGGTGGTCGTTTCAATTGGGGCACTAAGATTTGGGTGGGCCCTCCACAGGGGGTACTTTGTGCTTGTTGGCGAGAGATTCTGGATGTACCTCAGCTGTGCATTTTCTTCCTGTTGGTGAAGAGCCTGGTCGAGTGATCGGGTCGCTTCCTTAAGGCGTTGTTTTGAAGCTGGTGATCTTCTGTTTTGCCAATCACGACGCGTGCGCCTCTTTTCTCGCACGAGCTGTTCGATTTGCTGATTAGATTTGAAGTGTTTGTTTCGGTCTACTTCTTTCCTATGAGGAGTAGAGGTTTTAGCTGCCGCAACGAGTACTTCTTCCAGGGCGCTCGTAGTGTAGTCGATGTCCGATTCCATGTTAAAATCCGGGGCGAGTTCTATGTGGGCACTCACGTACTTTTGGTATTTTAGCCAGTTTGTTTTTGTCGTCGTCAGACTGAAGGGGTGTTCGGTTATTTCTGGGCTTTGAAGAAGCGTTAGAAGCACAGGCGAGTGGTCTGATGATAAGTCCGAGACTGCTTTGGCACTTATTAGATTGCGAGGTATGTTTTTTGTCACTGCAAAATCAATAAGGTCTGGGAGCTTTCGTGAGTCTGTTGGCCAGTATGTGGGACTTCCAGGGGAAACGTAGTCCAGTTTATTTTTCACATTTATAATTACATTGTACAATTGTCTTCCTTTGGGAGTCACTAGACGTGATCCCCAGTGCGTATGTTTGGCGTTGAGGTCTCCTGCGGCTATAAATCGATCCCCAAGTGAATTGTAGAAGTCCATAAATTGTCCTTCCGAGATTGAGAAGCGAATTCTTTACTCGTCTCTGCAGCTCGAGTTTCAACACCTCAAACTATAAACACACAATGCATTCAAAGGAAGACAAATCGAAGAGCTCGTGAGAATGACAATGAGAATGAGAATGACAATGTCACAGATCGCCATCTACTAAGCAACGCTTCAAACATGCCTCACGTCAAGTTCACCAAGCTCTACAGCAAGAAGAAGCGTATGTCCACCGCCGCTACATAGAGCAATTGCCAACTAACAGTACAAAACACTCACTTTGAAGAGCTCACCCAACTCTGAGCTCACCTAAAGAAACCGTGATACCTATTAGAAATTCCACAGGCGGGTGGGCGCGCAGCGACGCAGACAGAGCCAGCACGTTTGCTAAACACCTTTAAAATGTCGTCTAACCAAATCCTGCCACCCATGCGTTTACTTTGCCGACTCTATCATATGAGCCCCAGCGTCAACATGAGCCGATTGAGTTTCGCCCAAACGAACGTCAACAACGAACGTCAACATCATCAAACGACAACTGAATCTGAAAAAATCCCCTGGCTGCGACCTCGTAACTCCCAAAATGGTCATTGAGCTCCCATACTGCGCCGTTTGCACTCTCACCCAGCTAATTAATGGCATCGCAAAACTTAGCCACTTTCCAGTGAGATGGAAAAAGTCAATTATAATAATGATAGAAAAGCCAGGGAAAACGAGAGTACTGTACTGCCATATTTTTAGATGTCTCTCAAGCATTCGATAGAGTCTGGCTAGAAGGTCTAATGTACAAGATCAAGACAATGCTCCCCTACAGCACCCACAAGATTTTAGAGTCTTACCATTACGACAGAAAATTTGTCGTGAGGTGCAACACAGCTACATCCGATGATTACACTGTTGGAGCTCAAGTTTCTCAAGGTAGCGTGCTAGGGCCACTATTATATGTCCTTATAAACTTTTTTTAAAGTTTGTGTTTCAATTAGTGTCGAGTGGCGAAACAAATAAAATAAATTATGAAAATAAAGGCATGAACTATAAAACTGAGTAATTTTTATGTCATTATGTTTTGTGTTATTGTTTTAAAGTTTGTGTTTCAATTAGTGTCGAGTGGCGAATTTTGTGTATACATAGAATTAGGATAAAGAAAAAGTTGTGATACCTGTCTTTCTCTTTAATGAAACTTATTTATTAATACTAGTAATGTTTTCTTAGATATTGTTTTAAATTTGAGCTGTAACTTTTGGCAACTTTCCGACTTATTTTCTTTTTTGTGTTCGATAAAATTTTGTGTTTTGTTGTTTTCGTGCATATTTTGTGTTTTGTTATGTTCGTCATATTCGTCCGTCAAAACCGGATATATATCGCTAAAATCGGATATAGTTGGCTGATCCGATTAGGCCAATGTTAATTGAGTTGTTATTATATTGAAGTTGTCGAAAATTTGAAGTATAGTTTATAGTTGATTTGTATTTTGTAGTCGTTAATCTCTAAATTTACTCTAAGATAGCTTAGGGCGGAGCGGGAGCGTAAGCTCAAATTCGCTCTTGTGCGAATTCGCCCCGCTTCGCCGCAATAGATAAGTTAGGCTTAAGATTAGAGAAAAATATAATCGAAATTATAACGTTGAAGAGGCAAGATCATTTTTTCAGTTTCGTTTTTCGACCCTTTGGCAGCCACCCCTTTTTTGTTATTCTATTTAAAGTGTGAGATAAAACAATCTCATTAAACATTTTGGCACCCCCGGGTGGACACTAGTGCTAGATATTTAAAAAAAAAAAAAATAAAGTGACAGTGACACTGTTATTGCACACAAAAAAGAACAAAAATTCAAATAGCTGCTCGCGACGCGTACGGAAAGTGCAAAATTCAAAAAATTCTCCGCGTCGTGAAACCGCCTTAAGCCAAGGATCACCGCCGCAGGAATCGCCACCAGGAACACCAGCTACATCCATGCCGTGCACCTGCATTGACTGCACAAGAAAAGTGGCAGCGGGACTAAGGATCCCAAGGCAGAACCGCAGGTATTTGTGCAAAAAATTGAAAGTTAAGAAAAGACAAATTAAATCTACGTCTTGTGCTGGAACATTGCACCCTCCTTTCAATTTTTGGCGCATACAAACTTGAAATTAGTAGAGCTAACAATTTGAATAGTTTAGTTAAAATAATTAACAAACTGCCTGTGGCTAAAATTGATAAAAAAAAATAAATACATATCCACATCACTGTCGCCCATCACAGCGGTAAAATTTTCGTATTCGCTCCAACCGTTGTCCGCTGCTATATATGTATGTATTGTATATGCATTAGTTTGGCGCATTTTATTTTATTGAAACGGCAAGTGACCTTACAATTGGTTGGGTATACACCTTTTTCGGTGTCTTTGGCAACCAACTATTTTTTTGAATACTCAGTGCCTCGACTATCAACATTATTCGACTATTAATTAGTTAATTAGTTAAGATTAATAAATTATTTAATCTTTTTCGCCATATTAACTAATTATTTTTTCGTTTTCGCCAGATATTAAATTAAATTTTTTTGTGTTTGTTTTCGCTTTTGTTATTTAATTTAATTAATTAAATAATAAAAGTATAAAATATTTATATTATTAAAAAATTTTATTTTTACAAATTAATAAAATAAATAAAATAATTTTTTTTTCAAAATAAAAATAATAAATTTTTAAATTTTTATTGTTATTGTCTGTTTATTAAAAAATAAATAAAATCAGAAAATGGAAAATAATAAGCAGAAATTAAAATCCACGACTATGGATGACTTAAGAAGAAGATAAATGTCGGAGTAAAAAGCATTCCTTTCGTAAATACCGAGCTTTGTGTTGCAAGACCAGATTGAGCAATTAGATTTTTTTTTTTTTTTTTTTAACGTTGCTTTTTTTTCTTGAATCTTTTCTTTGCGAGACTAACAAGAGGTGTATCAAATCTTATATTTTTAACTTAACTAACAGTCATATTGACTGATACGGAGTTAGACGGCCCTAAAAATCGATTGCTGGGTTGGGAGGTCGTTGCGTCTAAGGCGGGATACGCTAGAAACCCGAGTCAATCCCCGAGCGAGAAAATTTGGGTGCGAAGACAGTTTTTCTTTGTATGACTCTTTTTGCTTCTGGATTTCGTCTTTCACTGCGAGGATGCCCAGATCCCGGTGGATTTTTTCGTTGCGAACATACCAAGGTGCCCCTGTGATAGTTCCCAAGATTTTTGATTGTGCGCGCTGTATGCGCGCTCCCACAGCTGGGAGCCATACGTCCAGATTGGCTTTAGGACTGAATTGTACAGTAGTAACTTGTAGTCCAGGCACAGTGGCGATCGTGAGTTTATGATCCAGTGGAGGCTGCTGGCTTTCAGTTTTAGATGCATCTTTTTGCATTCGATGTGCTTACGCCAGGTAAGTCGTCTATCAAGGTGAACGCCAAGGTACGTTACGTCGTTAGCTTGAGGGATCTGCATACCGTTTAGTAAAAGCGGAGGGCATGTTTGTCTATTAAGAGTAAACGTTATATGTTTACACTTTTGTTCGTTTATTTTAATGCGCCAGTCGGACAGCCACCTTTCCACTATTGTGAGATGATTAGCCAGTTGGGTTGTTGCCTGCGTTGGGCATCTGGAGCGACTAAGAATAGCGGTATCATCGGCGAACGTTGACGTTGTTAGTTGTGCGCTCGTAGGAATATCCGCAGTATACAAAACATATAGACACGGCCCGAATGCGCTTCCCTGTGGAACTCCAGCTTCGATGGTGTAGTCGCCCGAAGTAGCTGCGTTGCATCTCACTGAGAATACCCTATTGAAGAGGTATGATTCCAGTAGCTTGTGGGTGTATGTTGGCAAAAACGTTTTAATTTTGTGCATGAGTCCGATTAGCCAAACTCGGTCGAAAGCTTGAGATACGTCGAGGAAAATAGCGCTGCAGTATTCTCGTTGTTCGAAGGCTGAGCGTATTTCGGATGTTAATCTGTTCACTTGTTCGATGGTTCCATGGTTTCTTCGAAAGCCAAATTGGTGTGCCGGGATGATATTGCAAGCTTCCAGATGTGGTATTATGCGAGTTAACAAGCATTTTTCAAACAGTTTAGACAAACAAGATAGAAGGCTTATTGGTCTGTATGATGACGGAATTGTGTGGTCTTTTCCAGGCTTCGGTATCATTATAATAATGGATTTCTTCCACTTTTTTGGGAAATAGCCAAGATTAATGATTCCATTAAATAGTTTGCAGACGACCTCTATAGCGCATTTTGGAAGTTCGATCAGCATCTTTGGGGTCAATAGGTCACCACCGGGAGCCTTTTTTTGGTTTTAGCCCTCTTATGACTTTTTCGATTTCGTTTGGCCGGAATGAAGGTGCGGCTGGCTGAGGGGAGGACTCTGGCTGAATTGCTGGCAGGAGGAATGAATTTGAGGCTGGGTTTGGCTGGAAGACACTTTGGAGATGTGTGGCGAATGTTTCAGCTCGGTCTTCGTCGCTGCGAGCCCAGCATCCCGAAGAGTTTCTTATCGGGGTGGTCGTTTCAATTGGGTCACTAAGATTTGGGTGGGCCCTCCACAGGGGGTACTTTGTGCTTGTTGGCGAGAGATTCTGGATGTACCTCAGCTGTGCATTTTCTTCCTGTTGGTGAAGAGCCTGGTCGAGTGATCGGGTCGCTTCCTTAAGGCGTTGTTTTGAAGCTGGTGATCTTCTGTTTTGCCAATCACGACGCGTGCGCCTCTTTTCTCGCACGAGCTGTTCGATTTGCTGATTAGATTTGAAGTGTTTGTTTCGGTCTACTTCTTTCCTATGAGGAGTAGAGGTTTTAGCTGCCGCAACGAGTACTTCTTCCAGGGCGCTCGTAGTGTAGTCGATGTCCGATTCCATGTTAAAATCCGGGGCGAGTTCTATGTGGGCACTCACGTACTTTTGGTATTTTAGCCAGTTTGTTTTTGTCGTCGTCAGACTGAAGGGGTGTTCGGTTATTTCTGGGCTTTGAAGAAGCGTTAGAAGCACAGGCGAGTGGTCTGATGATAAGTCCGAGACTGCTTTGGCACTTATTAGATTGCGAGGTATGTTTTTTGTCACTGCAAAATCAATAAGGTCTGGGAGCTTTCGTGAGTCTGTTGGCCAGTATGTGGGACTTCCAGGGGAAACGTAGTCCAGTTTATTTTTCACATTTATAATTGCATTGTACAATTGTCTTCCTTTGGGAGTCACTAGACGTGATCCCCAGTGCGTATGTTTGGCGTTGTAGTCTCCTGCGGCTATAAATCGATCCCCAAGTGAATTGTAGAAGTCCATAAATTGTCCTTCCGAGATTGAGAAGCGAATTCTTTACTCGTCTCTGCAGCTCGAGTTTCAACACCTCAAACTATAAACACACAATGCATTCAAAGGAAGACAAATCGAAGAGCTCGTGAGAATGACAATGAGAATGAGAATGACAATGTCACAGATCGCCATCTACTAAGCAACGCTTCAAACATGCCTCACGTCAAGTTCACCAAGCTCTACAGCAAGAAGAAGCGTATGTCCACCGCCGCTACATAGAGCAATTGCCAACTAACAGTACAAAACACTCACTTTGAAGAGCTCACCCAACTCTGAGATCACCTAAAGAAACCGTGATACCTATTAGAAATTCCACCGGCGAGTGGGCGCGCAGCGACGCAGACAGAGCCAGCACGTTTGCCAAACACCTTTAAAATGTCGTCTAACCAAATCCTGCCACCCATGCGTTTACTTTGCCGACTCTATCATATGAGCCCCAGCGTCAACATGAGCCGATTGAGTTTCGCCCAAACGAACGTCAACAACGAACGTCAACATCATCAAACGACAACTGAATCTGAAAAAATCCCCTGGCTGCGACCTCGTAACTCCCAAAATGGTCATTGAGCTCCCATACTGCGCCGTTTGCACTCTCACCCAGCTAATTAATGGCATCGCAAAACTTAGCCACTTTCCAGTGAGATGGAAAAAGTCAATTATAATAATGATAGAAAAGCCAGGGAAAACGAGAGTACTGTACTGCCATATTTTTAGATGTCTCTCAAGCATTCGATAGAGTCTGGCTAGAAGGTCTAATGTACAAGATCAAGACAATGCTCCCCTACAGCACCCACAAGATTTTAGAGTCTTACCATTACGACAGAAAATTTGTCGTGAGGTGCAACACAGCTACATCCGATGATTACACTGTTGGAGCTCAGGTTTCTCAAGGTAGCGTGCTAGGGCCACTATTATATGTCCTTATAAACTTTTTTTAAAGTTTGTGTTTCAATTAGTGTCGAGTGGCGAAACAAATAAAATAAATTATGAAAATAAAGGCATGAACTATAAAACTGAGTAATTTTTATGTCATTATGTTTTGTGTTATTGTTTTAAAGTTTGTGTTTCAATTAGTGTCGAGTGGCGAATTTTGTGTATACATAGAATTAGGATAAAGAAAAAGTTGTGATACCTGTCTTTCTCTTTAATGAAACTTATTTATTAATACTAGTAATGTTTTCTTAGATATTGTTTTAAATTTGAGCTGTAACTTTTGGCAACTTTCCGACTTATTTTCTTTTTTGTGTTCGATAAAATTTTGTGTTTTGTTGTTTTCGTGCATATTTTGTGTTTTGTTCTGTTCGTCATATTCGTCCGTCAAAACCGGATATATATCGCTAAAATCGGATATAGTTGGCTGATCCGATTAGGCCAATGTTAATTGAGTTGTTATTATATTGAAGTTGTCGAAAATTTGAAGTATAGTTTATAGTTGATTTGTATTTTGTAGTCGTTAATCTCTAAATTTACTCTAAGATAGCTTAGGGCGGAGCGGGAGCGTAAGCTCAAATTCGCTCTTGTGCGAATTCGCCCCGCTTCGCCGCAATAGATAAGTTAGGCTTAAGATTAGAGAAAAATATAATCGAAATTATAACGTTGAAGAGGCAAGATCATTTTTTCAGTTTCGTTTTTCGACCCTTTGGCAGCCACCCCTTTTTTGTTATTCTATTTAAAGTGTGAGATAAAACAATCTCATTAAACATTTTGGCACCCCCGGGTGGACACTAGTGCTAGATATTTAAAAAATAAAAAAAATAAAGTGACAGTGACACTGTTATTGCACACAAAAAAGAACAAAAATTCAAAGAGCTGCTCGCGACGCGTCCGGAAAGTGCAAAATTCAAAAAATTCTCCGCGTCGTGAAACCGCCTCAAGCCAAGGATCACCGCCGCAGGAATCGCCACCAGGAACACCAGCTACATCCATGCCGTGCACCTGCATTGACTGCACAAGAAAAGTGGCAGCGGGACTAAGGATCCCAAGGCAGAACCGCAGGTATTTGTGCAAAAAATTGAAAAGTTAAGAAAAGACAAATGAAATCTACGTCTTGTGCTGGAATATTGCACCCTCCTTTCAATTCTTGGCGCATACAAACTTGAAATTAGTAGAGCTAACAATTTGAATAGTTTAGTTAAAATAATTAACAAACTGCCTGTGGTTAAAATTGATAAACAACATAAATACATATCCACATCACTGTCGCCCATCACAGCGGTAAAATTTTCGTATTCGCTCCAACCGTTGTCCGCTGCTATATATGTATGTATGTATATGCATTAGTTTGTTTCATTTTATTTCAATGAAACGCCAAGTGACCTTACAATTGGTTGGGTATACACCTTTTTCGGTGTCTTTGGCAACCAACTATTTTTTTGGATACTCAGTGCCTCGACTATCAACATTATTCGACTATTAATTAGTTAATAAATTATTTAATCTATTTCGCCATATTAACTAATTATTTTTTCGTTTTCGCCAGATATTAAATTAAATTTTTTTGTGTTTGTTTTCGCTTTTGTTATTTAATTTAATTAATTAAATAATAAAAGTATAAAATATTTATATTATTAAAAAATTTTATTTTTACAAATTAATAAAATAAATAAAATAATTTTTTTTCAAAATAAAAATAATAAATTTTTAAATTTTTATTGTTATTGTCTGTTTATTAAAAAATAAATAAAATCAGAAAATGGAAAATAATAAGCAGAAATTAAAATCCACGACTATGGATGACTTAAGAAGAAGATAAATGTCGGAGTAAAAAGCATTCCTTTCGTAAATACCGAGCTTTGTGTTGCAAGACCAGATTGAGCAATTAGATTTTTTTTTTTTTTTTTTTTAACGTTGCTTTTTTTTCTTGAATCTTTTCTTTGCGAGACTAACAAGAGGTGTATCAAATCTTATATTTTTAACTTAACTAACAGTCATATTGACTGATACGGAGTTAGACGGCCCTAAAAATCGATTGCTGGGTTGGGAGGTCGTTGCGTCTAAGGCGGGATAGGCTAGAAACCCGAGTCAATCCCCGAGCGAGAAAATTTGGGTGCGAAGACAGTTTTTCTTTGTATGACTCTTTTTGCTTCTGGATTTCGTCTTTCACTGCGAGGATGCCCAGATCCCGGTGGATGTTTTCGTTGCGAACATACCAAGGTGCCCCTGTGATAGTTCTCAAGATTTTTGATTGTGCGCGCTGTATGCGCGCTCCCACAGCTGGGAGCCATACGTCCAGATTGGCTTTAGGACTGAATTGTACAGTAGTAACTTGTAGTCCAGGCACAGTGGCGATCGTGAGTTTATGATCCAGTGGAGGCTGCTGGCTTTCAGTTTTAGATGCATCTTTTTGCATTCGATGTGCTTACGCCAGGTAAGTCGTCTATCGAGGTGAACGCCAAGGTACGTAAACGTTATATGTTTACACTTTTGTTCGTTTATTTTAATGCGCCAGTCGGACAGCCACCTTTCCACTATTGTGAGATGATTAGCCAGTTGGGTTGTTGCCTGCGTTGGGCATCTGGAGCGACTAAGAATAGCGGTATCATCGGCGAACGTTGACGTTGTTAGTTGTGCGCTCGTAGGAATATCCGCACTATACAAAACATATAGACACGGCCCGAGTGCGCTTCCCTGTGGAACTCCAGCTTCGATGGTGTAGTCGCCCGAAGTAGCTGCGTTGCATCTCACTGAGAATACCCTATTGAAGAGGTATGATTCCAGTAGCTTGTGGGTGTATGTTGGCAAATACGTTTTTATTTTGTGCATGAGTCCGATGAGTCAAACTCGGTCGAAAGCTTGAGATACGTCGAGGAAAATAGCGCTGCAGTATTCTCGTTGTTCGAAGGCTGAGCGTATTTCGGATGTTAATCTGTTCACTTGTTCGATGGTTCCATGGTTTCTTCGAAAGCCAAATTGGTGTGCCGGGATGATATTGCAAGCTTCCAGATGTGGTATTATGCGAGTTAACAAGCATTTTTCAAACAGTTTAGACAAACAAGATAGAAGGCTTATTGGTCTGTATGATGACGGAATTGTGTGGTCTTTTCCAGGCTTCGGTATCATTATAATAATGGATTTCTTCCACTTTTTTGGGAAATAGCCAAGATTAATGATTCCATTAAATAGTTTGCAGACGACCTCTATAGCGCATTTTGGAAGTTCGATCAGCATCTTTGGGGTCAATAGGTCACCACCGGGAGCCTTTTTTGGTTTTAGCCCTCTTACGACTTTTTCGATTTCGTTTGGCCGGAATGAAGGTGCGGCTGGCTGAGGGGGAGGACTCTGGCTGAATTGCTGGCAGGAGGAATGAATTTGAGGCTGGGTTTGGCTGGAAGACACTTTGGAGATGTGTGGCGAATGTTTCAGCTCGGTCTTCGTCGCTGCGAGCCCAGCATCCCGAAGAGTTTCTTATCGGGGTGGTCGTTTCAATTGGGTCACTAAGATTTGGGTGGGCCCTCCACAGGGGGTACTTTGTGCTTGTTGGCGAGAGATTCTGGATGTACCTCAGCTGTGCATTTTCTTCCTGTTGGTGAAGAGCCTGGTCGAGTGATCGGGTCGCTTCCTTAAGGCGTTGTTTTGAAGCTGGTGATCTGCGGTTTTGCCAATCACGACGCGTGCGCCTCTTTTCTCGCACGAGCTGTTCGATTTGCTGATTAGATTTGAAGTGATTGTTTCGGTCTACTTCTTTCCTATGAGGAGTAGAGGTTTTAGCTGCCGCAACGAGTACTTCTTCCAGGGCGCTCGTAGTGTAGTCGATGTCCGATTCCATGTTAAAATCCGGGGCGAGTTCTATGTGGGCACTCACGTACTTTTTGTATTTTAGCCAGTTTGTTTTTGTCGTCGTCAGACTGAAGGGGTGTTCGGTTATTTCTGGGCTTTGAAGAAGCGTTAGAAGCACAGGCGAGTGGTCTAATGATAAGTCCGAGACAGCTTTGGCACAAAATCAATAAGGTCTGGGAGCTTTCGTGAGTCTGTTGGCCAGTATGTGGGACTTCCAGGGGAAACGTAGTCCAGTTTATTTTTCACATTTATAATTGCATTGTACAATTGTCTTCCTTTGGGAGTCACTAGACGTGATCCCCAGTGCGTATGTTTGGCGTTGTAGTCTCCTGCGGCTATAAATCGATCCCCAAGTAAATTGTAGAAGTCCATAAATTGTCCTTCCGAGATTGAGAAGCGAGGAGGGCAGTAAACGGCAGCAATTGAAAGGATTCCGTTGCTTGACTGAATTTTTATCGATGTGGCCTGCAAGAAGTTTGTTGCAAACCTTTTGTGAAAATGGTGTTTAATTCGTTCTCTGATTAGAACTCCAGTTCCGCCGTGGGCTTTCCCATCTGGATGATCTGTGCGGTAGATTGTGTAGCCTCTTATATGAAAGTTGTATTTGCTTGTAAGATGCGTTTCCACCAGTAGCATAACGTCAATATGGTTTTCGGTCAAGAATTGTGACAATTCTAGTTTATGCCGTGAGACACCATTGGCGTTCCACATTGATATTCGTAGCGCCTGCATAGATTATCACCATGTTCTGGTTTTGAACAAGCGTTTGCATGGTCGTTTTCATGAATGACATAAGCTCCATCATACTTTGTTGGAGGGTAAGCATCATAGTTTCCGTTTTGCTGTGTGGCTGTTCTGGGGCCTGTTGAGCGCTTTGAGAGTTAGGCTGAATTGGAATTTCCCTTCCAGATCGTAGAGCATCGGCATGGGAGAAGCCGTTGGTGGTGTTTAGTGGACCGAATGAGGATCTCGCAGCTTTGGCGAAGAAGACGTCTGGCGTGGTTTTTGACGAAACGTACGCATTCTGTGGATTTTGGTTGCGCGTTGCGGTCGCTTGACGCATGCGACTCTTTAACTCCTTATACACAATACATCCTCTATAGTTTGCCGTATGGCTGCCTCCGCAGTTTCCACATTTCTTCACGGTACTGTCCTTGTTTGTAGTGCAGCAAGCGGACTTGTGGGCGTCCCCGCAGACTACACAGACAGCCCGAAGTGTGCAGTAAGACCTTGTGTGTCCATACTCTTGACAATTAGTGCATTGCACTGGACCGTTACGTTTATGTGGCTCTTCAACAGTGATTTTCCGATGCAAAAGATATTGCAGGTTGTAGATTGGGTGGACTTCGTTCTTCTTCAGCGACCTGCTTTCTGGCTCAAGCTCGACCTTGAAGAGGGGTTGTGGCTTTTTATCTTTATTTAGAATGTTAATAACATTCTTGGCGGCGAAGCCCTTTTCTTTAAGGGCGGTTTTTATTTCCGCGGCGGTAACATCAGGTTCTATTCCCTTTACTACCACTTGTAGGCCCTTACTGCTTTTCAGCTGGTACGTGTAATAGTTTTTCTGTACAGTGTCCAGATATTTTGACACTATTCGGAAGTGCTCTTCAGTCTTGGTTTGCACCTTTGTTTCATGGATGTTCCCTTTGATAAGCGGAACAACATGAAAGTTGTCACCGTTCCCGATCAACGACGCAATTTTGTTGACCAGGGCACTCGAGCTTTTTTCCCTAATATAGATTGGAGGGGGCTTGGGTTTTTTGCGGTGTCTTGGGCTGGTTGGTTTTCCTCAGCCTCCGCCAGTAGGGCAAATCTGTTAGTAGTGGATCTGTCTGGTTCATTATCGTTATTCAGGACACGGTTAATTTTTGTTTTGTTGCCTGCCGGATTACTCTGCGGGCTAAGCTTGCGCTTAATTTGGATGTAGCGATCCATTCCAGTCTGTGTGGCCGTTGCCGCTTTGGCACTTTCCGAGGTTGTTGTTTTTGTACTCGCTGTAGTCGTTGACGTCGTGGTACTTTGAGTTGCAGGGGTTTTCGCTGTTGTTGCAGAAGTTGTAGCGCTGCTTGTTGTTGGTGCGAAATTTGTTTCCGGTATTGGAGGGGGTTTTACACTGCGAACTCCATGACGCGGGAGTCGGAGTGAGCAGAGCATGTGAGCAAGACCGTGCCCTTTGGGTATCAGCGGTCAGTAAAGGCGGGTGGCTTTTAAGCGCCGATTTTTCCACTTCGGTTTCGCGGGTTGAAAAGTAAGAGTAGAAGCCGTTTCTTTGGTTCACTGAACTTCTACGCTCGTTCTTTTGGTCGTTGCTCAATGAGCTCATTGCGTGGTACGTATTTTTTTTTCAACTATGCACTAGTTTTGGTTTAGCACATTACAACTGTTATAAAAAGCTTGTCTGTCGCTTTTAATAAATTGTATTTCAGTGTCTTTTCGCTTATATTGGCGAAAATATAAGCGAAGTGAAGTTTTCCCGGAGCTCGGACAAAGCACGTCCGCTCAGTTCGGTAGTTCGATTACGAATCATTAGATGAGAAATATGAATAGCAATGATTCGTAATCGCAATTAGATGAGAAATATGAATTTGAAGCCGTGTTAGAAAAATTAGAGATAACAACTAAAGCAACGGTGTTGTCTTTATTAAATGCCTTTACTATAGCTGAAGAGTATCCACCAGCTACTGCAATTTCTGCACCGGTTGCAGCTCCAACTCGAGCTCGACTTCCCAGTTTGGCATTGCCAAAATTCAGTGGAAACTATTCTGAGTTTAAAAATTTTATGAGTCTCTTTGAGACATTAGTAGACAAGGATGTGAACATTCCTGTTATCGAGAAACTTAACCATTTAATTTCTTGCCTCACTGGTGAAGCCTTAGGAACTATCAAGGCATTCCAAGTCACCGAGAGTAATTATGACAAAGCTATTGCTAGTCTGAAAAGAGTTTACGATAACGAATGTCTCATCTTTGCGAACCAAATAAGCAAATTATTCAGCCTTCCGAAAGTTTCCCAGCCGTCTGCGTCGTCGTTGAGAGGTCTCATCGACACAGTGTCATCGATCTACGGGTCACTATTATCCATAGGAGATGATACTAAAATTGCAAACTCAATGATCATTCACTTAGTTTTGAGTACAGCAGATCCAGTGAAATTGCCGTTGTGGTCCGATTTCGAACAAATATTAAATCGTAGGTACCAGCACCTGTCCGCTGAAGAGACTGGCAAGCCAAAACAGGAGAAAACTGGGTTCGGGAAGCAGCACAATAGGAGTTCGTTGGCTTGCTCCGCTTTCAACAAAGAAGCTTGCAGCTATTGCAACGCACAAGTCCATAGTCTTGCCCAGTGCCGTCTTGTCCGTTCGCTCGCCTTGCTGTAATGCAACGGTTTGAGTTTGTCAAGTCAGCCTCATTATGTTTAAGTTGTCTGCGAAAAGGTCACACGGTTGCGAAGTGTAAATCGACTAGGTGTCAAAATTGTGCAAGATCGCACCACAAACATCTGCACCGGTTTACTGTGACCGAAAATAACTTGGCGTTACCACCACCAAATGAACGTCCTCCTCCAGCGCTACATCTTGATGGCCCTTCTACGTCACATACTTTGCATGCGTCATCTCTAGAAAGGGTTTTAATAAACCCTATATAAACCTCAGCGGATAGGCATGTTAATTGGAGCTGAGTCATTTTTCGAACTGTTGTCCGTTGGCCAAATAAAACAAGGGCCGAACCATCCCATCCTTCAAAAAACTCTCCTTGGATGGATAGTATCGGGAAAAAATAAGGCAAAAACCTTAAAACGTGGAATTTATGGAAGAATACGAATCCTTAGGTCATATGTCCCCCGCAAGCATTGATGTTCTTGCTACTCCACACTACGTCATACCCCATCAGTGTGTCTTACGGCCTCAAAGCACATCGACTAAATTGCGAGTCGTGTTTGATGCGTCTTGTAAGACATCAACACAGAAGTGCCTTAACGATCTGTTGATGGTTGTTGCTACAATCCAAGAAGAGTTGTATTCAACTCTTCTTCGGTTCCGGCTGAACAGATTCGCTCTGATAGCCGACATAAAAAAGATGTATCGCCAAGTAATGGTAAATGAAGCCGATAGGCGATACCAGTTGATAGTGTGGAGGAAAAACCCATCAGAGTCCTTGAAACTGTGCAAGCTCAACACCGTTACATATGGCACTGCGCCAGCCCCATTCCTGGCCATAACGTGTTTGAAGAGGTTGAGTGAATCTGTGAAAAATACATTCCCTCAAGCTGCCGAAGTTATTGGGTCCGACTTTTACGTTGACGACATGTTAACGGGTGCTGGTTGCATTGAGGAGCTAAAGACAATTAAGTCTGAAGTAACTCAGGTTCTTCAAAACACTGGGTTTGAATTGAGCAAGTGATTTTCAAACTCACCTGAAGTTACTGCATCCGATAAAATCAAAACTTAGAACGTTTCCAAAAAGGACTCGGTAGTTGAGTTAAAGGACCACCTTTGGAGAGTCAACAGATAGTTTTGGGTATGCAAGCGGTTTTGGGCAAAGATCCACTCCCAGGTAGAGAGCGACCAGCGAGACCGAGAGACTCATAGAGAAGTTGGCGGTACCGAAGCCAAGAGTAGGAAGGATCATGGAGCCACAGTCAAGAAAGTATGTACCGGCTCCGGTAGATTACGCAAAAGTGGCCAGACAAGTGCGGGACTGGTCGTTTCAGTTCGACGGAACAGGAGACCCGTTGGAGTTCCTCGACTTAGTGACGTGGTCCGCAAAAACGTATGGATTGCACACGATCCCGAGGGCCATGCCAAAGTTACTGCAGGGCAGGGCTAAAAGATGGACTTTGAGCTTATCATGAACGACGAAGAGTGGCCAACATGGGCAAGATTCAAGGTAAGCCAAAAGGATACTGTTTGGTCATTGATAATTTTCAATGCCGTAAAAAGAAAATTGTATTTAATTTTGACGTTATAAAAATGTTTATTTCTGCATGCAGATGAAACCGGATGATCAGCAGATAGACCAGCTTATGGAGCATGCAGAGACTCAAAACCTATGTATGGAGAGGGCGGCCCGACTAGTCATTGCCGAGCTAAAACTCTCTAAAAGAAAGGCCCGTTGTGTCGAGCGGCCGAGAGAGAGTCGGCTTGCGACTAACTGAGCGATTTAACTTAGTTAATCCTAAATAAACATTACATCAAACATTACATTAACATTATTTAAACATTAAAATTACACCGCTGTGCTGCTGCCTGACCCGACAGATACTTCGACTATTTGGCGGATTAGGTTTGTCAACGGAAACAGCGTCGGGGAGAACCGTTCAAGGAGTACATATTGGACCGGCAATTCCTAATGAAGCCAGTAGGAAAAACCACCATAGAGGTAATAGAGAGGCTCGTCGAAGACTACAGGTCAAGGATGAAAATGTTCATAAGGCCGTACGCGTGCGCATCCTTAGAGGAGGTGATGGGCCTGGCAGAGAAGTTCGAGGAGTTGGCGCAGGAAGACAAGGCTTTTAACAGGTAAGTCGCCACGGAACAAAGATGGAGACATAGTCACCAGGCTGTAGACGAGCGGTGGGAAAGAAAGGAACCGCAGCATGACGAAGCAGCGATGTACCAGAGGTATCAATGGACCCAGAAAGGATAAAGGGACGAGTTCCACCACCCGGCCGTCCAAAACACACAAGGGATACCAAGGTGGCAGAAAGAGGAACTGCGCCAAGGCCCGCCGGAGCGGCAGAGCAGCCTGCGGTCCACCTTCAGGATCCTTGGTTTCACTTTGCACAAAGCCGATCATCCGGATGACCGGAGACATGGAAGCGCAGCGATTTTCGTCAAGTCAGGTATAACCCATCAACTCTCTTTCTTTCTTTCGGAAGAGCACATTAAAGCCGTCTCCATCGAGATATCTTCAAGAAGAAGGAGGTTTAACGTTGACTTTGACTTTGGCATCTAAAATCTTCCGACCTCCTCCCGTTGCTCTTTCTAATAAATGAAGAAGCTCAATTCCATAAAGGAGTCCCCAAAATGCTACCTGCACATGCAAATGTTGCCACTTTTAAGTTATACATCGATGCTCACACCGTGCTCAACACACCAACACCAAAGTACATCGTCAACCACATCCCCCACGGACTCGAGCAAACACTGCACACTGTAGGCGTCTTCCTTGATGGCACAGTAGTTCCGCCCATAGGCCAAAAATAAAAAAAATCATAACAAAAATTTACGAAAAGTAAACAAATTGTTACTAAAATGTCTAAGCTTCTTCTAAATTTTTCTGGAAATCAAACGGTTCTTTCTAAAAATAGAATTGAAGCTCTGAACACGTAACTTGTGTTGTCGTTATTAAAAAATTCATTTTTCACTTTGTTATATTTTTAGTATCTTTTGTATTCGTCTTTTTTATGTTTACGTAAAGTTTTAATTGTGATTCCCGAAAATTCCCCGATTCTTGTATGGCAAGTTATATGGCAGCTACAAGATGTAGTCGCCCGATCGTTATGAAATTTGGTAGGTCGGTTTAGCTGAATCTGTACAAAGTTACATGTTTCTATCTTCAAAAATACGAAAGTTGAGTCATTTCCGAATGTTTAGTTATATGGCAGCTATAGGATATAGTCGGCCGATCCTTATGAAATTTGGTAGGTCGTATTATTTTGCCAAAAGTAGCTCTCATGTAAAATTTGATCTCTAAAAACTCTCTAACTCTAAAAACACCGAATTTACAATATTTCCGATCAATCAGTTATATGGCAGCTATATAATTTAGTTTTCCGATCTGGCTAATTTTAACACATTATTTTAGAATAAAAATAAAAATTTTGTGTCAAGTTTCAAGTTCCTACCTCAACTAGAAGTATTTTTGGGACACACGATCCAGCTCGGCATACATTCACGCAGGAGTGCCCCAAGGAAGTGCACTTGGTCCATTTCTATACACGATGTAGACAAGTGATATGCCAGTTCCGTCGCCCACCATAGACGCTCGTATTATTCTGGCTACTTACGCCGACGACACGGCCTTGCTTGCATTCCACTCGTCTCAGCTGACAGCTTCGGCTGCTGTTCAGGACTGGCTGACTGCGATGGAGCGCTGGACCAAGCAATGGAACATTGCCATAAATTGCAGCATGTCGGCATGCACCACTTTTTCTTTAAGACTTGTGATCGACATCGTGCATACTTTTAATGGTGGCACCATTAAAAACGCCACCTCTCACTGCTACTTGGGTGTACACTTAGATCACCGGCTCATATGGAACACCCACATCACGGCGATCAAAGCCAAGTGCGTTCGCAAACTTCAGAAGCTCGATTGGCTCCTGAAATCCAAAAGCCTCCAGCTTTCGACGGAAGTTTTGCTGCTCAAAGCAATCCTTACGCCAACCTTGACGTATGCGATCAAAGTATGGGGCACCGCATTCAAGCACCAGTTAAACAAGCTGGGGGTAGTGCAGGTATGTGCTGTGACAAACCTGGCCATCCAAAACGACCTACGCCTTGTTCCTGTGGGCGACCTCCTAAATCAACACAGCCGACGGTACTCGGATAGGCTAACGAGTCACCCAAATCCACTGGATAGCAGGCTGGCCGACCCGCAAACTCTTAGACGTATAAAGAGATTCCACCTCAGCGAATTGTCTTCCCGTGTTGTACACTAATATTGTAAATAAATAAATAATTGTAAATTATTGTATATAGTCTAGGCCCATTTTCCATATGTACCATACACACCCCATCTTCTAAGCGCCCGGTTATGGTCCTAACCGGTCAAATGGTCCTGAACGATTCCTGTGACAATAATAAAAATTTTGTTAAAAAAAAAACAGGTGCCAGCCTGAGACCCAGCACAGGTCTGATCAACAATGACCAGATCGGCAAGGGACAGCAGGTCCAAGGCAAGCATGCAACAGATGCGGTGGCATTGGGGTGCGGGTGCGGGTGCAGAAACCCAAGATTGCTGTTCTGCAAGATGTGCGGCGCGACAGGGGTAAGGAGCACAGAATGCTGCCAGCGGTCGGGAAATGCGCTGCGGTCACAGCAACATGGAGAAGAGCAGGGATCGCACGGTGCTGCATCTCAAAACTAATAGTAGGACTATCCGGAGTGCCCGCAAATCACCGGAGACAGCTGAAGTTGGCCGATGGAAGCCATACGGAGACACGCGCCGCATTCTAGGAAAGGATAAGCTTCAGTGACAAGACAAAGACCCTGAACATCCTAGTAATGCCAGGCAAGGAACCACAAAAATACAGGGGAAGATAAAAGCGAAGGTGGAGGAGCTGCTAAAAAAAGGATGCATCGAGCCCTTGAATAGCGCATACAGTTCACCCATCGTGATGGTGAA